>CANJKZ010001036.1:1202500-1534793 GCA_947471745.1 Closterium sp. Naga37s-1
GGATTGACCGTCGGTGGTAGTGTAACAGGCTCGGAACCTTCGCCGGACATGCCTTTCTGCTTCGGCTTTGGCTTCGAAGCAGCTTCCGAAGCTGCAGCCGCTGCAGCAGCCGTGGCTTGGAGGACGTTCAGGAGGTTGTTACCGAACAGGAGGTGGAGGTAGATTCGGGCAAGAGGCACGTTCCGAGGCAGAAGGTCCAGGGTTTGCCGAACCTGCTCTAGTTGCCGGGCCTCTTCGGGCTGAATAGGAGGAAAAGATGGGATTAGAGAAGGAGCAGGAGCAGGAGTGGGAGCAGTAACAATAGCAGGAGCGGCAACACCATCAGGGACAACAGGTGACAGCAGCGCCAGGGGCGATAAAGCAGCAGCGCGAGAAATGACCGACGGAGCAGAGCTGATTCCCAGACACACGTTGAGGAAAGAAAAGTCGGAATTGGGGGGCCCTAGGAGGAACGAGAGAGCCTGTTGCACCTGAGGGGGGTATTCCGAGGTGAGGGGAGGTGGTGGGGAGGAAAGATGGCTGGGTGATGGTGTGAGGGAAGGCGAGGAGGAGGAGGGGAAGAGAGGGTGGAGAGGCGGGAGGAGGTGGTGGAGGAGTGAGTGTGATTGAGCCCAACGGAGGAGAGAAGGGATGGAGAGAGGGGGGTGGTGAGGAGGGACGGAAGAGTCCAGAGAAGGAGCGGTGAAAGGATAAGAACCTGAAGGGCCAGCAGAGGCTGAAGGATCAAGAGCAGTGGGAGTGTGAGCAGCAGAGGGAGAGTGGGCGGCAGCAAAAGGATGAGCAGCAGCAAGAGCGAGGGCCCATTGAACAGCGTCCCTCACATGCAGGTGCCTCCCGCTCCTCACTGCCTCCCTCACTGCTGCACTCGCTGCTGCTACTGCAAGCTCCGCAGCACTGCTTTCCACATCCATGCAAACCGCACCATCAGCGCCAGCAGCAGCAGCAGCAGCAGCAGCATTATCAGCACCGGCTGCAACAGCTGCGAGAGAGGGCGACACTACATGATCTCTAGAGTGCAGCAAGGAGCACAGGGAGCTACACATGAGCCCATACACTGCAGCACCAGCGCCGCCCATTGCCTGCTTGGAATCAGCAGTGCCGCCCATTGTCAGGGTGTTGGCCTGCTGCTCCTGCAGGCTGGGCGGCTCCGTTTGGCAGTACTGGAGGGAGAAGAGAGATCGGAAGAAGGCGAATCGGCAGTATGCAGCTGCCTTCGCTCCTGCTACAGCTGCCGCTACAGCTGCTTCTGCTTCGGCTGCTGCTGCTGCTGCCTCTGCTTCTGCTGCTAGCGCTGCTTTTCCTTTTTTCCCTCTCCCTCTTCCTCTCCCTTGCCCTTTCGCCCTCTTCCCACCCCTCCCCCTCCCTCGTCCTCCACTCCCCCCTCTCTCATCCTCTATGCCCTCTTCCCCTCCATCTCCCTCCTCCGCCTTTCCTCCCTCCTTCCTTTCCTCCTCTGTTCCATCACCAAAAAGCGCCTTCTCTGCTCGTTCCCACACTCTCACTCCCTCCCTCACTCCCTCTGCCCCCCCAGTTTCTGCCAGCGCCCACACACACACCACCACTAGCTCAACCAGCATCTCATACTCCTTATAAGCATCTCCCATACTAAGTCCCTTGTTAAAGTCACTCACATCCTCGCCTTCTCCCCATAACAGCTCCTTCAAAACACTACCGACAGCTTCTAAAGTGGCGGCATATACAGAAGAGGGTACCAAATCAGACTGTAGAGGGGATGAAACAGGAGGAGGACCAACAGCACCTGAAGCAACACCTGAGGAAACACCTAGCTGTCTGTTGTAGGCTGCATATCGTACCAGGGAGGTTGCCACAGCAACACGTGCCAACAGCAACCCCTCGCCCTCTCGCCCTCCCTCTGTCTCTTTCCCTCTTCCCTTCTCTCCTTGCAGCCTCTCCCCTGCCCCTTCCATTGCCTTCATCGCAAGAAACTTCCTTGCAGCTTCCAGAGCAGCCCCGACCATTTGCTCTCCCTCAGGCAACACCCACCCCACATGCTGACAACCTGCCGCCCAGGGCATGTCCACCAGCGGGATCAAATCCTGCCGGAATCCGATCTTGGCTGCTACAGTGTCAGGGAAGCGGCCGGCGGAGAGGAGGTGGGCGGCAGAGAGGAAAAAGACGGCAGCATCAAGTGGCGTGAGGCAGGATAGTAGTGCCTCTGCTGCTGCTGCTGCTGGTGCTGCTGCCGCTGGTGCTGCCGCTGTTGGTGCTGCTGCCATTTTTCCTCCATTAATTTCTCCTTCCTCCGCTGCCCCTCCTCCCCGTCCCTTGCTTCCCTCCTCCTCACCTCCCTCCCTCTCCACCGCACTCACCACCATCCCAACCCATTCCCACACCTTCCTCCCCTCACCGCCCTCCCCCCACACCAGCAGCAGCTGCAGGGCACAGTCAAGCGCCTCTGCACTGCGTTGACTCGCGTTGACCGGGTCAACCACAGGCGGAGTGGACATGGGGGGAGGGAGTTGACTCAATAGACCCGAGAGAGACACCCCTTGGGGGGTAGCGGCCGAGGAAACGCGGGATGATTGCGCGGGGGCGGCATTAGGGTTTGATAAGCCGAGAGATGAGCGCAGGTGGGGGGTTATTGAGTCTAGTGCTGCTCCTTTCTCCTGCATCTCCGCTGCTGCATCGGATCCCAAGGGGACGAGGAGGAGGAGAGGAGGAGGCGGAAGGGGAGGAGAGGGAGGGGTGTGGGCTAGAGAGGGGAGTGAGGGGGAGGGGACGTGTGAGGGGAGGAGCGGGCAGTGGGAGAGGAGGAGGAGGGTGTTGGTCCAGGTATCTGCTGCTGCGGTGCAGGAGATTTGTGCTGATGCCTTGTGCCATTGCAGCTGATGCCACGTGGGCAGGTAGAGGGACTGTGGGCAGGAGAGAGAATGGGCAGGGAAGCAGGGAGAAGAGAGAAGAAGATGGGGGGAAGGGGAGGAGGGGGGTTGGTGAGTGCGGTTAGATGTTTGCGCAGGGAGGGACACATCACACTCTCACTTGTGGCCCACACCCTCTCCCCTCTCTCACCCAGAGCTTCCCCCTTGAACCCACTTTTTTACCCCCCTCCCTTCTGTCCTCCCGACAACCCACACTCACACAGCACTGCACCAGGGCTGCCATGTGCTCCTTGACTTCAAACTCCCTCCGTGTTGTGGCAGCGACTAGGAATTCACTCCAGCACCCCTCACTCACACAACAGGCATCACCCATCACCATACCACCCACTCACACAGCACTGCACCAGGGCTGCCATGTGCTCCTTGAGCTCAAACTCCCTGCGAATCTTTGCCATGCGGAAGTAGAGCCACACACACTCTTCCCTTTTTTACAACCACCCTTTCTCAACACGCAATCACACAACGGACCCCACCCCACCCACTCACACAGCACTGCACCAGAGCTGCCATCTGCTCCTTGACTTCAAACTCCCTCCGAATGCGCGCCATGCAGTAAAGCCACGGCAGGTGCAGCAGCGCGGGGAGGAGGGCGAAGAGGCGGAAGAAGACGTGCCACGTGCTGCTGCTGCCTGGCTGGTGGTACAGGAAATGCGCTAGCGAGGCGATGACCTGACGAGGAGGGTGGGACGGGTTAGACGGAAAATACTTGGTTGAGTCACCTAGGAACGCATCTGCTGTTGCTCCCTGGCTGGTGGTACAGGAAATGTGCTAGCGTGGCGATGACCTGACGGGGAGGGATGGGAGGACCAGAGACGGGCTTTGAGTCAACGACTTGAATCTCTCTCTGCTATCTGCAGCAGGACGGGGAGGAGCGGGAGAGGACGGCAAAGAGGCGGAAGAAGACGTGCCACGTGCTGTTGCTCCCTGGCTGGTGGTACAGGAAATGTGCTAGCGAGGCGATGACCTGACGGGGAGGGATGGGAGGACCAGAGACGGGCTTTGAGTCAACGACTTGAATCTCTCTCTGCTATCTGCAGCAGGACGGGGAGGAGCGGGAGAGGACGGCAAAGAGGCGGAAGAAGACGTGCCACGTGCTGTTGCTCCCTGGCTGGTGGTACAGGAAATGCGCTAGCGAGGCGATGACCTGAAGGGGAAGGAGGGACACAGGAGAGAGCGTGTGAGGGGAGGCGGCGGGGGCATGCGGAAGTAAAGCCAGGGGAGGTGCAGCAACGCGGAGAGGCAATGACCTGCCAGGGAGGGAGGGACGCGTAAGTTGGAACACAAGAGGAAGTGTATGAGGGGAAGAGAGGGGTCTAACAGTCGAACTGGGGGGGGGGGGGGAGGAGGGGGGCAGCTGGGGGGTGTTTTTGAGACGTCTCAAAAACACCTGACGGGGAGGGTGGGACGCGTAAGTTGGAACACAAGAGGAAGTGTATGAGAGGAAGAGAGGGGTCATTCAGCCGAACTGGAGGGGGGGGGAGGGGGCAGCTGGGGGGTAGATTTGGGAATGACTTACTGTTTCCAGGGTAGCGATGGTGGGTTGCGGCGAACAAGCAGCAAAGAGCAGCTGCCCCACTCCCTTCAAGGAAGGGTCGATCTGACAGAGGTGGATGAAGGACAGGGGCTGGCTTGGCATGGGCAGCAGGGGTAACTGCTTGAAAGGAAAGACTTACTGTTTCTAAAGTGGCAGCGGTTGGTTCAGGCGCACACGCAGCGAAGAGCAGCCGTCCCGTTCCCTTCAGTTGCGAGTCGATCTGACTCAGGTGGATGAAGCCCAGGGGCTGGCCTGGCATGGGCATCTGAGGGGTACACTGTACAACTTGTAATAAGTCGATTTTTGAGTCGACTCAAAAATCGACTTATCACACACGGCATCTGAGGGGTACACTGTACAACTTGCAACAACGACTTACAGTTTCCAAAGAGGCAGCGGTGGGTTCCGGCGCACAGACAGCAAAGAGCAGCCGCCCCACTCCCTTCAGAGACGGGTCGATCCGATTCAGGTGGATAAAGGACAGGGGCTGGCCTGGCATGGGCAGCAGGGGCAACTGCTTAAAGGCAAAGAGGAGCGCGAGATCAGAGTGAGAGAGAGGCGAGAGGTAGGGGGATTGAGAAGCTGTCTTGTCTTCTTGCTCTTTCGACACGGATCTCCCTGCCACGTCTGTATTTGAGTCTCTCTTTCCCCCTGTCTCCCCCTCGGGCTGTTTACATTCCTCGTTCCTCTTTCTCCCCGCTTCTCCCTTCTCCTCTTCCTTCCCCTTCCCTTCCTCCTCTTCCTGCCCCTTCCCCTTCCCCGCCTTCCCTTTTTCGTCCCCGTCCTGCTTCCTTTCCTCTTCCTCCTCTCCCTCTTCCACGGTAACCCCCTCAGCCGTCCCCTCCCCTTCCACACGCCCCCTCTTCTCCCATTCCCGCACTTTTCTTGACCAATAGGACTGCTCCACGTGGCACCTCTCACCAATCACAGGACAGCTTTCACCGCCCCAGAAATCCACCGTTCCAGAAAGGAGCAGAGAGAGGGGAAGGTGCAGTGGCAACCTCTCTTCCTCCCTCACTCCCTCTCTCACTCCCTCTATCACACCTCCACATTCCCTCTCAACCCCACTCTCTCTCGTTTCTTCAAAAAACCCCTCCACACCACTCACCCTATCCCACACGCTCATCCTGCCCCCCTTACCAATCTTATCTCCCTCATCGCCCTTCCCTCCCTCCTTACTCCTCTTCTCCCCACTCCCTCCTGCCCCTGCCACTCCCCTCCCTCCCTCTACTCCCACTCCTGCTCCTCCTCCTCCTCCTCCTCCTCCTCCTCCTCCTCCTCCCCATCTCCCCCCAACCCCCCCGCTCCTAGCAGCAGCAGCTGAAGCAGAGGACACTTCAGCAGCAGAAGCCAAAACCTCCGATAAAACCCGTCGGGCCTTTAACACCTTCCCGCCGAGCCCTGATTCGCCGAGAGCCGTTTCCGGGCAGATTGGGGTGTATGTGATATGTTTGCTGGGCAGCCAAGTGTCTTTTGGAAAAGGGAGTGGGAGGAGGTACGGGGGAAAGGTAGGGGAGGGGGGTGGCTGGCGTTTCTTACCAGGCAATGGGATCAGGTGGTGGGGTTGAAGATGGGGCTTTAAGATGGATGCTCGGAGGAGCGACACCACTGAGTGGTTTCCTTCTAACGCAGACCCTTGTATTGCATCAGCTTGTAACGGATCTGCTTCTTGGATGGACCCTGCTGGTGGTTTAACACTCTGTGCTGCTTCTGCCGCCCTCACTTTTCCTTCAGTACCTGCTGTCCCCACTTCTGCTGCTGCTGTTGCTGCTGCTTCTGCCACACTCTCTGCGTACACGTTATCAGCAACCTTTTCAGCATCGTCCCTCACAACCCTGACCACGTCAGCGAAGCGCACAGGGTGGGGCAGCAGGTGCTGCAGGCGACACTTGGCGTCCACGCATTGGCCGCGCAGCTGGGCGGCGCAGATCACACGGTGCGGATCGATCGATGCCTCGTGGACTCGCAAGGCCCGAGAGGAAAGTGGGGAAGGGGGCGGATGGGGTGATGGGCCTCGCTCGGGCTGCTGCTGCTGCAGCTGCAGCTGCTGCTGCTGTTGTTGACTCTGTTGACTTTGCTGACTCTGCCCTTGATCCACTCTGTGTCCCTCCTGCCCCTCCTTCCTTTCCTTCTCTTCCTTCCCTTCCTGCTGCCTCTCCTGCCCCTCCTCCTTCTCCTCCTCCTGCCCCTCCTGCCCCTCCTCCTGCCCCTCCTCGCCGCACTCCACCACAGCCCCCCATCGAGCCATGAACACAGGGGAGTGCCGGTAGCACCGGAACATCACCAGCGGACTCTCATACTCATCCACACTCCTCTCCCTCGCCCCTCCCTCCAACACTCCTCTCGCTCTCACCCGGACCCGCTCCCGCACCCTCTCTTGCACTCCTTCCCCAGTCACCCCCCTAGCTCCGCGTTTATGGTTCTCACCCCCCTCCGCACCCCCCTTTTTCCTCTTTGCCTCCTCTTTTTTACCACTCTCCCTCCGGCCTCCCTCATGCATGCGCTCGTCCCTCATCCCGCCCTCTTCTCTCCCCTTACCCTCCTCTCTCTTTCTACCCTCCTCCCTCCTCCGCCACTCCTCACTCCTTTCCCGCTCGTCTCTCCTCCTACCCTCCTCCTTCTTTCCCCTTTCCTCACTCCTCCCACCCTCCTCTCTCCTTCCCCCCTCCTCCCTCCTCCCTCTCTCCTCGCTCCATCCCCTCTCCTTTGTCCTTTCCCGCTCATCTCTCCTTCCCCTCTCCTCCCTCCTTCCCCCCTCCTCTCTCCTCCCCACTTCGTCCCTCCTTCCCCCTTCGTCTCGTCTCCCCCCTTCCTCTCTCTGCCTATCCTCCTCCACCCTCTCTCTCACTCGTCTCTCCCTATCCTCCTCCTCACCTCGTCGCCTCTTCCCTTGCCCCAAGTCACCAGCCGTAATCTCGCCCACCCTCCTCCCGTGTTTCAAATCTGCAACCCCACTTTCCCCTCCCTGCGCCTCCTCCTCTCTTACCCTTCCCGACACCCCTGCTATTCTCGCCTCCTTCCCCTGCCTCTTCTCCTCTTCACTCTTCTCCTCTGCCCCCTTCTCCTTATTCCCCTCGGTGACAAAAGGGATGTCCCTTACTCCTTCCACACTCCTCCCACTCGCACATTCACCCCGTTTCATTACTTTACGCGGCTCTCCGCCTTGTCTCTCCTGCCCTCCCAGCTGATCCTCCTGCTCCTTCCCCTGCGCGCCTTGCTGCTCCTGCAACTTCCTCTTCTTCCCCTGCTCCCTTTGCTTCTCTTGCTCCTTCTGCTGTTCCCTCTGCTTCTCCTTCTCCTTCTGCTGCTCCCTCTGCTTCTCAAGCTCCTTCTGCTGTTCCCTCTGCTTCTCCTTCTCCTTCTGCTGCTCCCTCTGCTTCTCAAGCTCCTTCTGCTGTTCCCTCTGTTTCTCCTTCTCCTTCTGCTGTTCCCTCTGCTTCTCCTTCTCCTTCTGCTGCTCCCTCTGCTTCTCAAGCTCCTTCTGCTGTTCCCTCTGCTTCTCCTTCTCCTTCTGCTGCTCCCTCTGCTTCTCAAGCTCCTTCTGCTGTTCCCTCTGCTTCTCCTTCTCCTTCTGCTGCTCCCTCTGCTTCTCAATCTCCTTCTGTTGTTCCCTCTGCTTCTCCTTCTCCTTCTGCTGTTCCCTCTGCTTCTCCTTCTCCTTCTGCTGTTCCCTCTGCTTCTCATTCGGTGCTGCTACTGGCGGTGCTACTGCTGGCGTTGCTGCTACTAGCGGTTCTGCTACTAGCGGTTCTGCTACTAGCGGTGCTGCTGCTGGCGGTGCTGCTGCCACCAGTGTTGCTTCCGCTACTGCTGCTGGTAAAGCTGCTACACCTGTTGCTGCTGCTTCTGCTCTCTCCCCCCGCCCTGCCACCTCACTCCCTTCTCTTCCCGATCGTGCTTCTACCACTTCTCTCGTCGCTGCTTTACCTTTTACTCTCTCCACTGATGCTCCCCTTGCTGCGTCTCCTTCTCCTGCTATTGCTCCCAGCGATCGCCCCACCATCTCTCCCGTCCCTCCTGCACCTGACGTCACTCCTCCCCTTCCTCCACCTGACGTCACTCCTCCCCTTCCTTCACCTGACGTCACTCCTCCCTTGCCTCCACCTGACGTCACTCCTCCCCTTCCTGCACCTGACGTCATTCCTAGTGGTGCACCTGACGTCACAACCCTGCCAACCGCTTCCTCATGGGCTTCCACTTTCACCTGAATGGACACCTGAAGCCTTCTCTCCGCCACCTTCTCTCCCCCATCACCCCTCCCCTTTCCATCCCTCACACCCATCCCAACCCTGCTACCTGGGCTGCTCTGGCTGGGATTAATAATTCCTGGACTGCTTCTACCTCGCCCTCCAAAGGCCACATCCCTTGCTCTCGCCGGACTGCCAATTGGAGAAGCTGACACATCAGCTGCAGCAGGAGCAGACGGGGAGGCATTGGCAGTGGCAGTGGCAGGAGTGGCAGCAGCACCACCACCACCACCACGAGCAGCAGCAGCAGCAGCAGACAGACCAAGAGCAGCAGGTAATCCCTTCCCTCCACCTGCCACAACCCCTCCTCCACCTCCCACAACCCCTCCTCCACCTGCCACAACCCCTCCTCCACCTCCCACAACCCCTCCTCCACCTGCCACAACCCCTCCTCCACCTGCCACAACCCCTCCTCCACCTGCCACAACCCCTCCTCCACCTGCCACAACCCCTCCTCCACCTGCCACAACCCCTCCTCCACCTGCCACAACCCCTCCTCCACCTGCCACAACCCCTCCTCCACCTGCCACAACCCCTCCTGCACCTGCCACCGCCCCTCTGCCCCCCACCATCCCTCCACTGTCCGCCCCACTCCCTCCTCTCCCTGCTCCTACACCTCCTCTGCCCGCCCCACTCCCTTCCCTCCCTGCTCCTACCCTTCCTCTGCCCCCCTCAACCCCTCCCCTCCCCACCACACTCCCTTCCATTCCAGGCCCCGCCCCTCCCCTCCCCACCCCACTCCCTTCCCTCCCTCCTCCAGCGCCTCCCCTGCCCACCCCACTCCCCTCCCTCCCAGCCCCCGCCCCGCCCTTGGCCGCCAGCTGTGCCAGCAGCCTCTGGCGGATCACCTGTGCTCGCCTCATCACCTCGGCTGCATCGTCACTCCCACTGCCACCTGTAGCTGCATCGGCAGCTGTAGCAGCAGAGGCTGTAGCGGACTCCGCAGCAGCTGTAGCTGCAGTAGCAGCAGTGGCAGCACCGGTTGTAACAATAACACCACCAATTGTAGCAGCAGTTGGGGCAGTGGTAACAGCAGCTCCAGTAGCAACGAGAGCCGCAGCAACAGCATCAGCTGGCATTGCAATGCGATCACCACTAGCACCTGCAGTGGCAGCAGCAGCACCAGCCACACCTGTGGCAATAGCTTCAACATCCTTATTACTAGCAGACCCGTTATCAGCCATTTTCCCTTGAGCTGATCCTTGCCTCACCAGCTGGGCGTTCTTCCGAGCATACTCAGACACGAGCCTCTGCCTCAACATCTGTGCCCTGTGCATCACTTCAGCATCATCCGCTTTACTAACAGACTCAACAACAGCGGCCCTCTGTCGAATCACCTCTGCTCGCCTTAGCACTTCAGATTCCTCAGCGCTGCCTGCTGCTGCTGCAGCAGCAGCCACAGCACCGCCAGCACTGGCCGGAACCACAGCAGCAGCACGAGCGCCAGCTGTAGCAGCAGCAGCAGCGGTTGTAGCCAAGGCGCCTGCTACAGCTATCCTTTCTGGGCTGCCGATAGCACCAGCTGTAGCACTCATCTCCTGCACAGGCCTGACTCTCTCCCTCCTCTCCTCCTCCCTGCCCCTCCCAGATCCATCTTCCCTCTCCCTCTGCTTTCCCCTCTCCCTCACCTCCCTCTCCTTTTCCCTCACCCTCCCTCTCTCCCTCTCTCTCTCCCTCTCCCTCTCCCTCTCCCTCTCCCTCTCCCTCTCTCTTCCCCTCTCCTGCTCCCTCACTCTCTCCCTCTCCTTTTCCTTCTCCCTCTCCCTCACTCTCTCCCTCTCCCTTTCCCTCTCCCTCTCCCTCTCTCTCTCCCTCTCTCTCTCCCTCTCCTTTTCCCTCTCCCTCTCCCTCACTCTCTCCCTCTCCTCCTGTCGAAATTCCTCTCCTCTCCTAGCCACCCTCCTCCCATCCTCAGCTTCATCTCTCTCCTCCCTCTCCCTCTTCACTCTCAACCCTCTATGCTCCCCTCCAGCTCCCTCCTCCTCGCCTCTCCCTCTACCATATGCGCCAGCCTGGTACACCCCTCCCCCAGATAAACCTCCCCCAGATGCACCTCCCCTTGATACGCCTCCCCCTGATGCGCTCTCATCCAAGTGTAACTGCCTCCTTGCCTGTGATAGGGTGGTGCAAGTGTTGCCCCTGTCAGCGGCCGCAGAAGCAGCAGGAGCACCAGAGATAGACGGAGCAGGAGCAGCAGGGATAGCAGGAGCAGGAGCAATAGCCGGAGCAATTGCAGGAGCCGGAGCAGCAGCGACTGGAGGACGAACGACAACGCCAGCTAAACCGGGAGTACCAGCAGAGACAACTGCTGCAGGGGCAGCAGCAGCAGCAACAGCAGGAGCAGCAGGAGCAGCAGAGATAGGAGGGGCAGGAGCAGGAGCAGCACCAGGAGAAGCAACCCCAGCAGCAGAGCTAGCAGCAACAGGGGCAAGCACACCAACCACCACACCTCTGCCCATCCCACCCAAGCCGCCCACATCCGTCTCCCCACCTGCACCCACTTCCCCACTCCCCATATCCACACCAACCCCTACTGCTTCTATCCGCCCTGCAATCTGCGTCCGTCTGTGTTGGAGCGCTGCACACCGTTGATTCGACAGGGCCAATCGCCTCTCAATCTGCCTCAGCCCTCTCCTCAGTCTCGCCTCCTCCTCCTCACACTCCCTCCTCCTCTGCCTCTCCTCCTCCAATGCCGCCTCCACCTCCTCCTCCTCCTTCCACAGAAGCTCCAAAACCTGCCGCCCACTCGGCCCAACCTGCCCGCCCAAACCTCCTTCCCCTGCTTGACCTCCCAAATTCCCCTGCCCGACCTGCCCAGGAGAATTTCCCTCTGTGAGCCATCCACCCTGCCCGGTAAAAGCCTCCTGCCTGCCCGTGACCCCCTGCCCGACCTGCCCGCTAAAAACCTTCCGTTCTGTCCAAACCCCTTGCCAGGCCAAGCCAGGGAAAGGGGGGCGCATGGGTAAAGGTTCAGAGCGAGGGGGGGTGGAGAGAGGGGAATTTGAGAAAGGGGAAGTTGGAAGAAGAGAGGCTGGGAGAGGGGCGGTTGGGAGAGAGGCGGTTGGGAGAGGGGCGGCTGGGGGAGGGGCGGCTGGGGGAGGGGCGGTTGCAGGTGGCATGTGGGCATGGGTGTGGTGGTGCAGGGTGGATGTGTCATGGCTATGGCGAGCTGGGGCCACATGTTCCTCTGCATGTGCATGCGCATGTGAAAGTGCGCCTGCTGCAGCACGGGCACGGTGGTGCAGGCTGGACATGTCATGGGTATGGCGAGCTGGGGCCACATGCCCATGTGCATGCGGCAGGGCATCTGCTGCAGCAGGAGCATTTACAGGCATGCAATACGGCGGGAGGGGAGGCGGAGGAGGAGGAGCAGGAGGAGGGTCAGATGGAGGGGGTGGGGCGGGCAGCGGGGGCGGGGGTGGGGGCGGGTGAGATGGAGGGGGAGGGGGAGGGGGAGGGGGAGCGGGAGAGTGTGGGAGAACGGGTGGCGGAAGGGGGGAAGAAGTGAGAATGGAGGGAGAAGGCAAGGAATGAGGAGGGGCTTGCAAATCAGTTCTAACAGGATCATCTCTCACACCCTGCACCCTCTCGCCCTGAGCCCTCTCGCCCTGAGCCCTCGCACCCTGAGGCCTTGCACCCTGAGCCATCGCACCCTGAGGCCTTGCACCCTGAGCCATCGCACCCTGAGGCCTTGCACCCTGAGCCATCGCACCCTGTGTGTGCGCACCCCTCTCACTTCCCTCCACCCTCTCCTCCTCCAGCCACCCCCCGAAGGAGAACCCCCCTGCCCCATGCCACACACTCGCAAGCCCCGCCCACGCCCCATCCGTCTCCAGTGCTGCCTCAACTCCTATCTGTGGTGGTGACACTCGCACTGCTGCTGCTTCCACCCTCCCACTCGCAGGTGATAGCTGCACTGCTGCATCTATCCCCACAGTCCCAGGCGACACCTGTACTGCTGCCTTTACCCCCGCACCCCCAGGTGACGCCTGCATTGCTGCTTCGCCTCCTGCTGCTGCCACCAATCCTGCTGCTCCTGCTGTTGCCGCTTTCCCTGCAGCTTCTGCAGCTGCATTTGCTCCTGCTGCTCCGGCCCCTGCTGCCTCTACTGCTGCCGCAGCAAGAGCCTCTGCAATCACCGTCTGGGCTTCAGCTGCAATACCAACCCCAGGAATGCCCCCACGCCCCCCTATAGGCACACCTTGCCTGTAATCACCCTCCCAGCCTCCAAAAGCATCTGCTATTGGATCATACTCGCGCCCCTGACCACCATCACTACCGTTATAAGCACCACCACCAGCCCCACCAACACCATTATAAGCACCACTACCACCAGCAGCAGCACCAGCACCATTATAAGCACCACTACCAGCAGCAGCAGCAGCAGCAGCAGCATCATCATCATCATCATCATCATCAGCACCATCATCATCATCATCATCATCATCCATGGGGTCGATCTCCATGTCCTCACCACTGTCCGGGTCAACGCTGGTGCCAATACCATCGCTACCAGCACCACCAGCATCGCCAAAGCCAGCCTCAGCGTTCTGCTTGCTGAACTCAGCAGTCTGCTTGCTGGCTTCAACAATCCGCGTGCTGATCTCAGCAGTCTGGTTGCTCAGCTCAGCATACATGGGCTTCACGTCTTCTGGTGAGTCCTGAAGAATCCAGCAAGGAGAGAGATGATTGCATTGGAGGGGAGAAGATGGCATGGGAAGCGGGGCGATGGCATGGGAACAGAGAAAGAACAGCAAGGAGGCACAGGAAGTTGCCCACACAATCAGACATCTTTTCTGACAGTCAGACAATCATTCAAACAAAATCAGACCCGTGTTTCAACAAAATCAGACCAATCTTCAAAGCACGTAATTCTAGGCGTTTGGACAATCCTCTCTGTTGCTGTTGTGTGTCCACCCGACCACAATCACACGAGCTCGCCCCCCTTCACCATTGTTATCATCTCACGCACAACAGGCACACTCCACAACGCCTGTCGATACGCGATTGACAGGTAATCTCGCACCCACTCACCCGACCAGATCAATCAAACCATAACAAAAAAAACCCTCAGGATTTTGCATTTGAGTGACAATCCCACTCACCGGAGCAACCCCGTTATTGCCACCACCCCCGCCACAAGCACCATCATCAACAGCACCACCGCCACCACCAACACCGCCACCACCAGCACCACCACCACTATCTAACATGATTGGTTCATCCTCGTCATCATCATCCAGCATGATTGGTTCGTTCCAGCTCATCCCCCGCTTCAGCAGCCCACTACTTTGCTCTCCCGCTCCCGCTCCCGCTCGCCCCTGACCTAGACCTCTTGCTCCTCCTCTCGACCGCACCGTTCCGCCTCTGACTGCTACAGGACGAGAAACGCCGCCCTGTCGAGATGTATGTGAGGAAGCACCGGCTGCAGCTGCTTCTGGGGTGGCAGCGGGTGCCTTCCCTGCTAATCCAGATGCTCCTGCTGCTACTCCTCCTTCCTCACTTGCCTTCTCAACAGCACCTGGTGCTCCTTCCTTCGTCTCAGGTGCTGCCGATATTGAAAGCCTGGACAGAGAAACACCTGAAATATCTCCTGAGCGTGCCACCGCCGCAGATTCCGTCACCATAGGTGCAGGTGGCACATCCGTTGCTACTGCTGCTGGTGCCCCTGCTGCCGCTGCTCCTGCTCCTGCTGCCCCTGCTGCTGCTGCTGCTCCTGCTGCCCCTGCTGCTGCTGCTGCTCCTGCTGCCCCTGCTGCTGCTGCTGCTCCTGCTGCCCCTGCTCCTGCTACTGCTCCTGCTGCCCCTGCTGCTGCTGCTGCTCCGGCTGCTGCTGCTGCCGCAGCAGCGAGAGAGGGAGAGGTTGCGCGGGGAGGCACGGGCGGAGTGGCGGACCGGGAACGCGCCAGAGAGGGGGGCACGGGGGGAGGGGGGATAAGCGCGGAGGTGGCGGAACGCGGGGGGTTGACTGGGGGAGTGAAAGAACGCGGGGAGTTGACAGGGGGGGTGAAGGAACGCGGGGAGTTGACAGGGGGAGTGAAGGAGCGGGGAGGGACAACAGGTGGGGTGAAGGAACGCGGAGCGGCGAGAGGAGGAGTGGTGGAACGGGGAGGGCGAGAGGGGCTAGAGACAGTCGCATTATCTGCAGAAGCTCTGGCAAGCGGAGCTCCAGCCTTTTCCTTTTCTGCTGAGAGGTCAGCAGCACCCACTGCTACAGCTGCCGCTCCCAGGCCTGTAGCAGCCGGTGTAGAGGCTTTTGCTACTGGCTGTGCTGCTGCTGCTACAGCCGCAGTTGGTGCTGCTGGTACAGCCGCCTTTGGCGCTGGCGGCGCTTCTGCCGGCGCAGCTACAGAAGTCTTTGCCAGAGGCGGTGCTACAGCCGTCTTTGCTGCTGGTGGTGCTGATCCCCGCGCTGCTACAGCTGGAGCTGCGGCCTGCTTTGGTTCCCTCGAAGGCTTCTCCCTTTTGCTGCCACCAGGAGCACTGACACCACTGCCACTTGCGCCACCGCCACTTGCGCCAGGACCATTTGCGCCAGTCCCGCTTGCGCCACCCCCACTTGCGCCGGCGCCACTGGCGTTTCCGCCGCTGCTTGGCTCTGCGCCTTCCTTAGGCGTATCCGGACTCTGTCCCCCGCCTGCCTCAACCAAGTTCCCCGAGCTCCCGCCTTCCCCTCTGCGCTCAAAAGCCGCGATCTGCTCGCGCATGAGCGCAATTTGCTTCAAAAACTGCGAGGAAGCTCCGCCGTCACTCCCGCCTGCTCCGCCAGAGCTTGCGCCAGCCGCCGCCGGAGAAGATCCGCCAGCAGCAGCCGCTGGGGGAAGGGGGACGGAAGGGGAGCGGCCCAGTGCTCGCGCGGAAGCTGCGCGCGCAACTACCCCAGCCCCCGTCTGTCTTCCGCGGGGTTGCGCGGCTTGTGCGCCACCCGCAGTCCAAACTGTGGACTTGCTCGCGCCCGGGGGAAGCGAGAGCGGAGAGGCGGAAGCGGTGGCGGAAGCGGAAGCGGAGGCGGAACCTTGCCCAGCGGCGGGGAGAGAAGAAAATGTTCGACTGGTGGAAGATCCTGGCGCGCTCGCGGGTCTTGGCGGAAGGGCAACGGCGGAAGTATTTCCGCCGCCCCCTCCCCCCCCTGACGCCCCGCTCCCTGGTGAAAGGATCGCGGTCGGAGAGGCTCGTCTGGCCGGCGGTAACGATCTGCTGCTCGAAATGTCGCTTTTCGGGTTACCACCTCCTTCGCGACTGGGATCAGCATTGTCGTCGCCGTCGCCATCGCCGTCATCGTCGTCATCGTCGCACGTGAACCGAATGACGAAGTTTCTCCCGGGCGGTGAGGGGGAGGATGCGCGACGCTGGGGCGCGGGGGGGAACGAGGGCGCGGAAGGCGCGTACTGGGAGGCGGAGGGGTAGGCGGAAGCGGAAGGGTACGGCGGAGCGGAAGAGTAAAGGGGAGCGGAAGAGTAAGGGGGAGCGGAAACGTACTGCGCAGCAGAAGCGTACTGGTGAGGGGAATGGTACGGGGAAGCGGAAGCGTACGGATGAGGAGGGTACGGGGGAGCGGAGGAATAAGCGGAGGCGGAAGGGTATGGCGGAACGGAAGGCGCACTCCGCGAGGGGGGGGGGACGTGAGACGCGCGGAAGGTGAGATTGGCGGATCTGACTGGTTTGGGATGGGGATCCCAAGGGGAAGGGGGGGTTTTCCGGGGATGCATGTTTCTAGCCTATGTGAGCGAGATTCACTCAAACCAAACAAAGGTTTAGAGAAGCGCGTGAGAGGCTGGGACGGTAAGACGACACGGTCAGTATGACAGGTTGAACAAATAAAAAAAACTCAAAAAATATCGCATAGGTAAGATGAGACGCTTAGATGATGCGATGAAGTATGAGGGTTGGGCAATAACGGGTGGAATGAGCAATGACCGACCCTCGACCGAACGCCAGCGCAAGCAGCTAAAGTGGATCTAAGAAAAGCAGGAAAGCCGAATTTTGAAACGCCTCGGTTAGCAGGAAAGCCGCGCATCACAGGTAGCCAAGACGGAGCGCATTCCTCGACGATGGCGTACGCCGTGACGATCCCTCCGCTTTCCAACGATTCAAAATTCATCATCTATCAACCATCTTCTACGATATACCCACTGAGCCACGGCGGATCGCTACCCCATTCGCGTTACTAGTTGTAAAGACACCACCTAATCCTGAATAGAAATGCTACGAGAACCTCTCGAGAGCAGATTTGAAGCTCCCTTTGCTGCCTCCTTTGCTCCCTCCCCACACCCATCAGACAGCCAGCACCTTCAGGGAAACCCCGGGAACTGCTGCCTGGTGTTTGCCTTGCTGCTAGCCAAGATTTCGAAACCTTGAAAATGCACACCAGCTCGACTGAAGCTGACGCGATAAAAACAAAAGCTTCGTGATAACTGGTATTGAGCTGATGTTCTTCTGTACACCACGTCGATGGGGAAATTGTTCCCTGAGTTTAGCATTAGCGAAATGGTATGTTATAGGGCCTTTTCGCGACTTCTTCCGTTCGCCAATCACACTCCCCTCCGCCGATTCATCCCCGCCTGCTGCAGTCCGCGCACTCCGCCATTTTCCCGCTTCCCTCTGCGCAGCACCCAAAGCGCACCCAATTCAGTCAGAACTCCCGACAAGCCCACAGATTCACAAATTCATCTGTGTCAAGAGAACGTACTGAACCGTATCATAACTTACCGAAACACGAAATAGCCTGTGAAACCTCTTGAACGCACTCCAGCACCATTTGCCATTGACATACCACGCCGTTAGGTCGGGTCGGGAGATAAGCAGGTTATTCCTAACAGACAAGCAGGTTGTCAACAGTTAATCATGCTGTGTCGGCTTGCTTTCTGTTCTGAACGAGCAATCTACTAGTGTGCATGTTGTCTAGTCAGATGCGCTTTCCGTGACATTCTTTCCATTCGTCGCTGGTTCTGCTAAACCAGATTCAATGACGCTACTGGAAGAATCCGTGAAGTTACGAGATAGAGCGACTGTTACCACCGCGGCGGATCGTGCAGGTTGTGGACACGTGGCAGCTGACATGACAGCTGACGCATCAGCTGACGTAGCAAGAAAGAATGCACATCAAGAAAGAGCTTGTAGCGGAGTTCCCCCGACCGCATCCGCCAATTCTTCCGCCGCTGTCGGCGCGGCTTCCGCCTCTGGTGCTTCCGCCAATAATGCTTCCGTCATCAGCTTTTCCGCCAGCTCCGCCGCGACTACCCCCGAACTGGTTCCGCGCTCCTCCCGCCCATCCACCCCCTGTTCCCCGCGCCCATCCAACATTCACCTCGATACCCCTCAAAAACCCCCTCGCCCGATTAGTTTATCGATAAGCACGACTTTTTCAGGGGAAAACACCCCAGCGGGCCCGTCGCCCCGCGTTGCTGCAGCCGCGGCTGTGGCTGCCGCTGCTGCTGAGCTGCTTTGGGAAACGCCGCCGAAGCAGACTGCCGGGACAGGCTCGGCAGGAGCATTGCAACGGCAAGGCTCGGGGAAAGGCTGGGGAGTAAGCTCGCCGTCAGGACCGGCAGCTGATGGGGGGAGCAGCAGCGGTGGTTCGGGGCTGCAGCGGCAGCCGTCAGGCTCGGCATCAGGATCGGACACGCCGAAGCTGAAGCAGTGGGTAGCGGCCCATCCCCCTGCACACGGCTTGGATAATTCGGGTAGGGCGCTAGGGCTTGTGGGGATGGGTGGGGGGTGAGCTGTGGGTAAAGGCATGAGGGGGCCGGAACGTTTCGGGATGCGGTGGAGTGCGGTGGAGTGGGAACTGTGGGGTTTTCATTCTTCCTCTTGTGCTTGAGAATTATGCTTGTTTCCTCTCCCTGGTTTCTCCTCCCTCCTCTTGCACACTACCCCTCCTCTTCCCGGTCTTTCCCCACTTGCATTCCTTCGCCTTTTCCTTCTCTCACTCATGTTCTGCCGTTCTCCCCGCGTCCCCTCTCCCTGCACCCTCTCCCTCCCCGCACCCCCACCCTCTCCCCGCACCCCCATCCTTTCCCGACAACCCCCTTCCTGCTCCCACACCCCCTTCCCCCCAGCTCTTGTCGTGGATGGCTCTGCCTTGTCGTATCTGTGGAAGGAGGTGGTGGGGCGGGACGGGGCGGCAAGAGAGGGCGGCAAGGGCGCGGATGTGAGGAGAGAGAAGGTTTACAACACCATGTTCAATGTGCCATGGCGGTGTGAACTGGTGAGGGGTGTAGAGCGGTGTAAGGCGGTGAGAAGGTTGACTCCCATGAATAGGGAGAAGGTTTACAACACCATGTTTAACGTGCCGTGGCGGTGTGAACTGGTGAGGGATGTAGAGCGGTGTAAAGCGGTGAGAAGGTTGAGTTCCGCAAGGAGAGGGAGGGGAGGAAGGGTGCGGACGTGAGAAGGGAGAAGGTCTACAACACCATGTTTAACATGCCATGGCGGTGTGAACTGGTGAGGGGTGTAGAGCGGTGTAAAGCGGTGAGAGGGTTTACTTTTGTGAGGCGAGGTAGGGTGGCAAGGGCGCGGACGTGAGGAGAGAGAAGGTTTACAACACCATGTTCAATGTGCCATGGCGGTGTGAGCTGGTGAGAGGCTGAGGGGTCCAGAGCGGTGTACTGCGGTGAGGGTGGCAAGGGCGCAGACTTGCGGAGGGAGAAGGTTTACAACACCAGGTTAAACGTGCCGTGGCGGTGTGAATTGGTGAGGGGTGATGGGTGAAGTGAACTGGTGAGAAAAGGACTAGTTTTGAGATTACAATGTGAGATATTTTTGAGAAATCTCAAAAGTCTCCTCCTGTTTCCCGTACTCTGCTTCTCCCTCCCAACCCTCAGCTCATCCTCATACGGTACCTACTCCATCGGCACTCCTTCTTGCTCCCCTCATGCATGCTCACACCGCTCTCCTTCTCCCGTAATCCTAACTCCCCGTTCGCCTCCCACACCACTCCTTCACCTGATCACCATGGAGCATCTCGTCTGTCTCTCCCCCTCTCAGGCGTTCGTGCACACAACTCTCCTCCACACTTCCCCTTCTCCCAATCTCCTCCTCTCCCTCCCACTACACCACTCCCTCAGCTGATAATAATGGGCTACCTTGTCTGTCTCGACTCCTTCCTCTCACTCCTCGCCATCCTTCCCATCCGCCTCTTCCTCCTCTTGCTCCGCCTGCTCCTGGCACCATGGTGGGTTGATAGCGCCCTGGTGAGCTGATATCTGTGCCCATACCTGTGCTGTGCTGCATCTCAAAGGGTCCATCTCCCTCCCTGTCTTGATATTTATTGCATGCATCGTTTCAAGCATGTTGCTGCTTCTCTTAAATCATGTGTACAGTTTGATGTATGGGTGCTGTCCAAAACGTTCGGGCTTCTTTTATTTCACTATGCTGTACTGTACTGTACGACAGGAGGGGGCGGCTGCATCTGGGTGTGGACGACATTGCTGACGTCGGCAAGGGCGTCATCATCGTGTGCGGTGTGCTGGCGCTGCAGCAGGCTGACGTCAGCCTCATATACCACTGGATCCGCGGGCAGAACATTCTCAAGCTCGTCGTGATCTACAATGTGCTCGAGGTGAGTTGTGAGTGGTGGTGAGTGGCTCTGTGCGGTGAAGTGTGGTTGTGTGCTGTTGTGTGCGGCTGTGCTTTCGAGCAGGCTGACGTCAGCCTCATATACCACTGGATCCGCGGGCAGAACATTCTGAATCTCGTGGTCATGTGCAATGTGCTTGAGGTGAGCCGTGTGTGTGCGGTTGTGTGCGAGCAGCGACGTGCATTTCTCATGTGCGACAACTTAGTAAATGTATCCCCCCAACCCACCCCACCCGACACCACACCACACCACACCACACCACACCACACCCCACCCCACCCCACTCCAGGTGATGGACAAGCTGTGTCAGAGCCTGGGGTGTGACGTGCTACAGATGACTCTCAACACCGCGGCTCGCGTGGCTGCTGCCGCTACAGCCGGGTCATCGGCAGGAGCGGCAGGAACAACAGGAGCAGGAGCAGCGGCAGCAGCAGCAGCAGCAGCAGCAGCAGGAGGAACAGGAGCAGGAACAGCCGGGTCAGCAGCGCCTGCTGCTGCATCCCTGGCAACAGAAGCCCTGCGGTTCATAATCGACGAGGCCATAGCCGTGGCATGCTTTCTGCTGCACGCGCTGGTGCTGCTCACACAAGCGGTCACGCTGAACGTGGCAATCAACTCGCACAACCACATCCTCGTCACTCTGCTCGTGTCGAACAACTTCGCCGAAGTGAAGTCTAATGTGTTCAAGCGCTTTAGTCGGGAGAACATCCACAAGCTCGCCTGCCTAGGTGAGCTGAGCATCATGCACGGTAGCAGCAACAGGTGAGCTCTCAGTGGGTGATGTAGCAGGTGCATGGCAGTGGCGTGATTCCTGCTGCACGCGCTGCCACTGGTGCTGCTGACCCAGGCCGTGACGCTGAACGTGGCAATCAACTCGCACAACAACCACATCCTCGTCACTCTGCTCGTGTCGAATAACTTCGCTGAAGTGAAGTCGAATGTGTTGAAGCGCTTCCGTCGGGAGAATATTCACAAGCTTGTGTGCCTCGGTGAGTGTTGTGTGCCTCGGTGAGTGTTGTGTGCCTCGGTGAGTGTTGTGTGCCTCGGTGAGTGTTGTGTGCCTCGGTGAGTGTTGTGTGCCTCGGTGAGTGTTGTGTGCCTCGGTGAGTGTTGTGTGCCTCGGTGAGTGTTGTGTGCCTCGGTGAGTGTTGTGTGCCTCGGTGAGTGTTGTGTGCCTCGGTGAGTGTTGTGTGCCTCGGTGAGTGTTGTGTGCCTCGGTGAGTGTTGTGTGCCTCGGTGAGTGTTGTGTGCCTCGGTGAGTGTTGTGTGCCTCGGTGAGTGTTGTGTGCCTCGGTGAGTGTTGTGTGCCTCGGTGAGTGTTGTGTGCCTCGGTGAGTGTTGTGTGCCTCGGTGAGTGTTGTGTGCCTCGGTGAGTGTTGTGTGCCTCGGTGAGTGTTGTGTGCCTCGGTGAGTGTTGTGTGCCTCGGTGAGTGTTGTGTGCCTCGGTGAGTGTTGTGTGCCTCGGTGAGTGTTGTGTGCCTCGGTGAGTGTTGTGTGCCTCGGTGAGTGTTGTGTGCCTCGGTGAGTGTTGTGTGCCTCGGTGAGTGTTGTGTGCCTCGGTGAGTGTTGTGTGCCTCGGTGAGTGTTGTGTGCCTCGGTGAGTGTTGTGTGCCTCGGTGAGTGTTGTGTGCCTCGGTGAGTGTTGTGTGCCTCGGTGAGTGTTGTGTGCCTCGGTGAGTGTTGTGTGCCTCGGTGAGTGTTGTGTGCCTCGGTGAGTGTTGTGTGCCTCGGTGAGTGTTGTGTGCCTCGGTGAGTGTTGTGTGCCTCGGTGAGTGTTGTGTGCCTCGGTGAGTGTTGTGTGCCTCGGTGAGTGTTGTGTGCCTCGGTGAGTGTTGTGTGCCTCGGTGAGTGTTGTGTGCCTCGGTGAGTGTTGTGTGCCTCGGTGAGTGTTGTGTGCCTCGGTGAGTGTTGTGTGCCTCGGTGAGTGTTGTGTGCCTCGGTGAGTGTTGTGTGCCTCGGTGAGTGTTGTGTGCCTCGGTGAGTGTTGTGTGCCTCGGTGAGTGTTGTGTGCCTCGGTGAGTGTTGTGTGCCTCGGTGAGTGTTGTGTGCCTCGGTGAGTGTTGTGTGCCTCGGTGAGTGTTGTGTGCCTCGGTGAGTGTTGTGTGCCTCGGTGAGTGTTGTGTGCCTCGGTGAGTGTTGTGTGCCTCGGTGAGTGTTGTGTGCCTCGGTGAGTGTTGTGTGCCTCGGTGAGTGTTGTGTGCCTCGGTGAGTGTTGTGTGCCTCGGTGAGTGTTGTGTGCCTCGGTGAGTGTTGTGTGCCTCGGTGAGTGTTGTGTGCCTCGGTGAGTGTTGTGTGCCTCGGTGAGTGTTGTGTGCCTCGGTGAGTGTTGTGTGCCTCGGTGAGTGTTGTGTGCCTCGGTGAGTGTTGTGTGCCTCGGTGAGTGTTGTGTGCCTCGGTGAGTGTTGTGTGCCTCGGTGAGTGTTGTGTGCCTCGGTGAGTGTTGTGTGCCTCGGTGAGTGTTGTGTGCCTCGGTGAGTGTTGTGTGCCTCGGTGAGTGTTGTGTGCCTCGGTGAGTGTTGTGTGCCTCGGTGAGTGTTGTGTGCCTCGGTGAGTGTTGTGTGCCTCGGTGAGTGTTGTGTGCCTCGGTGAGTGTTGTGTGCCTCGGTGAGTGTTGTGTGCCTCGGTGAGTGTTGTGTGCCTCGGTGAGTGTTGTGTGCCTCGGTGAGTGTTGTGTGCCTCGGTGAGTGTTGTGTGCCTCGGTGAGTGTTGTGTGCCTCGGTGAGTGTTGTGTGCCTCGGTGAGTGTTGTGTGCCTCGGTGAGTGTTGTGTGCCTCGGTGAGTGTTGTGTGCCTCGGTGAGTGTTGTGTGCCTCGGTGAGTGTCTGTGCGGTGAGTGTCTGTGCGGTGAGTGTCTGTGCGGTGAGTGTCTGTGCGGTGAGTGTCTGTGCGGTGAGTGTCTGTGCGGTGATTGTCTGTGCGGTGAGTGTCTGTGCGGTGAGTGTTGTGTGCTGTAGCAGCAGATGTGTCCCCAAAGGGAGGTGCAGCAGGTGCGTTTTTTGAGAATTCTCAAAAAACACACGTGGCAGTGGCATGCTTCCTGCTGCACGCGCTGCCACTGGTGCTGCTGACACAGGCCGTCACGCTGACTGTGGCCATCAACTCGCACAACCACATTTTGATCACGCTCCTCGTGTCGAATAACTTTGCGGAAGTGAAGTCCAACGTAAGTGTTCCACAAGCTCGCATGCCTAGGTGAGTGTTGTGTGCTGTAGCAGCAGAAGATCCTGGTGGGTGGGGTGCAGCAGGTGCATAGCTGCTGGGTGGTGCTGCTGACCCAGGCCGTCACACTCAACGTGGCCATCAACAACTACATACTCGTCACTCTGCTCGTGTCCAACAACTTTGCGGAGGTTAAATCTAACGTCTTCAAGCGCTTCAGCCGGGAGAATATTCACAAGCTCGTATGTCTGGGTGAGCTCACGTGTTTGTATGCACCCAAATCTTAGTTATGCGTGCTTATGTACACTGTTAGGTGTTGCTTATGTAAGCTTGCTTTTTAGGTAAGTGTGGTGTTAAACTTTCAACCTAATGTGTTTTTTTCACAAGCTCGCCTGTTTCGGTGAGTGTCATGGACGGTAGAAGCAGGAGCAGAAGGGGCATTCTCAGTGAGTGGTGCAACAGGGAAGTGCATGGAAGTGCGTTGCTTAAGTTTTTACCTCTTCCGGTTCTTTCCAATTTTCAATGACTCGATTGAAAACTACGGTTGTTGTGCCTCCCCCATCTGCCCCTCCCACCCGCACCAGACACGGTGGAACGGTTTCATCTATCGTGTCATTTCGGTCAACTAGAAAGTCACCTCTCTATAATTCACCTTGCGAACTGGTGTGCTTCAACGTCCTGCTCCTCTCACCTGCCCGCCGCTCCTGCCCCTCCCACCCGCGCCAGACACGGTGGAACGGTTTCATCTCTCGTGTCATCTCCTCTTCGTGGTGGTACAGAACGTGGTGAAGGGGCAGGGCACCTCACTCTCCTTCTTTGTCCGGGTGAGTTGCCACTCGCGTGACATGCCTTGTGAGCGGGCGGTGCAGCGTATGAGCGTGCGGTGCAGCGTATGAGCGTGTGGTGCAGGGTATGTGCGTGCGGTGCAGGGTGTGTGCGGTGCGGTGCGGTGCAGTGCAGTGTATGTGTGCACGGTGTGGGGCTGTGAGATGCTCGTGGGCAATCTAAAGCACTCCTTTCAAGATGCTTACTTGCTTGCCTCATTGCCAGCTTACATGCCTCTCTACCTCCCTGCCTCCCTTCTTTCCTGCCTCGGTGCCTCCTGTCAGAACTTGAGCTTAGAATCCATGCATTAGTAATGAGCTCAAGGCTAAGTACATCGGAAATGGGCAAGGTAAGGATGGGGAGAGAATCGGGGGCAATCCTAGGGAATTGGGGGTAATCCCAAGGCAATCTCCAATTGGTGGGTTGGAGATTGCTTGAAGATCACATTTGGGTTTGGTTGGGATGTGGGTGTACACCCAACCAAACACAAAGTGCATACTACACTAGGATATAAAAGTGCAAGTACGAAATGTGAGATTGAGGGCTAACACTAACACCTCCGCCTGTGCTTGCAGAACGTATGCACGGTGTCGGGCTGTGAGATGCTGGTCGACAACTTAAAGCACTCCTTCCTTACTTGCTAGCCTCCCTGCGTCCCTGGCTTCTGCCTCCCTGCGTCCCTCCCTCCCTCCCTCCCTCCTGCCTCCCTGCCTCCTTCCCTACGCTGTGTGCTTGCACAACGTGTGCATGGTGTGGGGCTGTGAGATGCTAGTTGACAACCCGAAGCACTCCTTTCAACAGGCTTACTTGCTTCCGTCCCTGCCTTCCTCCTTTCCTCCCTACCCTCCATGATTGCAGAACGTGTGCACGGTGTGGGGCTGTGAGATGCTGGTGGACAATCTGAAACACTCCTTTCTCGCCAAGTTCAACGAGATCAAGCCTGAAACCTACTCCGACTTCCTGCTCTCGCTCTGCAGACAGGTGAACCGCTTTGCACACACATGAACCACTCTGGAGACATGTGAACCACTCAGCAGACAGGTAAAGCGCTGCATACAGGTAGACCATTCTGCACACAGGTGAACCGCTCTGCACACAGGTGAACCGCTCTGCACACAGACAATCCCTCTCCACTCCCTGCCTACTCCCACCCACTTTATTCTTGTTTTGTTTTTTACCATCACATGCACCACACAAATCTCTCTCTTTTCTTTTCCCCGACCACCGCCCTCACCAATGCCCTTGCTCCACCCTGCGTCCTCCCCTTTTTCCCTGCCACCACATCTCCTCTAACCTCGCTTCCCCGCTCCTCCTCCGCATCGGGTGCTGGAGGATCGCTGTCAGCACCTTGTGCACCGTAGAAAGCCTTCCTCTCTCCACCCTCCCTCGACCTCCGCTTTTTTCTCCCCTCTCCTCGCCCTCTCTTTCCCCCCCCCACTTCTCATCGGGTCCTGGAGGATCGCTGTCACCACGTGCACCGCAGCATAGGAGGCCCCTCGCCTCTTCACCTCTCTTCCTCCCCCCCCTTCGCCTCACCTCCTCATCAGGTCCTGGAGGATCGCTGTCACCATGTGGATTTTGCGATGCTCCCCTCTCCTCACCTTCCCCCCCCCCACCCCTCCCCCCACGCCCCCTTCCACCCCCAGGTCCTGGAGGATCGCTGTCACCACGTGCACCGCACCATGAGCTTTGTTGCTCTTGGGCCCGCGTGCAATGTGAGTTGTGGGGGGGAAGGGCTGGATGGGTTGGGTATGGTGTGGTGCGGTGATGATGGGTACATTGTGAGTGTTTGCTGTCACCACGTGCATCGCAGCATGAGCTTTGTCCCTCTTGGGCCGGCATGCAATGTGAGCTGTGGGGGGCAGGGGAAGGAGATGAGTGGTGGTGGGTGTGCTGTGATGATTGGTTGGTGGTGGGTGTGGTGTGGTGATGGGTGGTGGTGGGTGTGGTGTGGTGATGGGTGGTGGTGGTTGTAGTGTGGTGTTGATGGGTACATTGCGAGTGACTGCAGCTCGAGCTTCATCCCTTGGGGCCCGGCATGCATTGTGTCTTGCAGGGTCAGATTAAGATGGTTTGTAATGGGTGAAGTGCGGTGGTGCTGGGTGCAATGTCACGCGAACAGGCAGGAGACTAATGCCACTACCTGTATCGCAACATAGGGTATATGCCTTGCTGCCTGCCTCCTTTCACTCGTAGATTTATTGTTCCTTGTTTTCATCCGGAAATCCCTGTCCCCTTTTCCTCTCCCCTCCCCCCCGCCCCATCCTCGTTCTACTCTCTCATGGTACTCTCCCCTTATTACCTGGAAATCCGTCCATGGGTTTTTTACTGGCCCAGGTTATTCGAGTTGCCAGTCCTCTCATTGCGCTGTTTATTCCCGCCGGCCACCCTCTGCTCTCCCGATGCATTACCCCACTGGTTGTCATAGGTACTGTGTTGATGCTTGCATTGGTAAAAGCCCATTTAGCCTTATCCCTGCAGATTTACTCACGTTGGTACATTTTGCGCCACCGGGAAACAGAAGCCAAGCTTCACAAGGACTGATGGGCTTCATATTACGGTATATGTAAGAGTCTCTTAACCAATATTTTGCAAACCTAATCAGTGTTATGTTTTATGTATAAGGAGTCCAATCGACCACATTGAAGAAACGAGTGCGATACAGCGGGAGCAGTATCAAAAGAAAATGAACGGACAAGACAAAGAAGCAGAGGACAGAAGTGCCGTCAACAGTCCTGACCACCATGGGTGAACAGTAAGAGCCAACAGTAATACTGTGAGCTTTGCGAGATTGATGTTTTGACCGGGACCAAATGAACATCGAACATCAGGGTGTACACCTTTACACGACAAGTTCATTTATCTGTATATTGATTGTTTCATGTGGGTTCAAGTACAGTTCGGGAGGCATCGGTATTGAACTGTACTAAAATAACAAGAATGTAATTCAAGAAGATTGGATCGCGTAAATCGCATAGCATAGATATGTCCAGCTTCCCATACCGTGCTGTTCCGTTTGTCTTTTCTAACGATCTGTCCTGAAGTGGCGTAAAGTTTTGAATTTACACGCACGAATGACGTGTCCAATCTACTTTTTACGGAAAGTGAACCCAGCCCAATCCACTACGAAGCTACAGTGGTCACTGTCGCTAGGTGCTTCAAAGGAAGTTTCGCAAGCTGCAAATTTTTTTCTCGTTCCTTTGATTCACAGTTCACCCAGTTTAGGGAAAGTGCAGAACAAAAGCCTGGAACTTCAAGGGTCGTACTGTTGGATGGCTTCTACACTTCTACCAGTACTAATGTGCTCGAAGACACTAAGCCGCTTTCCCTGGGACACTAAGTGCTGTACTTGAGGAACCGCATCACAAAGAACCCAGCCGTCACATCACAACAGCCCTCCTGCTCACATCCAATCGACATGTCAGGTTATATTGTTTGTGTTTTTTCCGACTTGTTCGCACGTGCCCAGCGGAATATATGGGTAACGAAACTGCCCCCAGCGAGGCCAGGTTGTTCCCCCGCCGCTGCCCTCGGTTTGTATCCACCTTTGCCACCGCCGTATTCCAGCATCCACAGAATGTCAAGTGTGTCAATTTCCGCCAGCCTGTTGCTCCGCTGGCACCCGTTTCCGCAAGACAGTTTCGAGCAGCTCCCCCACTCCAATCCCAAGCCCCGCCAACTGGCGCGGGATCGCGCTGCGGATTCCCCCGCAGAGGCGGGAGGTAACTGTCAAGGGGAAATGCAGAGCACAAGAATTGCCAGCAGCAGCAGGGAGGGCAAAGAGCACAAAAGCAGGGCGGATCGTTCTGGCCAGTTTGATCACTCCAGTTTTTGCTGCTCGAACAGCTGTATCTATTGCTGATGTCGGATTTCCCACCATTTCCCTGACTTCTTTCCGCAAAGTAAAGCTAGCAGTCCTAGATTTTCACCTTTCCCTCACCGGCAGACACGCTCTCCAGAGCCGCGACTCCTGACCCTCTCATTTTCCGTCTTGCTGGACCAAGATACCGCCATCTTGTAGATCTCCGAACCGTCAGCCTGAGGTCTGCATAGCCTAGCCTAAGTAGGCCGCTGCCTTAAAAAAAACCCTTCAGAAGCCGAAAAGTATCATTTTTGAACGGGCGGTTTTTCTCGAAAGGTTCATTGGCCGTTTCAAAGCCGAGTCTCGGAAGTCCATCCTAGCTTCGCAATATCTCACTCAAGATTGGAATGGCGTCCACCGTCGCGAATCGCCCTCGAGTCCATTTGCCGACTTCTCCCTGCCACCGCCAGTCACAATCGAGCCCATCCAACTGCTTTTACGAAACCCCCGCGTTTCATTCTACCACCGCCTCTTCCGCCGAAGATGCTTACAACAGGTCACGAGACACGTACACCTCCTTTTCCACCGCCTACGCCGCCTCCTCCTCCTCGGGCTCCGCCACCAGTAGTTTTACCACTGGTGGTACCCCCGCAAAATTTGCGCAGATCGACCGCCGTCTCATGATGTGGAACCGCGCGACGGGCGGAACAGGCGCAGCCCGATCGCCTGCGCAGCCTGCGGCTCAAAGGACCGCGCCGGAAGCCGTTGCGCGC
The DNA here is from genome assembly GCA_947471745.1 of Closterium sp. Naga37s-1. Lineage (NCBI taxonomy): Eukaryota > Viridiplantae > Streptophyta > Zygnematophyceae > Desmidiales > Closteriaceae > Closterium > Closterium sp. Naga37s-1. The sequence continues at coordinate 1,231,318 of CANJKZ010001036.1, forward strand.
CAAGAGCTCCTTCAGCGCAGCGGATGCGCTCTCCCGCCCGTCCGGTCGAATAGCAGCCCGGCGATTCGCCTAGCAAAGTCCGTCAACGATGCAGCCGCCGCGTCGACGCGCAGTTCGCCCCTCGGGGGACCTTCGAGCGACAGCAGTTCTGATACTTCCGTCGCATACCAAGATCGCGACGCGGCAGCATCTGGAGCGTCTTCGCCGCTGTTTCCTGCGAGCGCCGCGACGTTTGACCTGTTTCCTGGGAGCCAGAGCCTTTCGCGGTCAAGAAGCGCGCATGTCAATGGAAGCGCCGCGGTTCCTGGTTCCCCGAGCAGTTCCCGCACGCAGTCGAGAAGAAGCCTCGGCGAAAGTTCCGCTTTCAGCTTCGGAAGACTGCATTCAGGAAGCCCCGGGAGCGGGACGAAAGGCGGAAGTGCTTATGCCACTGGCTCCGCCGCCGCCGCAGCCGGAACGGAATCTGTTTTTGAGTGGGCGGCGAAGAGGCGCATGGCAAATCGGATCAAGGTTACCAGAAAATGAGTACGGTATTTTTGGGGCATGCGCTACAGTTTTCTCATAAACATTCGAGCATGCCTGTCTAATTGCGGCGTTCTTCCTACCTGCAATTGTTGCTGCCTCTTTAGTGTCTCTTTTTTTAAGAGGCCATGTATCTCTAGTGTCTCCAATAGTTTTTGAAGGCACCTTAAGGATGGCAGTCAGGGTCATCCCTAGGTTTTGAGCCTGTCTGATGCATCAGATGGCGTGGTTTTTTCTGTCTGATGCACCAGAATTTCTTTCAAAACATTTCTGATGAATCAGAAAATTTTAAAATTCAGTTTCTGATTGATTTTTTCAGAGCCCTCCTCATTTCAGTGTTCTGTACTGTTGGAAACATTCAGTTTATGCTTCTGAAGTATCGAGCACTAAAACAAAAGGAGAAGTACACTCACAGCGAAGCAACACCAAAGCGGTTGACTAGGCAACAACAGCAGGAGGTTGAAGCGAAGGTCAAAGGTCAGCTACCTTTGACTTGACAAAGACAGCACGGCGGCAAGGACACTCGTTATTGAGCAGTTACCCGAGTCGTCGCTGTATCGAACCGCAACAGCAGTTACAGTTAAACATTTCGTATTCCTTGTAATCATATATATATCCTTGTATCTCTTATCTTTAATCAATTCATCTTGTTCTCATATTCTAGTACAAGGTGGTTCACTCAACCCACTATTACGCTTCCGCTAAATACATCACTACTCTGAGAGTTTAGTCTTGAACGATCCTGAGGATTTTTTCAGCCCAACATGGTAGGAGAGCCTACAAGACAAAACTCAACTTTGATCAACTTCCTGCAACATCAGAAGTCATGGCAACACAGAAGGAAAGAAGCTCGTCTACTGGATCTCCCGGTACTACTCCTACTCCACCGCCAGCCTCTGGACTGCAGACAGAAGGAGGCACAACTCAAAGACCAGCTTCTGAGTCAACTGAAACTCCTGCGAACCAAGCAATCGGCATTGACCCAAGTATGATGGAGAAACCTTTCTAGTTCATGTCGTTCTACGAGCAACATCAACAAGCGGCACCTGCGCAGTCAAACAACAACGACAACAACAACGGAGTTACTCCCACGAGTCTCGACGGCTCATCTTTTGCGCGCGGAAATCAACAGCCTACCTTCGCACCGTATGTACCAGGCTGCTGCTCTAGGTGCTAGTGAGTCTGTTCTCCCTAGTACTGCGCCTGCTGAGGCCTTGCACACCTTCACACTTGACTCAGGTGCCTCACGCTGTTTCTTTCGTGACAGCACCACCCTCACTCCTCTCTCTGCACCTGTACCAGTCAGGCTGGCTGACCCGTCCGGGGACCCAGTCCTCGCCCGTTCCTCCACTGTGCTCCCGTGTCCGGCGGTTCCGTCCGGCTCACTAACATGCCTTCACCTCCCCTCGTTCTCTACGAACTTGGTGAGTACCGCTGCCCTCCAGGACGCGATGGTCACTACCACCACTCCCGGGGGCCAGCGTGTGTCGATCTGCACGTGTACACGGACGGGCCGTCACCTGGCCACGTTCACTCGTCGGCCAGGGTCGAGTCTGTACACACTGGCTACCAAGCCTCCTCAGGTAGCTGCGTCTGTCCAGGTGTCCACGTCAGGTCAGGTAGCACCCCCTTGTTCGTGTCGCCTCCTGTCGCACCAGACTCTTCTGTGGCACCACTGCCTAGGTCACCCCTCCCTGCCACGCCTTCGTGGCATGCACTCCCGCCTCCTTATCTCTGGTCTTCCCAGGTCTCTGCCTCCCCTCCCACCCTCGCCTGCTTTGCCCTGCCTTCCTTGTGTCGAGGGGCGGCAGCGCGCCGCTCCTCACTCCTCGTTTCCCCCGATGTCTGCTCCCCTGCAGACTCTCCACATGGACATGTGGGGCCCCGCCAGCGTCAGTGGACAGGGCCGCGAGCGCTACTTTCTGCTGGTTGTTGATGACTACACGCGGTACACCATGGTCTTCCCCTTGCGCAGCAAGGGTCAGGTCGTTGATGTCTTGATCCCTTGGATCCGCGCAGTCCGTCTCCAGCTCCGCGAGCGGTTCCGTACAGACCTTCCTGTCCTGCGTCTGCACTCTGACAGAGGTGGTGAGTTCTCCTCCGACCTCTTGCGGGACTTTTGTCGTGGGGAGGGCATTCTCCAGACGTTCACGCTTCTGGACTCCGCTCAGCAAAATGGGATTGCTGAGCGCCACATTGGCCTAGTCATGGAGGTCGCTCGTACCTCCATGATCCATGCGGCTGCTCCCCATTTTCTGTGGCCGTTTGCGGTCCGGTACGCTGCGCATCAGCTCAACCTCTGGCCCCGTGTCTCCTTGCCGGAGACCTCGCCTACACTGCGTTGGACTGGGAAGGTTGGCGATGCGTCGGTGTTCCGGGTCTGGGGTTCTCGTGCCTTTGTTCGCGATACGTCTGAAGACAAGCTCTCCGCCCGCGCTATTCCCTGCGTCTTCCTTGGCTTTTCCCATGACGCTCCTGGCTGGCAGTTTTACCACCCCACCTCGCGCCGTGTCTTCCCCTCTCAGGACGTCACTTTTGACGAGTCGGTTCCCTTTTACCGTCTCTTCCTCTACCGCTCTACTTGTCCCCCACCCTCGCTGCTCTTCCTTGCTCCAGGTCCCCCTCCGGTAGACCCCCTCCCCCCCCAGGGTCCTGCTCCCTCAGGTGTGTCTCAGGTAGACCCTCTCCTTAGTACTGCGCCTGTTGAGGTAGGTGTCGGCTCAGGTGCTGCTCCAGGTGCTGCGTCTAGGGGTGCTGCGTCTCGGGGTGTGGAGCCTGGGGGTGCGGAGCCTGGGGGTGCGGAGCCTGAGGGTGCCGGGTCTAGGGGTGCGGAGCCTGGGGGTGAGGGGTCTGAGGGTGCCGGGTCTGGGGGTGTTGAGCCTTGGGGTGTGGAGCCCGGGGGTGCTGAGCCTGCGGGAGTGGAGCCTGGGGGTACTACGTCTGGGGGTGCTGAGTCGAGGGGTACTGCTTCTTCTGGAGGTCCGGCGGGTGCTCCGCAGACGGAGCCTCTCTCCCCGCAGCAGCTGCGCGAGTGGTTTGCTCAGCGCACCCGCCTTCGGAGTGGAGCTACCGGAGCTGGAGACTGTGCCGCTGGAGACACTGGAGCTGGAGGTGCTGGAGTTATTACTGGAGCCGTTGGTAGCTGAGGTGCTGCAGCTGCTGGTCTTGTAGGTGCTTGTACCGGGGGTACTGGAGCTGCCGGGGCTGGTGGTGTTGGGGGAGCTGGAGCTGGAGACCCTACGGAGCTTGGAGCTGCTGGAACTGGAGGAGCTGGAGCTGTTGACCCTGGCGCTGGAGGCGCTGGAGCTGGAGGAGCTCGAGCTGTTGACCCTAGAGCTGGAGGTGCTGGAGGCACTGTGCGGGCGCGACCGTACTTCGTTCCCCTGCTTCAGCAGGTTCTTGGTGTCCCGTCTTCTACTGGCCTTATGTCAGAATCCCAGCCACTAGACCACTAGGATAAAAGGGCTTGTTAAGTAGCGGGTCTGTGCGCCCATAACCCCCCAGGACAACGAGCCTGTAACCCTTCCCTAGGATCAATCGGGGATCACCAGTGGACCTCTGACACCTTAGTCCTCCCTTACTGTGTCCACCGCCTAACCAGTCGCAGCCGCCGTTACAGCCAGCCTCCCCACTGCCTGCTCCTTCTCCTTACGCTGCGCAGACCGGCGGTCTTATACAGCGTCGTGAGCCTGCGTCTCGTCCTGCCTCCCCTGTTCACACTGGTCGTCGCGTTCCTCGTCCGCGTCCTCCTCCTGTCCCCAGCACACACAGTATGACACTTCGTCCTTCCTCTGTTTCACTACGTGTTCCTCTGCCGCCTCCTCCTGAGTCCTCTTTTCCTGCCGTCCCTGACCTTGAGTCTGAATGTGCTCGTGCTGCCAGTCCCACTGTCTCTTGTCTCCTCACCACTGTTGTCATTGACCCTTCCTTTGAGTCCACTGCTGCCTCTGCCCTCCTTGCTGAGCTAGTTGAATTTGCTGCTGCCTGTCGGCTAGACTACACCACTTCTCTTGTTGCTGAGTCTGAGTCTGCCAGCCCTCCGTCCGTCGGGGGTGAGTGTGTTCTTGGCACGGACGTCATTGAGGATAGGCAGGAGGAATTTGAGTGTCTTGCAGCTGCTGTACCTCTTTTCGCTTCCATGCTGCTTGCCCCTGAGGGAGACCCGGATGCACCAGACATCCCGACCCTGTGCTCTTACGCAGAGGCGATTACAGGTCCCTACTCCTCTCAGTGGCATACAGCCATGGAGCCGAAATGGCATCTTGGAAGTCCACAGGCACCTACGTCGACGCAGTTCCCCCGTCTCGGGCGAACATAGTCAATGGCATGTGGATTTTCAGGGTGAAGCGGCCGCCGGGTTCTCTGCCTGCTTTCAAGGCGCGTTACGTTGCTCGAGGCTTCAGTCAACGACTGGGTCGACTACTTCCAGACCTTCTCCCCCACCCCGAAGATGACTACTCTTCGAGTGTTGCTTCACGTCGCTGCGCAGTGTGACTACGATCTGCACACCCTGGACTTCAGTACAGCTTTCTTGCAAAGCAGTCTGCACGAGGAGATCTGGCTGCGCCACCCACCTGGCTTAACCGAGTCGTTCTGGTGGCCAGTTTACGGTCTCCTATAGACGCCTTGCAAGTTGCACGACACACTAAGGACTGCACTTGCGGCTCTGGGGCTTACTCCTTCTACTGCTGACCCGTCGCTGTTTCTACGCACCGACACGTCGCTGCCGCCGTTTTACGTCCTCGTGTATGTCGACGACCTGGTCTTTGCCACTGCTGACACTAAGGCACTGACCCTTGTGAAGTCGGAGCTGTAGAAGAGACACACCTGCACTGACCTGGGTGAACTGCGCAGCTATCTTGGCTTGCAGATCACTCGGGTCAAAGCACGGCACACTATCACCTTGACTCAGTCACACATGGTGCACTAGGTCCTTCAATGCTTCAGCTTCCAGTTCTCCTTGCCACAGCCCACTCCTCTTTCTACCGGCCACTTGCTCTCAGCTCCACCTTCGGACGAGTCCATAGAGTCGAGTGGTCCGTACCCAGAGCTTGTGGGTTGTCTCATGTACCTGATGACGTGCACACGACCAGACCTCGCGTACCCTCTCAGCCTCCTGGCTCGCTACGTGGCTCTCGGTAGGCACCGAAAGGTGCACTGGGATGCTGCAAAGAGGGTACTGCGTTACTTGTGCAGTACGTCGGGCATGGGGCTCGTGCTTGGAGGACGGGGTCCAGTTTTCCTCACTGGTCACGCAGACGCTTCTTGGGTTGACGACTCAGCTATGCAGCGGTCGTCATAAGGTTACACCTTGAGCCTTAGTTCCGGCTCTGTTTCCTGGCGGTCTACCTGCTCGTCTTCGGTTCTCAGCTCTAGTTGTGAGGCTGAGATCTACGCGGGGGCCATGGCTGCACAGGAGTTACGCTGGCTCACCTACCTGCTGACTGACTTGGGAGAGCAGCCTCGTTCGCCTCCAGTTATGTACGTAGACAACAAGGCCATGATTGCCTTGTGTCAGGAGCACAGACTGGAGCACAGAACGAAGCATATCGCTCTGCGATACTTCCTTGCTCGAGAGTTGCAGCAGCGTGGTCAGCTTCGTCTTGCGTATGTGGCCACTAGGGCCAACACTGCTGATATATTCACCAAGGCACTTCACTCTGGTGATCATCAGCGCTTCTCTACTGTTTTAGGTCTTGTGCCTACTTTGCCTCACTTACTCACTACGTGACTTTGCTTGTACTGTGATCTATATATATGCCTGCATGCTTACTCTTGCTAGGCTATGATCACAGTACTGTTTGTGCTCTTTATATAGCTTTGCATGTGAACTGGCCTTGTGGCCCTTTGCTTGTACTCGGAATGTGTGGTGACTTTGTGATCCACCCTGGGCTTGCTTTGCTTTTCTTGAATGGTCTTGTGACCACTTGTTCTCCCCCACTTTGCCTATGGGGGTGTGTCAGAATGTTATATTGCTTATTATTGTGTAGGCTATAGTGGGGTAGCCCAGAAGGGGTACAACCCAATTAGGGTTAGTACTTGTACCCAAATATTTCATAGTTCATTCATTCTCGTTCATTCTTCTGACAGATAGTACCCATCGGAGTGGCACGCAACAAAACCATTCTCACGGGAAAATGGGTCTTCCGCGTGAAAACAAAAGCTGACGGGACAATTGACGAATTCAAAGCACGATGGGTCATGCGCGGCTTCGACCAAGAGCACGGACGAGACTTTCGCGCCAGTCAGCCAACATACCTCTGTGCGAATCCTTCTCGCGATAGCCGCCATGAAGCAAAAGAGACTCCGCCAAATCGATGTGGCCAACGCCTTCCTTTACGCTCCCGTCGACACATAAATTTGTGTCGAACAACCGCACGGTTCTGTCACAGATCCTAATCAAGTCTGCCAGTTACTGAAGTCTCTGTACGGTATCAAGCAAGCTCCGCAACTTTGGCAGCAGTACCTACACGCCCGACTAATTTGTATCGGCTTTCAACAACTACCATAAGACCAGGGAATGTATAGGCTCACGAAGGAAGCCGAATACATCCTGCCGATCGTGTACGTAGACAACCTGCTCTACATTGGCTCTACCGACGACATCACCACCTGGTTTGAAGGGGAGCTGCAATGGGATCTCTCACTCACGGTCTCTTCCCCTGTAACCCAGTACCTAGGACTCAACATACTCGACGGAGAGAACGCGATCTACCTCAGCACCGCAAAATACGCCAACACCATCGCAACTGTACTGTTTGTTCTCTTTTATATAACTCTGCATGTGAACTGACATTGGTTCGCATAGCGTTCAAGAGCGGGTTCGCGAACCGAACGAAGCACATTGCCCTGCGCTATTTCTTCGTGAAGGACGAGATCGAGAAAGGGAGACTCGAGCCATCCTACTGCCCCACGTCCAAGATGGCAGCAGATTACTTGACCAAGAAACTCGGAAAGCAGAAGTTCGAGTATTGCATGCTGCTGACTGGACAAGACCACGTCACCAGCAATGAAGGCGAAGACACTCCAGAAGCGAAGGGGAGTGTTGGAAACATATAGTTCACGCTTCTGATGTGTCGAACACTACAACGTAAGCGAAGCGAACTACAACGAAGTAGCAGCGAGTCAACCAAAGCAGTTGACAGAAAGACAACATCAAGTGGTTAAGTGAGGGTCAAAGGTCAACCACCTTTGACTCGCTGAAAAGCAGCGCGACAGCAAGGACACATAACTGACTCGCTATTGAGCAGTTACCGAGTCGTCGCTGTGTCGAACCGCAACAGCAGTTACATTTAATCCTTTCATATTCCTTATAATCATATAAAGCCTTGTATCTCTTTGCTATAATCAACTTATCTTGTTCTCACACACCAGTGCAAGGTGGTTCAACTAGTTCACTAAGACGCTTCTGTCAGAATACTGAACGAGAATGAATGCATTGAGCAGAAAGTTGTCAAACTTATATTCTATAGTCCGTTTAGGCTGTAGTGGGGTAGTTCTTACAGGGTACAACACTTTTAGGTTTGCTACATGTACCCACCTACTTTCTAGTTCAGTCATTCACTCGCTCACATTCTAACATGGTATTCTGAGCAGGTTCCCTCGTGGGAACGTTTTTTAAGGGCCCACCACTAGATTTTTTTTTTTCCTGCCCTGCCCGAAGCGCGCATCGTGCCTTCCCTGTCGCGGCCCCTAGCCAGTTGCGGCCCTCAACCCGTCGCGGCCCCTAGCCCGACGCGGCCCCCAACAACTGGCGCGCCCCTGCCGGCCCCTACTGACGCGCCCCTGCTGACGCGCCCCTTCTGGCGCGCCCCTGCCGGCCCCTACTGACGCGCCCCTGCTGGCGCGCCCCTGCCGGCCCCTGCTGACGCGCCCCTACTGGCGCGCCCCTGCCGACCCCTGCTGACGCGCCCCTGTCGGCCCCTGCTGACGCGCCCCTGCTGGCGCGCCCCTGCCGGCCCCTGCTGTCGCGCCCCTGCCGGCCCCTGCTGGCGCGCCCCTGCCGGCCCCTGCTGGCGCGCCCCTGCCGGCCCCTGCTGACGCGCCCCTGCCGGCCCCTGCTGATGCGCCCCTGCTGGCGCGCCCCTGCCGGCCCCTAGTGACGCGCCCCTGCCGGCCCCTGCTGACGCGCCCCTGCTGGCGCGCCCCTGCCGACCCCTGCTGACGCGCCCCTGCCGGCCCCTGCTGGCGCGCCCCCCCTACTGGCGCGGCCCCTGCAGTCGCGGCCCGCCCCTGCACCCGTCTCTGGTAAGCCGAGCCGCGCCGCCCAGCTGAGCCGCGCCGCCCAGCCGAGCCGCGCCGCCCAGCCGAGCCGCGCCGCCCTACCGAACCGCACTGCCCTGCATTGCCCTAATGCCTATGCTACTACTGCTGCTATTGCTGCTACTGCTGCTACTCTTGCTACTGCTCCTACTGCTGCTATGGCTAGTCCTACTGTTCTCACCTTTGATGTTGAGGGACGTGCAGTTGACTTTGACGTGTGGGTTGACAACCTACAGCTCTTTCTTCAGTGTGATTCTAGGGATGGTGTATCCCTTTTCGATCACACGTCCGGTGTTTCTACTGCTCCTACTGCCACTGCTGACAGTACGGTTCGCTCGCAGTGGACCACTCGTGACGCTGTTGCTCGTCTTGCTGTTCGTAGTCACCTGCCGCCTGCTGAGCGCGCGCATTTTGGCCAGTACAAGACTGCTCAGTCTTTGTACGACGCTGTAGTTGCGCGCTACTCCTCCCCTGCCACTGCTGCCCTCAGCCGCCTCATGCTGCCGTACCTTTTCCCTGACCTTGCTGCCTTTGCCACAGTCGCTGACCTAGTTGCCCACCTTCGCACTAGTGACGCCCGCTACCGCGCTACCCTTCCCACTGAGTTCTGTGCCAAGAACCCCCCCCCCCATGTACATCACCCTTTACTACCTAGTCACCCGCCTCCCTGACTCTCTTTCTTCAGTCAGGGACCACTTTCTCTCACTTTGCCCCACCGAGCTGACTGTCGACCTGCTAGAGGAGCGCCTTGCTGCAGCTGAGAAGAGTATCTTAGCTGTAGGTGCTTCTCGCGGCGACCGTCGCACCCCTTTCTTTGAGGGGTGTTCCCCTGTCCCTCTTCTCCCCTCTGTTGCTTCTGCCGCTGCTGTCGACCTTGTTGGCACTGAGGAGGTCGGAGCTGCGTCTGCCCCTAGTGGGAGACGCCGCAACAGCAAGGGCAAGGGGAGCAAGGGTGGTGGAGGGGGCGGCGGGGGAAGCAGTGGAGGAGGTGGAGGAGGCGGAGGAGGTGGCGGTGGAGGTGGGGGTGGTACCGGGAGTGGGGGCGTCAGTGGCGGCGGTGGAGGTGGTGGCGGCAGTGGCGGAGGTGGTGGCGGCAGCGGCAGCGGTGGTGGAGGTGGCGGCGGCAGTGGTGCTGGTCTAGGTGCAGCCGCGCAGCGTGGAGGCTTTGGTGGCAGCCAGCGCCAGCAGCAGCTGCGCTCCCGTGAGACCCCGTCGGTCCAGCAGCTTCGTGAGTGGTACGCTGGGCGTGGGAGGTCTGGGGGTGCAGGTCCCTGCACTTACGTTCTTCGCACCGGCAGTCGTCGTGGGGAGGCGTGTGGGCTGCCACACACTACGCAGCGCTGCTTCGGTCGCTTGACTGACGCCTGGGATGCCCAGTTTCCTGACGCCGTTGAGCTCCCTCGCTGGCATGATCTGCTTCTGCAGAATGTGCCTATCTTTGATCTTGATTTCGATGCTATCCTTGCTGCCATGTATGCTTTTGCTGATAGTGCTGAGGGTGACTGTTACCTGAGTGTCCCGCCCGACCCGGGCATTGCGGCTGCTGCTCTAGGTGCTAGTGCGTCTGCTGCTCCAGGTACTGGTGCGTCTGCTGCTCCAGGTGCTGGTGCGTCTGCTCTCTCTGGTACTGCTCCTACTGAGGCCTTGCATACTTTCACACTTGACTCTGGTGCTTCGCGCTCTTTCTTTAGAGACAGCACCACACTCACGCCGCTCAGTCGGCCTGTGGCAGTCTCCCTTGCTGACCCCTCTGGGGGCCCAGTCCTTGCACACTCTTCCACGGTTCTACCGTGTCCTGCCGCCCCGTCGGGCTTGCTGTCGGGACTCCACCTCCCCTCGTTCTCTATGAACTTGGTGAGTGGAGCTGACCTCCAGGACGCGTGGGTTGACGAGTTCACCCCTGGAGGTCAGCGTGTGACCCACTGCACTTGCTCTCGGACGGGCCGCCACCTAGCCACGTTCACCCGTCGGCCAGGGTCGAGTCTGTACACACTGACTACTGCGCCTCCTCCGGTCTCTGCGTCTGGTCAGGTAGCTGCGTCTAGTCAGGTGTTTGCTGCCGCGTCCAGGTCTAGTCCTGCGTCTGCCCCCTGCTCGTGTCGTCCTCTGTCGCACAAGACTCTCCTTTGGCACCACCGCCTTGGTCACCCCTCCCTGCCTCGTCTTCGAGGTATGGCCTCCCGTGCCCTTGTCTCGGGTCTACCCCGGTCCCTCCCTCCCCTTCCTCCGGGGCCTGCCCCCACCTGTGTTCCTTGCAGCGCGCCGCTCCTCACTCCTCCTCGTTCCCTCCGACTGAGGCTCCTCTGCAGACTCTTCACATTGACGTGTGGGGCCCAGCCCGCGTCCGTGGACAGGGTCACGAGCGTTACTTCCTGCTGGTCGTTGACGACTACTCGCGTTACACCACAGTCTTCCCCTTGCGCAGCAAGGGTGAGGTCCCTGAGGTGTTGATCGACTGGATCTGCAGTGCTCGTCGCCAGCTCAATGAGAGTTTCGGCTCGGACCTTCCTGTTTTGCGTTTGCACTCGGACAGAGGTGGTGAGTTTTCCTCCGACCTCCTGAGGGCCTTCTGTCGTGCGGAGGGCATCCGCCAGACGTTCACGCTTCCGGCCTCCCCACAGCAAAATGGGATTGCTGAGCGCCGCATTGGCATGGTCATGGACGTCGCTCTTACGTCCATGATACATGCGGCTGCTCCCCATTTTCTGTGGCCGTTCGCGGTTCAGTACGCTGCGCATCAGATCAACCTTCAGCCTCGTGTCTCCTTGCCGGAGACCACACCTACTCTGCGGTGGACGGGGAAGGTTGGCGATGCGTCCGCGTTCCGTGTCTGGGGATCTCGAGCTTTTGTCCGCGATACTACAGCGGACAAGCTGTCCTCCCGTGCCGTTCCCGGTGTCTTCCTTGGCTTCCCTCCTGACGCACCCGGGTGGCAGTTATACCACCCCACCTCGCGTCGTGTTCTGTCCTCTCAAGACGTCACGTTTGACGAGTCGGTGTGTTACTACCGTCTTTTTCCCTACCGCACTGCCTCTCTCCCCCCCCCCGCTGCTCTTCCTAGCACCAGGTACTCCCCCGGTAGACCCCCTCCCCCCCCAGGGTCCTGCCCCCTCAGGTGTGTCCCAGGTAGACCCTGCTGAGCCGGTCGAGGTAGCTGACGACTCAGGTGCTACTAGGGGTGCTGAGCCTGCGGGTGCGGGGACTGGGGGTGCTGAGCCTAGGGATTCTGTGTCTGGGGGTGCTGCGTCTGGGGGTGTAGAGCCTGGGCGTGTGGAGCCTGAGGGTACTGCGTCTGGAGGTGCTGAGCCTTCGTGTGCTGTGTCTGGCGGTGCTCTAGGGGTCCCGTCGCGGCGGGAGCCCCTCTCTCCACAGCAGCTTCGTGAGTGGTACTCTCGGCGTTGTCGAGGTGCTGCTGGTGCTGGAGGTGCTACTAGGGCTGCTGGTGGTGCTACTGGTGCTGGAGCTGCTGCTGGTGGTGCTACTGGTGCTGGAGCTGCTGCTGGTGGTGCTGCTGGTGCTGCTGGAGCTGCTGGCGGTGCTGCTGCTGCTGGAGCTGCTGGAGGTGCTGGTGCTGCCGGAGCTACTGGAGGTGCTCCTGGTGCTGGAGGTGTTGCTGGTGCTGGAGCTACTGCTGGAGCTGCTGGAGGAGCTACTGGTGCAGGAGCTGCTGGAGCTGCTGGAGGAGCTACTGGTGCAGGAGCTCCTGGAGCTGCAGAAGGCGCTGCTAGGGCTGCTGGTGGTGCTACTGGTGCTGGAGCTGCTGCTGGAGGTGCTGCTGGTGCTGGAGGTGCTGCTGTGAGATAACAAGTAGAACGAGGAGCCATAGCTAGGTAAGCCCTAGCTAGGCAAGAGAAAGTTTAGGCAAAAGAAGAGGGTTTTACTAGCAGCAGTTGGGATACATATAGCAAACCCTAGTTAGGTTGTACCCGCTATAGAGCACCCCACTACAGGCTAGACAATAACATTCTGACACACCCCCATAGCCAAAGTGGGGTGTAATCAGCACAATGAGCAAGCAAAAACAAGCTCAGGGTGGATCACAATGTCACCACACATTCTGAGCACAAGTACAAGTAGCAGCAGTTTATAGTTCACAACTATAAGCAAAGCTAGAGCGAATCACAGAGGGCAAGTGAGGAGGAGGAGAGACTGTGGAGGGAGAGAAGATAGGAGGCAACGACTGAAGCTGCAGAGGCACGGGCACAGGAGCGGCTGACTCAGAGGCTACCGAAGCAAGGGCGACGGACTACTGGAGTGACTGGCTCCGCGGCTATAGACGAGCGGCAGGAGCAACGGACCCACTGGCGACTGGTGCAACAGGCTCACTGGCTACCGAAGCAAGGGCGACGGACTACAGGCGCTGCAGGCGACAAGACAGCTACCTTCACACAACCTCCTCCAACTGCCCCACTCCCCTCTCACACACCCCCTGTTCAAACCCTAGCTCCACTCCCACAGCACCCCCCTTAAACCCTAAACCCCAGGCTCCCACACATCCACCCCCCTCAGCGAAAGCTGCAACAGTGGGAGACAAAGGAGGAGGATGAGTAGGGGACGGCGCACACAACCGACACCCCCACAACCGCCACCCCCACACCCCTCACCCCCAAAACCCTAAAACGGGTGGGATAGGGGCAGGAGCGCGGGGGACGGCGAGGGGAGGGACGGCGCACGACCCCCAGGGCGCCAAAACGGACGGGCGGGGCAGGGGGGTGGCGCGCGCGGCTCCTCAGGGCGCCGCGACGGACAGGCAGGGCGCGCGTAGGCTCCCCAGGGCATCGCGGCGAGCAGGGCGGGGCCGCGCGTGCTCCCCAGAGCGCCGCGACGAACGGGCGGGGCGCGCGCGGGCTCCCCAGGGCGCCGCGACGAGCTGGGCGGGGGGCCGCGCGTGCTCCCCAGGGCGATGCGACGGACGGGCGGGGCGCGCGCAGGCTCCCCAGGGCGCGAAACCGCCGCGCGCCTCAGGGCGCACGGCAGGAAGGAGACAGCGCGCGCCCTAGGCGCGCTAGAAGCGGAACAGCAGCGGAAGCAGTTGGGTGGCGGGCCCACCCACAGGATCGACCCAAGGGGGTCGACCTGCTCTGATACCATGTGAGATAACAAGTAGAACGAGGAGCCATAGCTAGGTAAGCCCTAGCTAGGCAAGAGAAAGTTTAGGCAAAAGAAGAGGGTTTTACTAGCAGCAGTTGGGATACATATAGCAAACCCTAGTTGGGTTGTACCCGCTATAGAGCACCCCACTACAGGCTAGACAATAACATTCTGACAGCTGCTAGGGCTACTGGTGGTGCTGCGGGTGTTGGAGCTGCTGCTGGTGGTGCTGCTGGTGCTGCTGGAGCTGCTGGAGGTGCTGGTGCTGCTGGAGCTGTTGGAGGTGCTGCTGGTGCTGGAGGTGCTGCTGGAGCTGCTGGCGGTGCTACTGGTGCTGGAGGAGCTGCTGGTGCAGGAGCTCCTGGAGTTGCTAGAGGCGCTGCGCGGCCGCGGCCGTACTACGTTCCTCTCCTTCAGCAGGTTCTTGGTTCCGCGCCTTCTCCTGGTCCTCCTCCTCCTTTCTTGAGCCCACCGCCCGTCCAGTCCCAGTCGCAGTTACAGCCGGTCTCTCCACTACCTGGTCCTTCTCCTTACTCTGGACCGACTAGAGGTCTTACGGAGCGTCGTGAGCCTGAGTCACGTCCTGTGTCGCCTGAGTCTCGTTCTGCGTCGCCTGTCCGTACTGTTCGCGCTGGTCGTGTTTCGCGTCCGCATCCTCCTCCTGCCCTTGGCACTCACTCTATGACTCTGCGTCCTTCCACTGCTCCACAGCGTGTCCCTCTGCCGTCTCCTCCTGCGTCCTCTCTTTCTGTCGGTCCGGACCCGGAGACTGACTCCCTTCGTGCTGCTAGTCCGGCGGTCACGCAATTTCTAGCCACTGCTGTCACTGACCCTTTGTTTGAGTCCACTGCTGCGTCTGCTCTTGTTACTGAGCTCGTTGACTTTGCTGCAGCCTGTCGCCTAGACTTTGCCACTAGTCTTGTTGCTGAGTCTGCGTCTGTGTCTGTCTGTCCTCCGTCCGTCGGGGGTGAGTGTGCTCTTGGCACGGACGTCCTTGAGGACAGACAAGAGGACTTTGAGTGCTTGGCCGCTGCTTCACCTCATCTCGTGTCCATGCTGCTTGCCCCTGAGGGAGACCCGGATGCACTAGACATCCCGACCTTGCGCTCTTAATCAGAGGCGATAGAGGGTCCCTACTCCTCTCAGTGGCAGGCAGCCATGGACGCCGAGATGGCTTCCTGGAAGTCCACAGGCACCTACGTAGACGAGGTTCCCCCACCTGGGGCGAACATCGTCAGTGGCATGTGGATCTTCAGGGTGAAGCGGCCGCCGGGTTCTCCGCCTGCCTTCAAGGCGCGTTACGTTGCACGTGGCTTCAGTCAGCGACAGGGAGTTGACTTCTTTCAGACCTTCTCCCCTACCCCGAAGATGACCACTCTTCGGGTACTACTGCACGTTGCTGCTCAGCGTGACTACGAGCTCCACTCGCTTGACTTCAGCACAACCTTCCTACAGGGCAGCCTGCACGAGGAGATCTGGCTGCGCCGCCCACCTGGCTTCACTGGGTCGTTTCCTGCTGGTACCCAGTGGAGCCTCCGGCGGCCAGTCTACGGTCTCCGTCATGCACCCCATGAGTGGCACGACACACTCAGGACGACTCTTGCTGCTCTTGGTTTTGCTCCTTCCACTTCTAACCCTTCTCTGTTTTTACGCACTGACACTACTCTGCCGCCGTTCTACGTTCTCGTGTACGTAGACGACCTCGTCTTTGCTACTGCTGACACTGAGGCACTCGCCCACGTGAAGTCGGAGCTGCAGAAGAGACACACGTGCACAGACCTGGGTGAGCTGACAAGCTATCTTGGCTTGCGGATCACCCGGGACAGAGCACAGCGCACCATTACCTTGACTCAGTCACACATGGTGCAGCAGGTCCTTCAGCGCTTCGGCTTCACGTACTCCTCGCCACAGTCCACTCCTCTGCCTACCGGTCACTCGCTCTCAACTCCACCTTCGGACGAGTCCGTAGAGCTGAGTGGCCCATATCCAGAGCTTGTGGGCTGCCTCATGTACCAGATGACCTGCACACGACCTGACCTCGCATACCCTCTCAGCCTTCTGGCTCGCTACGTGGCTCCCAGCAGGCACCGAAAGGTGCACTGGGATGCTGCGAAGAGGGTGTTGCGATACTTGTGCAGTACATCGGGCATGGGGCTCGTGCTTGGAGGACGGACTCGAGTTGTCCTCACTGGTCACGCTGACGCCTCCTGGGTTGACGACTTGGCTACGCAGCGGTCGTCACAGGGTTACACCTTCAGTCTTGGCTCCGGTTCTGTCTCTTGGCGGTGCTCCACTGGGTACCTGCAGGAAACGACCCAGTGAAGCCAGGTGGGCGGCGCAGCCAGATCTCCTCGTGCAGGCTGCTTTGCAAGAAAGCTGTGCTGAAGTCAAAAGAGTGCAGCTCGTAGTCACGCTGAGTGGCGACGTGCAGCAGAACCCGAAGAGTGGTCATCTTCGGGGTAGGGGAGAAGGTCTGGAAGAAGTCAACTCCCTGTCACTGTCTGAAGCCTCGTGCGACGTAACGAGCCTTGAAGAGAGGCGGAGAACCCAGCGGCCGCTTCACCCTGAAAATCCACATGCCATCGACTATGTTCACCCCAGAAGGGGGAACTGCGTCGACGTAGGTGCCTGTGGACTTCCAGGATGCCATCTCTGCGTCCATGGCTGCCCGCCACTAAGAAGAGTAGGGACCCGTAATCGCCTCTGCGTAAGAGCGTGGGGTCGGGATGTCTGGTGCATATGGGTCTCCCTCAGGTGCAAGCAGCATGGCCACGAGATGAGGTACAGCAGATGGAAGACACTCAAAGTCCTCCTGCCTGTCCTCAAGGACGTCCGTGCCAAGAGCATACTCACCCCCGATGGACAAAGGACAGTCCGACTCAGACTCAGCAACAAGACTAGTGGCGTAGTCGAGAGGACAAGCAGCAACAAAGTAAACAAGCTCAGTAACTAGGGCAGACGCAGAAGTGGACTCAAACAAAAGGTCAGTGATAACAGTGGCTAGAAGACGAGGGACAATAGGACTGGCAGCACGAGCTAAATCAGACTAAGGGTCAGGAACCTCAGGAAGAGAGGACGCAGGAGGAGACGCAAGGGGAACTCGTAGTGGAACAGAGGAAGGACGAAGTGCCATAATGCGAGTGTCGGGGACAGGAGGAGGACGCGGACGAGGAACACGACGACCAGTGCGAACAGCGAAAACATGTGAGGAAGGACGAGACTCAGGCTCACGGCGCTCTGTAAGAGAGTGTGTGTGCTCAGCGTAAGGAGAAGGAGCAGGCAGTGGGGAGTCTGGCTGCGACTGGTGAGGCGGTGGATACAGTAAGCTAGGAGGAAGGCCAGTAGAAGATGTGAGACTAAGAACCTGGCGAAGGACCGAGTCAGGTGGCGGTAGAGACGATGGCTGCGGCGGAACGAAAAATGGGCGCCGCTGCACAGTGTCTCCAGCACTAGGACCGCCAGCTCCAGCACCCCCAGCGCCAGCACCTCCAGCTCCAGGGTCTCCAGCTCCAGCGCCTCCAGCTCCAGCGCCTCCAGCGCCAGTACCTCCAGCTCCAGTGTCTCCAGCTCCAGCTCCTCCTGCTCCAGGGTCTGCAGCTCCAGTGCCTCCAGCTCCAGGGTCTCAAGCTCTAGCGCCTCCAACACCACCAGCCCCGGCAGCTCCAAAACCCCTGGTACAAGCACCTCCAGGACCAGCAACTCCAGCACCTCCAGTATCTCCATCTCAAGCAGTAACTCCAGCACCTCCAGGACTAGAAGCCCCAGCACCTCCAGGACTAGAAGCCCCAGCACCTCCAGCTCCAGTGCCTCCAGCTCCAGCGCCTCAAGCCCCAATGCCTCCAGCTCAAGAGTCTCCAGCTCCAGTGCCTCCAGCGGCAGAGCCTCCAGCTCCTACAGCGCCACTCCTAATGCGTGTCCGCTCTGCAAACTATTCGCGCATCTGCGGCGGTGAGAGAGGCTCTCGGCGGTGAGACAGTCGTGGCGAGGCACTCGCCGGACCTCCGGCAGACGCAGTACCCCTAGGCTCAGCATCCCCAGACTCTGCACCCTCAGACTCAGCACCCCCAGGCTCCGCACACTCAGGCTCACTACCCCCAGGCTCCGCACCCCCAGGCTCAGCAACACCAGGCTCCGCATTCGCAGGCTCAGCACCCCCAGACGCAGCACCCCCGGACGCAGCACCCCCAGACGCAGCACCCCCAGACACAGCACCCCCAGAGCAGCACCCCCAGAGCAGCACCTCTAGCAGCACCTGAGTCTACAGCGACCTCGACAAGCACACCTAAGGGAGCAGGACCCTGAGGGGGGAGGGGGTCTACCGGACGGGGACCTGGAGCAAGGAAGAGCGGCGGGGGGGGGAGAGGGGCAGTGCGGTAGGGGAAGAGACGGCAAAAGGGAACTGACTCGTCAAATGTGACGTCCTGAGAGGGGAAGACACGGCGCGAGGTGGGGTGGTAAAACGCAAGGAAGACGCAAGGAATAGCGCGGGCGGAGAGCTTGCCCGCGGACGTATCGCTAACAAAGGCACAAAAACCCCAGACCCAGAACACCGACGCATCGCCAACCTTCCCCGTCCAACGCATTGTAGTCGAGGTCTCCGGCAAGGAGACACAGGGCCAGAGGTTGAGCTGATGCGCAGCGTACCGGACCGCAAACAGCCACAGCAAATGGGGAGCAACCGCATGGATCATGGAGGTACGAGCCACCTCCATGACTAAGCCAATGCGGCGCTCAGGAACCTCATTTTGCTGCAGGGAGGCCAGAAGCATGAACGACTGGAGAATGCCCTCCCCATGACAAAAGTCCCGCAAGAGGTCGGAGGAGAATTCACCACCTCTGTCAGATTGCAGATGCAGGACACGAAGGTACTCGAGGAACCGCTCACGGAGCTGGAGACGGACTGCACGGATCCAAGGGATCAAGACATCAAGGACCTCACCCTTGCTGTGAAAGGGGAAGACCGTGGTGTAACGCGTGTAGTCGTCAACAACCAGCAGGATGTAGCGCTCGCGGTCCTGTCCACTGACGCGGGCTGGGCCCCACACGTCCATGTGGAGAGTCTGCAGGGGAGCAGTCGTCGGGGGAAACGAAGAGGAGTGAGGAGCGGCGCGATGCCGCCCCTCGACGCAAGGAAGGCAGGGCGGGGCAGGTGAGGGTGGGAGGGGAGGCAGAGACCTGGGAAGACCAGAAACAATGAGGCAGGAGTGCATGCCGCGAAGGCGTGGTAGGGAGGGGTGACCAAGGCGATGGTGCCACAGGAGAGTCTGGTGCGACAGGAGGCGACACGAGCAGGGGGCTGCTACCGGACCTAACGCGGACACTTGAGCCGACGCAGCTACCTGAGGAGGCTCAGCAGTCAGTGTGTACAGACTCGACCCAAGCCGACGGGTGAACGTGGCCAGGTGACGGCCCGTCCGTGTACACGTGCAGATCAACAAACTCTTACCCCCAGGAGTGGTGGTAGTGACCATCGTGTCCTGGAGGGCAGTGGCACTCACCAAGTTTGTTGAGAACAAGGGGAGGTGAACACCTGACAGTGAGCCGGACGGAACCACCGGACACAGGAGAACAGTGAAGGAACGGGCAAGAACTGGGCCTCTTGAGGGATCAGCGAGTCTGACTGGAACAGGTGCTGGAAGTGGAGTGAGATTGGTACTGCCGCGAAAGAAAAAACGAGAAGCACCTGAGTCAAATGTGAAGGTGTGCAAGGCCTCAGCAGGCGCAGCACCAGGGAGTGCAGACTCACTAGCACCTAGAGCAACAGCCTCCATACCTGGGTCGGGCGGCACACACAGGTAAAAGTCACCCTCAGCACTAACAGGCAAGGCATACATGGCAGCAAGGATAGCAGCATAGTCAAGAGCAAATATATCAGCTCCCGCACTAAGCAGCTCTAGCCAGCGGGGGCGCTCAGCCTCGTCTCCAAACTCTGCGTGCCAAGCGTCGTCAAGGCGGGAGAAGCAGCGGTGCAGAGTGTGAAACTTCCCGCATGTCTGACCAGCACGGTCACCTGTGCGAATGACATGCGGGCAGCGAATACTACCCCCAGACGCCCCACGCTAAGCAAACCACTCACGAAGCTGCTAGGGCGTAGGGGTCTTGCTCCGACGCTGCTGGTGCTGCCTCTGGCCACCGCCAAAACCTCCCCGCTGAACAGCTCCACCCCGTCCGCCACCACTGCCGCCGCCACCACTCCCACTGCCGCCACCACCGCCACCCCCACCCCCACCGCTACCCCCACCGCCGCCACCAAAGCCCCCACTCCCGCCACCACTCCCATCGCTGGCACCACCTCTGCCACCTCCACCGCCTCCACTGCCTCCACCACCACCACCCCCGCTGCCCCCACCACCATTCTTGCCACCCTTCCCCTTGCTGCTGCGGCGCTTCCCACTAAGAGCAAAAGCATCCCTGACATCCTCAGCACCAAGGATGTCAACAGCAGCAGCAGAAGCGTAGGAGGGGGCAAGGGGTGAGGGGGAACACCCCTCAAAGAAGGGTGTGCGAGGAGTGCCACGAGCAGCACCTACAGCGACTGTGCTAGTCTCAGCTACAAGGAGGTGCTTCTCGAGCAGGTCGACAGTGAGGTCTGTGGGATCAAGTGCGAGAAAGGGGTCCCTGACAGCACGAAGAGAGTCAAGGAGGCGGATGACTATGAAGCAGAGAGTGGTGTACATCGAGGGCGAGTTCCTGTCAAGGAACTCAGCTCAGAGGGCAGCGCGGTAGCGAGTGTCGCTAGTGCGAAGGTGGGTAACGAGGTCCTCGACTGTGGCAAAGGCTGACAACTCGAGAAACAGGTAGGGCAGTATAAGGCGGACGAGAGCAGCAGTGGCAGGGGAAGAGTAACGAGCGACTACAGCGTCGTACAGGGCTCTAGCAGTCTTGTGCTGGCCAAAGTGAGCGCGTTCGGCTAACGGCAGGTGGTTGCGAACGGCTAAGCGAGCAACAGCGTCACGGGTAAGCCACTGTGAGCGAGTCGCACTGTCAGCTGTTGTGAGAGGCTCCAGACGTGTGGTCAAACAACGAAACGATGTTTCTAGAATCGCTCAGTAGGTACAGCTGTAAGTGGTCTAGCCACATATCAAACTGGATCGGATGCCCTCATGATTGAAGGTGAGAACACTGAGAGGAGCCATAGCGGGCAGAGCAGGGTGGCGCGCGACCAGCAGGGCAGCACGCAGATAGGGCGGCGCTCGAGCACTAGGGAAGCGCGCAGGGCAGGGAGAGGCGGGGCACGACTAGGGAAGAGCGGCACGCGGCCAACGCAGGGCAGGGCCGTGGCCAGCAGGCCGGCGCGTGGGCAGGGCAGGGCGATGCGGCTGCCAGCAGGGTGGTGCGGCTGCCAGCAGGGCGGCGCGCGGGCAGCAGGGCGCCGGCCAGCAGGGCTGCGCGCCGCAGGGCGGGCAGCTGCCGGGCGGCGCGAGCAGCAGGGCGGCGGGCAGCAGGGTGGCTCTGCGTGGGCAGGGCAGGGCGACGCGACAAGCAGGGCAGGGCGACGCGACAGGCAGGGCAGGGCGACGCGACAGGCAGGGCAGGGCAACGCGACTAGTGGGGCAGCGCTATGTGGTGGGCCATAAAAAAACGGTCTTGGAACAGGACCTGCTCTGAAACCATGTCAGAATACTGAACAAGAATGAATGCATTTAACAGAATTTTGGTATAAGTACTAACCCTAATTGGGTTGTACTCCTTATGGGCTACCCCACTATAGCCTACACAATGTGAGCATTATAACATTTTGACAGCTTCCGCTAATACATCACTATTCAGAGCCTTAGTCTTGAAAAATGATCCTAAGGGCTTTTCTCAGCCCAACAAACTATTGATATTAGAGTATCAATCCGATCAACTATTGTAGGTCCCTAAAATCTCTGCACCAGCTGCATGCACATTCTTGGTCCATTCGGTCAACGTTTAGGAAGCCAGCTTGCTAACATTGGCTGGACAGTGATACCGTACATGATATAATATATAACATTCCTCTGCCAAAAGGGCAATGGGTAACTTGTTTCCCCAATGTGTAACCAGCTTCATTGAAATCGTACATTCCGGAAGATGCGAGCAAGCACGGACGGATCTCCTAGAATCGGGAGCGCCAACATTGTTGAAGCCTGCCGAATCAGACAGCTGTCGAATCGTGAACAGCATAGAGGAACAAACGCATGTGCGCAGAACAGAGATCCATTGAGAAGAAGGCGCCGAAATAATCAGATATGTAGTATCATAGGTTGCCCCAAATCAACCAGGTGAAACTTTTGGGGATTCGGGCAGATAGAAAATGAAAGTGTATGGGGAAAATATCCTTTGTTGTCTTGGCCATTGTGATTTTTACTTCATCTGCATTGCACAAACTTGATGCCACGGGCATTCACTTTCTGAGTCACAGCTGCTGCGAGAATACTGCTGCTCTCTCTGCTGGTACACCCATGTTCTCGACATCCTCACCATCGCCCGAACTGTGTACAATGCTTGGGGAATTCGCAATTGTGCCGTTAACCGTTTCACGGGCAATTGTGCAGGTGGCGACAAACCAGGGTTGATGTGGCAAAATCAAACATTAACTGAACATTGCAAATTGCACCTGTCCTGTCAACCTCAGGTGAAACGAACCATCAGAAGTCAACAGCACTTCAACACGGCCAACAAAGTAGCGCCAATCATCTTTCGGGTTTGTGAATTTGTAAGTAGTCTTGATAGATTGTCTTTGATTTCGGTCCACACTGCACTCACAGCTTGGGTACTGTGTGCATAGTGGTCAAAGGTGTCAGCAGTGAAGTCAACAAGATGGGACAGCTGGCTGTTATGATCGAGGCAACAAAATGTGCTTTTAAGCCTTGTGATAAGACCTTCTTTGGTGAGTTGTTGTTAGTCGAAACGTTTGATTAGTTTAACCGAGGTCAGTCTAGCGAGAATGAGGGTGTACTGTTCTGTATTGTACTGCTTGGCTGCTTTTGCTTTGAACCTCCTACAACTGTTCACTCCCACACGAATCGCACAGCTGCATGTGAGTGACGTGCACAACGCTCCGTTTGATCTACACCGCACAGCAACATTCCATGAGCTCTGGACAGGAGGAACCGCAAAATGAACATTCCACTGACACGATCCATGAGTTGCCTGGGGGGAATCGCAGAGCATCGCGGCGTAGGTGTACATTTCCAACCGCAACCCCAACCCTAACCAGCGAGAGGCCACCAGAGAATCTTCTCACGCCTTACCTTGTTGTTCTGTCACGATAAAATAGAACTTTCGTTCCAAATCTGGAAATCATATTGAGATTATTTTCCCAGCTCTCCTTGCCCACTGTGGCAACCATTTGTTGAACCAGTCTGAGGTACAAGAGGACTCGTGGCAGGAACGAGAAGCACAAGTCTTCGCCAAGAAAGTACGACGCTGATCGATTAGTGCCATCGGATTAGCAGTCTCCACAGGACCTTTGGAGCCACCTGGAACGCCGCGTTCCCTGAGTCAAAACCTTTCCTCGAGTTCGCGACGTTCACTTGAGGTGACGAGACCCGCAGCGAGTCTTCACGTCGAAATTGATCGAAGCAGCAGTCCGAGTTACACCTGCATGAGTTCTCCTTCGAGCATCGGAAACGGCAGTTCTACTGATAGTATCAGCATGAACGCTCGCACTAACAATACCAGCAGAATGGGCTTCAGCCAACAGTCAGAGGGCGACGACAGTGCTTCTCTCAGTGCAAGCATTCGTAGCAACCCTAGTTTTTGGGAGTTTTCGTCTCGTGAACCCGCATACTATAGTGCTTCCCAGAGGAGCAGTCCGCGTCATCGAACCGAATCCCGGCTACAGATGTGGAATCGCGCTACAACCGCGTCCTCCGCGGTGCAGCATACAGCTGCGCTCTCCAGGATGACCCGAAACTACAGCAGCAACTCGGGGAAGCTGATCACTAGCACTCGCTGCTGCAGTCTCAGATGTGGCTGGAGCAGCAGGAGAAGCGGTGTGAGCAGATGCCAGGATAGCAACAGCTGGGTGGCAACTGGTGGGACTCGGCTGGGCTCCTGGGGGATGGGGGGAAGGGGGGTGGAATGGGGGAGAGGGGATGGAATCGGGGAGAGGGGATGGAATGGGGGAGAGGGGGGTGGAATGGGGGAGAGTGGGGTGGAATGGGGGAGAGGGGGGTGGAATGGGGGAGAGGGGATGGAATGGGGGAGAGGGGGATGGAATGGGGGAGAGGGGATGGAATGGGGGAGAGGGGGGTGGAATGAGGGAGAGTGGGGTGGAATGGGGGAGAGGGGATGGAATGGGGGAGAGGGGATGGAATCGGGGAGAGGGGATGGAATCGGGGAGAGGGGATGGAATCGGGGAGTGGGGTGGAATGGGGTGGAATGGGGGAGAGGGGATGGAATCGGGGAGAGGGGATGGAATCGGGGAGAGGGGATGGAATGGGGGAGAGGGGATGGAATGGGGGAGAGGGGATGGAATCGGGGAGAGGGGATGGAATCGGGGAGAGGGGATGGAATCGGGGAGAGGGGATGGAATGGGGGAGAGGGGATGGAATCGGGGAGAGGGGATGGAATCGGGGAGAGGGGATGGAATGGGGGAGAGGGGATGGAATGGGGGAGAGGGGATGGAATCGGGGAGAGGGGATGGAATGGGGGAGAGGGGGATGGAATGGGGGAGAGGGGGATGGAATGGGGAGAGGGGATGGAATGGGGGAGAGGGGATGGAATCGGGGAGAGGGGATGGAATCGGGGAGAGGGGATGGAATCGGGGAGAGGGGACGGGTTTAGAAAAGACTCCCGTCTAAGGGCACCCATCCAGCCGCTAATGATGGGATTCCCATTGGCAGGTTCAAATCTCAAAAATCAATACTGGAGACGTCTCAAAAGTGGAGGAACGTACCGGGAGAAAGGCTGGAGGTGGTTTGAGGTTGAGAGGTCAGCAGGCGGAGGTGCAGAGAGAAATGAGCAGCTGCAGGTGGGAGCGAGAAGACCGACAGAAGCTGCTGCTGCCGCTGCTGCTGCTTCTTTGGGTCAAGCAGGATTGACGACAGTGGCTGCACACAGGTAGTGAAATTAACAGCAGAATGCGTGAGTTTTAAACAGGTAGTGAAATTACTCACCTGTCCTGTGAAGACACGTGCTGCATGCCAGGAGAGCATCAGCGGAGAGACAAGGTATGAAGGCGGATGGTCTACCTCAGTGAACACAGGCTTACTCTGAGCCTTGGTCTACCTACCAGACGTAGAGGCTGAAAGATCGAGAGGAGCAAGGATAACAGGGAGAGAGACCTTGATGGAGAGGAGGTGGTGGAGGAGGAGGAGGAGGAGGAGGAGGAGGAGGAGGAGGAGGAGGAGGAGGAGGAGGAGGAGGAGGAGGAGGAGGAGGAGGAGGAGGAGGAGGAGGAAGAGAAGGAGGGAGTAAGTTGAGCGTGGAGATTGAGTGGTGCCAGCTCCACAGAGAGGAAGTGCAGAGGGGGGCGAGGCTTGCCCTGTGAAACAAGAGGAACATGGATGGAGGAAGGAGAGAAGGAAAAAGAGATGGGAGGTTGCGATTGCTCGTTCTTCTTAGGCGCCTCATGGTCGCTCGTTCTTGTGACTGCTCCCAAAGACGTGGAGTGGGGAGGGGGAGAAGGCTTGCGCCGTGAAACAAGAGGGACATGGAGGCGTCTCAAAGTTTGGGTACGCTGGTGTTTACGCTGGGAATTGAACTCCGCACCTTGGTGTTGGTGTTGATATTCACACGCAGTGTGGCCTTTCTCACTCACACCACCACCAACCCCAACTGCTATCTCCAGAGGCAGCATGAGCAGAGCAAGAGGGGACGGCTGTGCATCACATGAGCATCACCTGTGCATCACATGAGCATCACCTGTGCATCACATGAGCATCACCTGTGTATCACATGAGCATCACCTGTGCATCACATGAGCATCACCTGTGCATCACATGAGCATCACCTGTGCATCACATGAGCATCACCTGTGCATCACATGAGCAGCACCTGTGCATCACATGAGCATCACCTGTGCATCACATGAGCATCACCTGTGCATCACATGAGCAGCACCTGTGCATCACATGAGCATCACCTGTGCATCACATGAGCATCACCTGTGCATCACATGAGCATCACCTGTGCATCACATGAGCATCACCTGTGCATCACATGAGCAGCACCTGTGCATCACATGAGCATCACCTGTGCATCACATGAGCATCACCTGTGCATCACATGAGCATCACCTGTGCATCACATGAGCATCACCTGCGCATCACATGAGCATCACCTGTGGATCACATGAGCATCACCTGTGCATCACATGAGCATCACCTGTGCATCACATGAGCATCACCTGTGCATCACATGAGCATCACCTGTGCATCACATGAGCATCACCTGTGCATCACATGAGCATCACCTGTGCATCACATGAGCATCACCTGTGCATCACATGAGCATCACCTGTGCATCACATGAGCATCACCTGTGCATCACATGAGCATCACCTGTGCATCACATGAGCATCGCCTGTGCATCACATGAGCATCACCTGTGCATCACATGAGCATCACCTGTGCATCACATGAGCAGCACCTGTGCATCACATGAGCATCACCTGTGCATCACATGAGCATCACCTGTGCATCACATGAGCATCACCTGTGCATCACATGAGCATCACCTGTGCATCACATGAGCATCACCTGTGCATCACATGAGCATCACCTGTGCATCACATGAGCATCACCTGTGCATCACATGAGCATCACCTGTGCATCACATGAGCATCACCTGTGCATCGGTTTCTAAAAGAAGTACTTATAGAGAACTCCGCACCTTGGTGTTGGTGTTGATATTCACGCGCAAAGTGGCCTTTCTCACACCACCACCACCCCCAACTGCTATCTCCAGAGGCAGCATGAGCAGAGCAAGAGGGGACGGCTGGGGCACCTGTCCTGTGACTTGCTGTGATGCCAGTGATACTGGCAAGGACTGGGAGGGAAATAGGCAAGGAGAGGCGAGGGGAAGCAAGGGGAGCCAAAGGGAGCAAGGGGAGGCGAGGGGATAGGCAGCATGAGCAGAGAAGGAGGGGACGGCTGGGGCACCTGTCCTGTGACCTGCTGTGATGCCGGTGATACTGGGAGAGACTGGGAGGGAGGGAAGGGAGGAAGAGCAGAGTGTCACAAAGCACGTCTTAGAAACTGAAGATTTCACTTAGTGTCTTCTTTTTTTCCCTCTGTATTTGACGACACGGGGCGGGATGATGCACTGAAAGGCACTTACAAAGGAATTGCTTCTGGGTGGTTGAGGCAGAGGCACGAGCAACCGTGTCAAATCATAGGACGACACGTCATCCTCTCCCTCTCCCACTTCCTCCCCTTTCCCCTTCTTATCATCTCCCTGTCTCCTCTCCTCCTGTTTTCTTCTATCGAGGGTACCCTCTTCATGCCTCTCCTCCGCATCCCCCTGCTGTGTGCTTATAACGAGGGTGAGATTCAAGCCATCGCATGGAAGAACATTCGATAGAAGAACGAGGGCCCTGCTGCTGCTGCCTGCTGGGTTGAGTGATAGTGCTTCAATCTGCGCGGTAGCGTTTTGGGGGGGTCACGGTTTGGTGGAGGTGGGGTGGGAGGGAGGGGGTTGTGGTTGGGGTGGGGGGACGGGGTGGGGAAATAATGAGTGAACAGGTGAGAGGGAACCAGTATTTACAATGCCTCAAAAGCACATTCAATACAAGAACCAGAGCACTGGAGCTGCGATTAATGGATCGTTATATTGGTTCATTCTGATATGATTGGACAGGGGAAGAGAAAGTTAGGGAGGGAAGGGACGCGGGAGGGGCAGGTGAGGAGGGGAAGATGGGAAAGTGGAACTTTGCATGAAGGTAGAATGCTCTGAATGAGACAAGAATTTCTATACCTCTACCCCAAAACCCAACAAGCAAAGCATGTCAGCTCACAGGCAGGTTGATGTGGAAGGAGAGTGATTGCTGGGCTTGGGAAGCCCATTTGTGCATGAATGGGGCTGAATTCAGCTGCACTGCTGTGTGCCCGTCACTCCGTTGCCCTTGCTTCTGCTGTTGCTTCTGCAGATTCTGCTGCTTCTGCGGCTGCTGCTGCTGCTGCTGCTGCTGCTGCTGATTCTGCTGTTCTGTCTGTTGTGAGTTAGGCTCATTTGGTAAAGCTCCAGCAGTTGGCGATCCCAGCAGCAAGGGCCGGAGGAGGAGGAGGAGAGGCGGGGCGGACAGGTGGCAGGAGATGATTGCACGGCGTGTGTTGGAGGAGGAGAAGGGCTGTGAGGTGCGCGGGTTGACCAGGGCTAAAAGAGTGTGGGACAGCTGAGGTGAAAAGGGGAGGAAAAAAAAGGAAGAGCGGGGAGAGTGGGAAGTTGGATGGGGCTGAGAAGGGTGGAGATGTGTGCAGGTTGACCAATATTAGAAGGGCATGGGAGAGCAAGGGAGGTAGCACAGCAGAAAAGGATGGGAAAAGGATTGGGTTGAGGAGGGTCGAGATGGGAAAATACAAGGGCTGTTGATGTGTGTGTGGCACACCCGCACCCACCCTCACCGACAATGACCCACCCTCACCCACCTGCACTCACCTCATTGACGTTCACTCACCTGGACCGCAGGCTGGTTGCACCACACTGCCTGTTCGTGCCCTGCTGAGAGCCCCACACGCGAAGGGACGCACAAGCAGCACAGCATAGAATAGCACTGGCACCACATGCTGCCACAGTCCACCACATACCGCCACACGCCACCACACTCCACCGCATGCATACCACCACTCACCTGCGCCACGGGCTGGTTGCACCACATGGTCTGCTCGTGCCCTGCTGAAAGCCACACGTGAGGGGATGTGCTAGCAGCACAGTACAGACAATCACTGGAACCGCATACCACCACACCACACATCACCGCATGCCACCGCACACCACCGCTCACCTGAGCCACGGGCTGGTTCTTAGTTGGTCATTTACGTTTACGCTTACGTACGTACGTGTACGGGTACGTACGTTTACGCGGCTGTTGGGTTGGAGGCCTAATGTACGGGCAAGTGAAAAAAATTCTGGGCTGCCCGAATATGTATATTTTTTCTATAGTACTCCCTCGTAATCATGATTTCCATCATATAGTGTAAACATTCCATTACAACCTCGTAATTTCCCAAATAACAAAAATACCATCATGCGAATTGGTTTGACTCGAAGTTGGGATTCACCGAAACCAGTGAAGGTCGGCGGTGACGAAACTGCCGAGCGGGTGACATTCGCTTACCTTGCAAGCGAAGCAATCGCGATCTGAGTCAAACTGCTCGCAATGTTCTATCGCGAACAGTTTGTACACATTCAGATCTACTCCCACCACAATTTCCTCCCTCCCTCTCTCGACAGACTTAGCTATCGTAGTTCTACCACCTTAGTCGACATAGTACGTAGGGTAGACGCCACACCATAGCAACCCTAGCTAGCAACCTTCATGTTTCTTACATTACTACTTTGAAAAACGTCACGCCGTACTAACACGCTAACAGAGCACAGGTCGTCGAAAGCTTATTTCTTTTTTAGGTTTTCGGAAACCGTTTTCAAATAATTTTCTAGGGGAACTTTTTCTTTTACCTGCCCGGCGTACGTACACGTACGTACACGTAAACGTACATGTACGCGTACGTTACGTGTACGTGGGCTGAAATGGCGTAAATGACCAACTGGTTGCACCACACTGTCTGCTCGTGCCCTGCTGAGAGCCACACGTGAGGGGCTGTGCTGACAGGCAAAGCACAGACTAACACTGGCACCACATACCACCACATACCACCGCTCACCTGAGCCACGGGCTGGTTGCACCACACTGCCTGCTCGTGCCCTGCTGAAAGCCACACGTGAGGGGCTGTGCTGAATGGGAGGTGGATGGAGGTGGTATCTGGGGACGGGGGTACTGCTGCCGCCCATGAGCGGACCTGGAAGGAAGGGGGGGGAGGGTGGCGGAAGGGGGGAAGGGGGGTAAAGGAGAAATAAGAGCAGTCGTGAGAGTATGTGCTGAATGGGAGGTGCAGGGAGGTGGTATCTGGGGACGGGGGTACTGCTGCCGCCCATGAACGGACCTGGAGGGACGGGGGAGGAGGGTGACGGAAAGTGGGGAGAGGGGGAGGACAAAGGGGAAATAAGAGCAGACGTGAGGGGAGGTGCTGAATGGGAGGTGCCGGGAGGTGGTATCTGAGGACGGGGGCACTGCTGCCGCCCATGAACGGACAAAGAGGAAATAGTATGAGGTTGGGGGAAGGGGCCAGAGGAGGGCGGAAAGGGTTAAAGGAGGAGAATAAGGAGGGTGGGCGTGTAAAGTGTGTGCAATGAAGTAAAGAGGAGGGTGGCGGAAGGCGAGACACATGTGTGAGAGACACATGAAGGCGAGACACATGTGTGAGAGACACATGAAGGCGAGACACATGTGTGAGGGACACATGAAGGCGAGACACGTGTGAGAGACACATGAAGGCGAGACACATGTGTGAGAGACACATGAAGGCGAGACACATGTGTGAGAGACACATGAAGGCAAGACACATGTGTGAGAGACACATGAAGGCGAGACACATGTGTGAGAGACACATGAAGGCGAGACACATGTGTGAGACACATGAAGGCGAGACACATGTAAGAGAGACACATGAAGGCGAGACACATGTGTGAGAGACACATGAAGGCGAGACACATGTGTGAGAGACACATGAAGGCGAGACACATGTGTGAGAGACACATGAAGGCGAGACACATGTGTGAGAGACACATGAAGGCGAGACACATGTGTGAGAGACACATGAAGGCGAGACACATGTGTGAGAGACACATGAAGGCGAGACACATGTGTGAGAGACACATGAAGGCGAGACACATGTGTGAGAGACACATGAAGGCGAGACACATGTGTGAGAGACACATGAAGGCGAGACACATGTGTGAGAGACACATGAAGGCGAGACAAATGTGTGAGAGACACATGTGTGAGAGACACATGAAGGCGAGACACATGTGTGAGAGACACATGAAGGAAAGAAGGCAGGGAGGAATGGTGGAGGTATCACAAGAGGCGACTGCAGAGGAAGAGAGAGGGAGAGTGCTGATTTGTGCAAAGGACCATTTGGGAGAACGTTGGGTGCATATGTGTCCCTTATATCTGCACGTCTGACAAATGTGTCGGATGCCAGGGCAGCCAGTCGTAGGTTGACACGTGGCGCCAGGCCAATCTCACCTGCCAGTCACTCCGGCCAGCAGCAAGCGATGCGAGCAGCAGTGGGGAGGAGGGAGAGCGCTGGGAAGGGTGGCGGGTGAGGGAGTGGTAAAGCGCGAGCATGGATGGCTGCAGGGGGAGAGGGAAGAGGCTGGGGTAGACGGGGGAAAGTGGGGTGAATGGGAAAAACGGGAGAAGATGGGGAGGAAACGGAGAAAAGGGAGAAACGGGAGAAAGTGGGAGATAAAGAGGGGAAAGGGGGATCAGAACGCAGGAAGGGCAGGGAAGGGTTGGAAACAGCGAGGGAAATGAGGAGAAGGGAGGAAAGTGAGTAGTGGCTGGGTGGTGGCGCAAAGTGAAGCAACATTGGTCCTCTGGGTTTACAAAGCTGCATGCTCAGAAGTGCGTTATATAGAGTAGCACTGAATGCATTTTTTTCTAAGAGATTCGACCTACCTGTGCGGTGTGGCGATGGTGATTATGGTCTGCACTGGATGTTGCGGTCCGTCCCGCGTGCATGTGGACTGGGCGAGCTCAGTCCACATGGCTGACACTGGATGTTGCGGTCCGGCCCTCTCTTGCTCAACACGAATGCACTGGATCTCACTGGATGTGCATTGCCCCCTCTCTTTCTCCTGCCCTCCTCCTCCTTCTCGTGCCTCCCCCTTCCACGCACACTCCATCACCTCTCCCTCCTCTCCCTCCCTCTCCATTTTCTCTCCTTTCGCATCTCCTCCCCCTTGCAGCCTCCTGTGAGCCAGGCGGGCGACTATCCCCCCCATAGAGTGACCCACTAGCAGCACAGAGGACGGGCGGGCGGGCATGGAAGCACATAAGGACCTGTAGAGCGATAGGATCTGAGAGAACACGGGGTGGGAGGGAGGGTGGGAGGGAGGGAGGGAGGGAGGGAGGGAGAGAGGGAGGGAGGGAGGGAGGGAGGGAGGGAGGGAGGGAGGGAGGGAGGGAAGGAGGGAGGGAGGGAGGGAGGGAGGGAGGGAGGGATGGGGGGAGGGAGTGAGGGAGGGAAGGAGGGAGGCAGGGAGGCAGGGAGGCAGGGAGGGAGGGAGGCAGGGAGGGAGGGAGGGAGGGAGGGGGCCAGGGAAAGGAGGGAGGTGCTCATATAGGTGCTCCCTCAGCACATGTACCCACACACGCGTGCACATGTACCCACAAACATGCAATTCAGCACCCACCTCATTGACAGCAGCAGCAACGAATGAGGCCTGTTTGAGCAGGAGGGCGCTGTGGAGAGCAGACAGGTGCTCCCTCAGATCCACCGAGAACCACGCTAGGCGAGATGGATACGCCACAGATCCCTTCCCTCCATTCTTTGATCCTATTACATTTCCCCCTCCTTCTCCTGGTCCTGCTGCTGCTGCGGTGGCACCTTCTCCTCTCGTTTCCCCTGCCTCTTTCCTTCCATCTGAGTCTGCTGCTGCTGCCAGAGTTGCTGTGTCTGGCTCTTCTCCACAGGCGAAGCAGGGAGGGCTGTCCCTTGATTCGTGTTGAGCATGAAAGGCGTGGTAAATGTGGTGGGAGACAGACGCCAGGGAACGCACCTGTATGAATGATGGGGAGAATAGGGATAGGTAAAGTGAAAACGGGGAAGCAAGCAGGGAGGGCTGTCCCTTGATTTGTGTTGAGCATTGGAGGCGTGGTAAATGTGGTGGGAGACAGACGCCAGGGAACGCACCTGAATGAATGATGGGGAGAAGAGGGGACAGGTAAAGTGAAAAAGGGGAAGCAGGGAGGAATGGTCCTTAATTCGTGTTGAGCATTGGAGGCGTGGTAAATGTGGTGGGAGACAGACGCCAGGGAGCGCACCTACACCAAAATGGTAAAAAAAAGTGCAAGCGACTGAGCAAGACAAGGAGCATTGATATCAGAACCACAACTACAGAGCCGGTTGAAAGCGTTACCTGCTTGTAGCAGCCCGCGTTTCCCGGGATAAAGAATACAGGCACAGTCCCACAGAGACCCCTCTTCACCTCCTCCCCATTGCTTGGAAGAGCCTAGTTTGGCGTGTTATCCACGCAACACACCTGCCTGTATCAACCGGCATCACGTCACCTGCTTGTAGCAGCCCGCATTCCCCGGGATAAAGAGCACAGGCACAGTCCCACAGAGACCCCTCTTCACCTCCTCCTCACTGCTGCTGCCTCCCCAGGCGTGGCCCTCTCGATATAAGAACAAGCTGTACAAAGGGTCTGGAATAGTGAGGGACAAGTTGGGAAGGATGCGCAGCGCGGAATGAGGAGCACAGGGAGGCTGTTATTCAATCTCTTTAGGCTATCTATGGGATGAGCACAGCTGGCCTTCCCCATGCCAGATGTGCTCATCTCAGGGAAGGCAGATCCGTTTGAGGTGTACTCACTTGAATTCAGTCCCTGTTGCTCCAGAGTCCGGTTCTGCACTGGAATGGGAATGTAATCAGGCCACATGTACGTCATTGAACACTCCCTCTCCATAGGCTCCCTCTCCCCTTCCCTTTCCCCCTTTCCCTCCCCCTTCCCCTCCCCTTTCCCCTCCCCCTTCCCCTCCCCCTTCCCCTCCCCGTTCCCCTTCCCCGTCCTGTCCCCCCGATCTCCGTTTTCCTCCC
Organism: Closterium sp. Naga37s-1; assembly: GCA_947471745.1. Lineage (NCBI taxonomy): Eukaryota > Viridiplantae > Streptophyta > Zygnematophyceae > Desmidiales > Closteriaceae > Closterium > Closterium sp. Naga37s-1. Next base: position 1,264,989 of record CANJKZ010001036.1, read on the forward strand.
CTACCATGATCGATTCCCCCGTTCCCACCCCCCTCCCCCAAGCGAGTGCGCTGAGGGTTCCCGGAGGCGCCACCCATCCGGCTACCGCTAAGGCGATAATTAGTAGCGCGGAAAGACACGTCAGCAGGACGGGAGCCACGGTGGATCGGCAAGTTCGCGCTACACGTGAGACTGGTTCCGCTGTCGCCGTCGTTGCTGGAGCTAAGGACGACCTTTTTGCTGCTCCCGAAGCGACGGAACCGGAACATTCGGCATTTGCCTCGCAATGGCTCTTCATGGACCTGAAAAGCTGCGGAGACGGTGCGGAAAGATTCCTGATGAAATCTAAGGAAATCAATGGTGTTGATTTTGCCTTCGTGAAGGCCTAGTCCAGTTAGAGCATGGAATCACGAAGAAATACCGATGTGTACATCGTTAAATATAATATTTTCGATTGTGAAATGTCGTTGTTCCAGTTTCAGTAATAACGGGGATGAGAATGGATGTAGCTGATCCATGGATAAGCGGATTTGGTCATCAGCCAAGCTTGGGGTTGTCCTGGTTCACTGTACTGTTTAGCGAACCTTCGTGAGGCACGGCAACGATGGTAAATTCTTCGTAGAAATTTCGTGTAGCCTCGTCTAGGTCCAAGCTTTCGCTGGATGTGAAAGTCTTCGTGACGAATGACCCACCACCCACCACATTTGACTTGGGTGGTTTCGCAAGCCCCGAGTAACATGCGCAAGAGTGCTCGCTGTTTCGCACCCTACTCGCCACCACCACCACCTTCTCGTGATATCTTGACAGAGCAGAGACGGATTCCGTCAAATGACTGCTGGGAATGCTATAAATGGGAAGCGCGATTCGAGTAAACTACGTTCGCTTTTATGCAAATCAGGCTCTCCACGTTCGCTTTTATGCAACTTTTAATTTTCCCGCGTTTTAGGTCGTGGGTTGGGTTTGTTACGTTACGGCGCATCGTCGTCGCGTGCAAGAACGTGCAAGATCCGGAAGGAACATCGTTCCACAGACGCTCAGCTCAGTCTTGCCAGGAGCGTTTTCTTGTACATCGGACAAAAGAGCAGCGTCGAGAAGTTGTCGCTAACCCGTTGGTCCGTGCGACGGTGGTTCGCGCTGCGCCGGGCCTCACGGCGCCGAACGTGCTCGTTGGTCAGAGTGCTCTCACTCACAACGTCCTCCGGCCGTCTCCGCCTTCCGTCGTCCGTCGTCCGTCGTCCGTCGTCCGTCGTCCGTCGGGTTTGCGCCGCCTCTCGTCTCCCACCATCCGTAGTTCGTACTACGAATAGCCGAGAATGGTCCGCAGCCGCGGTCCGATCACTGCTCACAGAACGATCATGATCACTCTCCCTCTCATGATCCACGTCGCCCCACTCCTTTTTTGAGATTTCTCAGATCGACTCCAGCATGGTCCGCAACGGTCCGACTTTTGAGTCGACTCAAAAGCAGACTTCTCAGATTGACTCCAGCATGGTCCGCAACGGTCCGATCAATGCCACTGCTCACAGAACGACGACCGTCACCACTGTCCCTCTCATGACCCGCGTCGCCCTCCTCCTCCGCCGTCGCGCGACCGTTGCGATCCTCCTTCTACTCATGACCGTTGCGCTCCCGGCGACATGGGTCGTGCGAGCGTCGGTTCAGCGCTCCGAGGGAGATTCGTTTCTGGAGGCCTTGCGGACCTTGTATCAGGTGTGCCTATGTCGGTGTGTCTGAGTCGACTCAGAACGCATCTGTTTCGAGCCCACTATTTACTCATCTGTGTCGAGTCGACTCAAGGCGGAGTATCCCTTTCCCCCTTCCGCGCTCCGCCGTCTCGCTTCCCCCCCGATGTTCCCCTCCTCATCCGATCCCCCTTAGGCCCCCCGACTTCCCTCCCCCACCTCCTCCATTCCAACATGTAGATCCCCCCTGATATCCCCACTCCCCACTCTTTCCCCGCCACCTCCCTCCCCCCCAACCCCCACCGCACCCTCTCACTCCAACCAGCACTGGGACAGCGCCTATGGGCTGCAGGCGGAAAATCCCTTTCCCCCCTCCGCCTTCTCGCTTCCCCCGGACGTTCCCCCCGCGCCCCACCTGGAGGACTGTGAGGCGCGCACAGCCTTCCGCCTGTCCACGGAGAAATGGGGGAAGCGGGGGGAGCCGCCCTTCTGGGCTGTTCCCAACCCTGCATGCGGCAACGTGCCCCAACCCCCCTGGGTGAGCCGCAACCCCCCTGGGTGACAGTTGCATCCACCGTGTGCGGTGCTGTTTGGTGCGGAGCTGTTCTGTGCGGTGCCGTGCGGTGTGGTGGGGTGCTGTGCTGTGCTGCACAGTTGTCTGTGCTGGGCTGTGCCGAGTTCCACAATCCTAGTGCATTGTTCTCTGGATCATATCAGGAATGACAAAACTCCTCTTCCCTACCCACCACCACCCCTCCTGCAGATTCGAGGCTCCGATGCTGCCAACCTGGCAGCACTGCTAACGAGCTATATAACGAGGATTAAGTGTATTTCATTCCTTCTCCCTGCCCCCAACCCCTCCTGTAGATCCGAGGCTCCGATGCGGCCAACCTGGCAGCCACCCGCCAAGCACAAACGGACATATGGCGACAGCAGTTCCCGCCCAGGCAGTGCAAGGGGCGGCGGGTGATGCTGGTGGAGTGGCTGAGCATGGGGTGGCACGGGATAGGGTCGCAGCTGCATGTGATGGGCGCTGTGCTGAGTGCCGCCTTGTTGCACAACAGGACTCTCGTGCTCATGCCTGGCACGCTGCCCCAGGCGGACCACGAGGAATGCGAGAGTGAGTGGGAGTGAGTAAACGAGCTGGTTAGTCATTCTATCAGTGAGTCAGCCAGTGGGTGAGTGAGTGAGTAAGTCAGTCAGTGGGTGAGTGAGTGAGTAAGTCAGTCAGTGGGCGAGTGAGGGAGTGAGTCAGTTAGTGGGTGGGTGAGTGCGTGAGTTAATGAGCGTAGTGTGGCATGGGCTAGTATCAGGCTGACCATGAGGAATGCGAGAAAGAGTAACTTGAGAGGCTGATTGGCACGACACACACACAAGCTCCCCTCTCCCCTCCCCACCCACGGGAGGGAGGGAGGGAGGGAGGAGGGAGGGAGGGAGGGAGGGAGGGAGGGAGGGAGGAAGGGTGGGGGGGAGGGAGGGAGGGGGTTTTCTTTCCATGGATTGAGTGTATGGCTGAGTGAAAAAGCAGGATCTCTTTCAAGGCAGATTTCCGACTGACTCGTCGTACTGCGTTCCGTGTGTTCCTCCCGAGACAAGTTTAATTTCTGAGAATTCTAAAAACAAATTGGTTGAGAAATAAACAATTACAGCTTACGCCCTGACTCGTACTGCGTTCCGTGTGTTCCTCCCCTCTTTTTCGTGTGTTCCTACGTTGCGTGTGTTCCACTTCCTGTTCGCCTTGTCCCGTTCGCCTTGTCCCGCTCGCCTTCTCCCGTTCGCCTTGTCCCGTTCGCCTTCTCCGTTCGCCTTGTCCCGTTCGCCTTCTCCCATTCGCCTTCTTCCGTTCGCCTTCTCCCGTTCGCCTTGTCCCGTTCGCCTTCTCCCGTTCGCCTTGTCCCGTTCGCCTTGTCCCGTTCGCCTTGTCCCGTTCGCCTTGTCCCGTTCGCCTTCTCCCGTTCGCCTTCTCCCGTTCGCCTTCTCCCGTTCGCCTTGTCCCATTCGCCTCGTCCCGTTCGCCTTCTCCCGTTCGCCTTCTCCCGTTCGCCTTGTCCCGTTCGCCTTGTCCCGTTCGCCTTGTCCCAGAGCTGGGTCACCGCGGGTCGCTGGAGTGCTACTTCTTACGGTTTTCATCCAAGGAGTGCGAGGCGATCGCTCTCAAGGCGCATCAGGCCTGGAAGGCTGCTGAGGAGAGGAAGCGGCAGGCTGCTGCCAAGGAAGAAAAGGAAAGGGCAGAAAAAGAGAGGGCAGAAAAAGAGAGGGCAGAAAAAGAGAGGGCAGAAAATGAGAGGGCAGAAAAAGAGAGGGCCAAAGAGAGGGTAGAAAAAGAGAGGGTAGAAAAAGTGAGGGAAGAGGAGAAGGGAGAGAAGGAGGAGGGAGAGAAGGAGGAGGGAGAGAAGGAGAAGGGAGATAAGGAGAGGGGAGAGAAGGAGAACGGAGAGAAGGAGAAGGGAGAGAAGGAGAAGGGAGAGAAGGAGAAGGAAGCGGAAGGAGGGAAAACTGGAAAGGGTAGTGATGGGAGGCTGCTGCGTGCAGCAGATAGCACTGGGGGCGCTGAAACGGATGGTACTGAGAATGCGTCTTTGAGGAGCATAGAAAGCGTTGCTGATGATGGAAGTGATGGTGCTGATGCTCTTGAGTCGACTCAAAAGAAGAGCAGTGGGAGCACTGAAACGGGTGGTTCTGAGGATGCAGCTTTGAGGAGCATAGAAAGCGGTGCTCATGATGGAAGTGATGGTGCTGATAGCACGGATGGTGATGATGGGGAGGAGAGTGCAGGGGGTGTGACGAACGAGGATGTGACGAACGAGGATGTGACAAATGAGGATGTGACAAACGAGGATGTGATTGTAGCGCAGCCGTGTGACAATGTGGCGTGTGTGGCCTCTGACGCTCTTGTGATATTCGCAACGCTGCCGGGGTTTGGTGTGGATCAAGGGTCGGAAGTCATAGCACATCTCAATTCCACCGCAGCAGAGTGAGTGGTGCAGGCTGTGGGCCAAGGCGTATCTGAAGAGCCCTCGGCCCAACGAGGTGTTGGCGCATATAAGCACACTCACTCACTTTAGAGAAGTTTCAGAAACGAGGTGCTGGGGCGTATAAGCACGCACCTCGGTGGGCAGAGGTGCTGGGGCGTATAAGCACGCACCTCGGTGGGCAGAGGTGCTGGGGCGTATAAGCACGCACCTCGGTGGGCAGAGGTGCTGGGGCGTATAAGCACGCACCTCGGTGGGCAGAGGTGCTGGGGCGTATAAGCACGCACCTCGGTGGGCAGAGGTGCTGGGGCGTATGAGCACGCACCCTGGTGGGCAGAGGTGCTGGGGCGTATAAGCACGCACCTCGGTGAGCAGAGGTCCTGGGGCGTATAAGCACGCACCTCGGTGGGCAGAGGTGCTGGGGCGTATGAGCACGCACCCCGGTGGGCAGAGGTGCTGGGGCGTATAAGCACGCACCTCGGTGGGCAGAGGTGCTGGGGCGTATAAGCACGCACCTCGGTGGGCAGAGGTGCTGGGGCGTACAAGCACGCACCTCGGTGGGCAGAGGTGCTGGGGCATATAAGCACGCACCTCGTTGGGCAGAGCAGAGGTGCGCGCTTACTCGCACCAGCAGGCGACTTTTGAGTCGACTCAAGAGTCACCTCGGTGGGCAGAGGTGTTCGCTTCACTCACACCAGCAGGCCGTCCGACTGCTATCCCTTCGTGTTTGAAGTAGTGTTTTGAGACGTATCAAAACACTACTTTAAACAGCAGGCCAACCGACTGCTATCCCTTACTCGTTCTCCTCTCCTCGTTTCTCCTCTCCTCGTTTCTCCTCTCCTCGTTTCTCCTCTCCTCGTTTCTCCGCTCCTCTCCTTTTCGCTGTGCAGCCCCTGGGGCAATGCATACCTGAAGAGCTCTCTCTCTCTCTCGAGCGGTCCATCGTATTAATATCACCAAGGTACACACAAGGTAGGCAACATCTACACACAGCCAAGCTACAGCAGCACTCTATTATCCTAGCACAACTAAAATCCGCCCCTTCCCCTTCCGGCCCTAGTAGCCGGAGGGGTCTTCAATCAGTTGGTACAGCTGGCCCTCGCTCAGTGGAGTAAACGGGCCCTGCAGGCCAAGCACATCCGCAGTAAGAGCCTCATGGGTCTTATCCCTGAGGGCGTTGGCTTGGGCTCTCTGCAGGGTCACGCTCCATCGCTGCCGGTACTCGGTAAGTAGCTTAGCGACCTCCCTCGACTTCGGAGCGGCGTTGAACCGCCGCTTGCCCGCTAGCTCCGTACGTCTCTACTGCAATGGCGTAAAAGCCCACCCAAGCGCTCCGCCCGGCGTATTTGCTCTCCTTTTTGTCCTCTTGCATCCTTGCTGCCCATCCGGGTGCCTTACGGGCCTGCTCATCCTGGTGGGAGACGGGGTCCGTGACTGTGATGTCACAAATCCATACCTCACCGGTGTCGGGATGGCGGATAGAGATATCCGCTTTGAGGTTTTCGACCGGTGAGTATGCCGTCATCTCCTTGTGCACTGTGAAGCCTGCTTCAGCTGCTATCTTCGCGCACTCGTCCCGCAGTGCATGGTGAGTGGCAATTCTCCCCCCCCCCTTTCTCACACTGCATCAGGTGGTTCGGCAAGCGGTCGTCAGGGAAGGTGGTACGGTATCTGCAGTTGCAGCGTCTTGGCACAAGTAAGGGCAGGCCCAGGCGGAAGGAGGCCGCCGTGGAAAACTGAGAGGGCCCGAGGCGGAGGGAAGGGATTAAGGGGACCGCGTGCAACCAGTCCCCCGCCCCCAGGACTAGGAGGGACTGCAGCCTCTGCGTATGGCCCGACAGCGGGTTCAGCTCCATGTCCCGCGAGCTATCCAGCAGCCTAATGTACCGGGCTGTGTGTACCGCGAGGGAGAGTGCCTGCTGGAGCTTGGGCCCGTTAGGCTTTTGCCTCCCCACTTGGAGAGCCTCGATCCCGTCAGGCGGCAGCTCGGCTTCCAAGGCAGCTAGGCGTCTCGGGAGGAGGGAGGTGGACTCCTCGTCAGCATCCATCAGCGGCAAGAGTCCCGTGAGGGCCGGGTTTGCTGAGTCGACGAAAGAGCGCAGCAGGTGGGCGGCCGAAACAACTGAGGCCAGGTAAGCAAATCCCCCCTCCACTGCAGGGTTTGTGATGCCGAGGCCTCTCAGAGACGCGGGCAGGGCGGCCTGCTGCCAGATTCTGTCCCTCTCTGCCCGGTCCCTGGGGATCGTTGTGTGTGCGGCAGTCAGGTAGGTGTGGAGCAGCTCTTCCCCCCAGGCGGACCATTCCCCTAGAGGCAGGGCCTCGAGCGGTGTGGCTCTGACCAGGAACGAGGCACGACGACTCACACAGCGGGTGAGCAATAGCAGGCATAGCTGCGGGTCCATCTGTGAGAGGAGCGGTAGCGGCTCGGCTGCTGCAGAAAGTCGTTCGCGCACTCGAGCAGCACAGCCTGTGGGTGGCCCGATGGGGCTGCCTAGGACGCGGACACCGTCCAGGGAGATATTGATGCCTGGGGGTAGGGTGGCGGGATCCAAGGCGATGGCAGACCATGCTTCACACTTCGCCGGGTTGTGGGCCAAGCCGTGGCTGAGGAGGGCCTCGGTGAGGTGAGTGAATGCCGCCGTGCAGTTCGCCGCCTCGCCTAGCACGACGATGTCATCTGCGTACGCGAGAAGCATCACCTCCAGATGGGCCGCTGCCGTGGCGACGAGACATGGGTGGATGCTGGCTGCGAATAGCATGGGTCCTAGAGGATCGCCCTCGCGCACGCCTCGAGCGCTCTGAAGTGGCTCTGCTCCAAAGTCATGGTCGAGGTAGAGTGCGGAAGGGCGGCCGTATGAGAGGCGGACGAGAGGCACGAGGGAGTCGAGGGCGGTGCCTTACAGTCCCTCGAACACTGCCGCGCGCTCGACTGCGTTGAAGGCGTTTGCTAGGTCGATCTGCAGAGCTGTCGCTCCTGGGAACTCCTCCAGGCAGGTGCGCGCAGTGTGTATCGCTGCTTCGATGCCTTCGGCGATCGCTACTCCAAATTGGAGCGGGATGAAGTGCTCGCGAGCCGCGGGAGCGGCTAGGAAAAGAGCCGCCTTGGCGATGAGGCGTAGCAGACATTCACCCACAGCTATCGGTCTCGTTCCGCCCTGTGGTTTCGAGAAAGCGAGCAGTCACGACGCTGTGAGGAGGTCTGCCGCCTCTACGCTCAGTTTTCCCGCAAGCGCCGTGTTGGTGAGTGTGTGTAGCTGTACTAAGACGTCGGCGTTCCCGAGTGCCGCATCTCTCAGGTGCTCGAAGGTGGTTCCTGAGGGCCCGGCTCCTACACCGTTCGGGCATCTAGCGAGCAAACGCCTGAAGTCACGGGCTGTGATTGAGGGTACGGTCTCAGAGGCGAAGTCGTGCACCCAGTCCGGTATGGCAAGGGAGGCCTCTGGATGCCTGACCGTGAGTGCACTAAGGACTTCAGCGCTCGATGGCAGACGGGCGTGGCAGTCAGGGATTGGAGAGATTTTGCCAGGTTACCTCTTTTGGCCAACCCCTCGGCCCTCGCCAGCTTGCCCGTGGTGTCAGGTACGTGACGTGGTTGGGGGTTGTTGGTGACTGCATCCGCTGCCTCGTTATACAGGTCACGCCACAGGCCTTGGCGAAATCTCGTCAGTCTGTCTCCCATGACCTTCCAATCAGGTTTGCGGGCTGACGAGGAGCGCAGCAGGATACGCGGAAGAAACATCAGCAGCTTCCAACCAGGAGACAAGTCAGGATTTTTCGCCAGGTGGAGTAGTGGGGTCAGGAGACAGATTGCGAAGGATTCGCGAAGTGGGCGGGGTGGGTGGCGGGCGAGGGGTGGCTGTCTGCTATCGCGCAGGGGGCAGAGGTCCCAGGTGGCGATGTCAGCGAAGAGGTCCCGGCGGCCGGCCAGGTCGTCCGCGCTGACGATTGGTGCAGGGTTGTTGGGGGTAGTGGTAACCCCAGCGTTGGTGGTGGCTCGGTTTCCCCTCACGGCCCGATTTCGAGGGGTTTGAATTGCAGATGCGGTTCGGCCCCCAGTTGGGATTTCACCCACTCCTTGGGCTGGGTCAGCCTCTTCTTCTTCTGTCGCGGGACTCGAACTCCCCTCCCTTTCGGGGATAAAGGAGGGGTCACCCGCTGAGCCATTCCCAGAATCGTCACCAAGTGTCTCCCCTCCCTCCCTAGCTCTCTCCCGCAGGGCCCGCTGTGCTGCTCTAGCGAAGCTACTTGCGCCTCTTCTCTGACTCGTGGCGCCGCGCCCTTGTCCGCGGCGATTGCTGCCTTATCCCACACGAATTCCCCGCGTTTCTCTTCCACTTGCCGCCCCCGCGCGCCATGTTGGAGGATCGGCGGCAACATCGCTCGCTCGTCGACGGAGCGCTGGCGTCGACGGCAGTGGTATCGGGCGTAATGGATCCGACCGCGGGTCACGATCCTGCACTGGAGGGTACAGCGGAGAGCGCACAGCAGGAGCAGGAGCCTGCCGGACCTCGTCCACGTGTCCCCGCGCGCCCCTCCGCGAGTGAGCCCTTTCGCCACTTTGAGCGCAGGCTCTCCCTTCCTCTTCGGGGAGTCCCGCAGCCCACCTCGCCGGAGTACTCGTGGGCCCCTGCTCGGGTCGCGTCAAACCGCCTTGCTGGCCAGACAGATGAGGGGCGCGGCCGTTCCCCGCCGCGTCAGCCTCCGCTGCAGCGATCTCCTCATCGCCGTTCTCCTGAGCGGCGCGATCCTCCTCGTAACGGAGCGGGCGACCAGCGATCTCCAGCGCGCCATCGCTCCCCCCCGCACCACTCTCCTCAGCATCATCCTGTTGGGCGCGGGGGTCAAAATAGGCGTTCGCCGCGAGCGCGATCCCCCGCGCGACGCTCTCCGCGGCGATCTCCGACGAGGCGGGGGAGGGGATCTCCTGGGCGCCGCTGAATTCTGCTCGCCGCGAGCCGTCCCCGTCACGTCCGCAGTCGGCTGGGTCTGGAGGTCGTCGCGGTCGGCGGAATGGCTCCGGGTGCGGCGGTAACAGCCGCGGTCAGGACTCCGCTGTCGAACAGGCAGTGAACATTTTGGCAGCGGCGGTGCGGCAGGCGCAGGCGGGAGGGGAGCTGGCTCACGTACACATCGCCGTAACCCAAGGGCCTCCCGTCGCCCCGGCTCCTGACCTGGCGGATCCCATGCCCGCACCGACTTTTAGCGAGTATCTGCCCGCGCGAGGGGGGAGGGCGCCGTTCCGCACCCCTCGACAGGCCCCGGGCTTCTCCGCTCCGCAATTCCCGTTTGGCCGTGCCCCTGGCCAGTTGATGGCGTTTCCGCGCGAAGCTCCGACTGCACCTCCCCCCACCCGCGCGGGGAGAGATCCCATGCTGACCATGTGCCGCTTGTTGAGTCTTGCGGAGGCGTGCGAGGGGGTGGCGAGTTTGCAGGTGTCGGTGTGTGGGGCCATGCGGAACACTCCGAGCAGTTACGCTCCAGGTCCCCGAGGATCGTGCGTTTCTTGGGCAGAAGCTCTCGTCCCGCTCTTGGCGCCCGTGTCGGAAGCGCCCGCCGGGGTAGCGCCCTTAGCGCGTACTTTCCCCCGCCACGCGCTTGATCTTGTTGGGGCTGCTCGTGACGGGACCCCGGTAGACACCCTTCACTCGTCGGCGCAGCTCCTCCTTGCGGTGTCGGCGTGCATGCGCTCGATGCTTGAGGTGGAGGGGGCGGAGCCGTACACGATGTAGGCTTCCGCCGCGCGTAGTACTGCATGCCGCACCTCTAGTCAGATCCCTGCTCTACTGCTTGTGCTGCTTGTGTGCATCCATTGGAGTCTTTTTTTCGCTCGTGTGTCTTGCCACCAGTAACGCGCGGTCGAGGGCCGCGCTGGCGAGCGGCGGCGGCCGAAGGCCGCCGGCGCGAGCCGCCGAAAATGAACACACCCGAAATAATGACAGAAGCAAGGCACTAGCAGCCTTTAAGTAGGCAAGGGAGGGTGAGGGCAGAGGGAAGAGGCTGAGGGAAGAGGCTGAGGGAAGAGGCTAAGGGTTCCCTCTCTCTCTCTCTCGCTCTCTCGAACGAGCCGCCGAAAATGAACACACCCGAAATAATGACAGAAGCAAGGCACTAGCAGCCTTTAAGTAGGCAAGGGAGGGTGAGGGCAGAGGGAAGAGGCTGAGGGAAGAGGCTAAGGGTTCCCTCTCTCTCTCTCTCTCTCTCTCTCTCTCTCTCTCTCTCTCTCTCTCTCTCTCTCTCTCTCTCTCTCTCTCTCTCTCTCTCTCTCTCTCGAACGAGCCGCCGAAAATGAACACACCCGAAATAATGACAGAAGCAAGGCACTAGCAGCCTTTAAGTAGGCAAGGGAGGGTGAGGGCAGAGGGAAGAGGCTGAGGGAAGAGGCTAAGGGTTCCCTCTCTCTCTCTCTCTCGCTCTCTCGAACGAGCCGCCGAAAATGAACACACCCGAAATAATGACAGAAGCAAGGCACTAGCAGCCTTTAAGTAGGCAAGGGAGGGTGAGGGCAGAGGGAAGAGGCTGAGGGAAGAGGCTAAGGGTTCCCTCTCTCTCTCTCTCTCTCAAATGGTCCTTTGTATTAATTCAGCGGCGGTACAAGCATACGGTTTGGTTTGTGGTTCCCTTTAGACCCTCTGCCCCATTGGCCCATCCCCTGACCCTCCTCCCCCCTCAGTGACCCTCTACCCCTCCAGCGTGTGGAGGATGTCCCCCAGGTGCAGCGGCCATGGGTCTGCTGCCATCTGGGGGTGCGCCGCCTCGATCCCTGCCCTGGCCTTGGTGTGCAGGGCATTCGCTTGAGAGCGCTGGAGGGCCACTGACCAGCGCTGGCTGAAGTGGCATGCCATTTTCTTGGCGGTTTTCGCCAAGGGATTGGCCCTGAAGCGGTTCCTAGCTGCTGCTGTGGCCAGAAGCTTCAGGAACGCCGTCGTGGGGGGTGCGTTTGCCCCATAGGTCTCAACGGCTAGGGCGCTGAACACCACGTGTTCTGTGTGCCTGTAGTAGTCCCGTTCCTTCCTTTTCTGAGCCTCCCTTGCAGCCCATCCAGGCGGTTTGCGGGCTGCTGGGTCACGGTTCTGTAGCACGGGGTCAGTGATGGTCGTGTCTGTGATCCATGTTTCACCACTGTCTGGGTCGCGTACAATCACATCTGCCTTCTTCGGGTCATCCGGTGGTGAGTACATCGCGTTCTCCAGGTATACCACCAGCTGTGCCTCCCTCGCCATTTTAGCCACGGCGAAAGCCAGCTGGTTGTGTGTGCATGTTCGGTCAGGGCCTGTGCTGCAGCGGAGTAAGTGGTTGGGGAGGCTGCAGTCGGCTACGAGCTCTCCACATTCGCACACGGTGGGTACGTTCTGCCGGATGCCCATGCGGAAGGCCAGGGCTGTTCGGAATTGCCCTGGTGAAAAGCAGAGATCTGGGGTTAGGGGTAGGGCCTGCAGCCATGCCCCCGCTCCCTCACCTCTCAGGCTGACGAGGCGGAGTGTGTGCCCCATCTCGGGGGCAGACCTGATTGCGCGAGATTCCTCTGTCAGGCCGTCGGCCTTTGCCGCATGTACTTCCTGGGAAAGGGCGCGCTGCAGCTGGTCTTGGGACGGGGATTCCTGTTCCCCGCGGAGGATTTGCAGTGCCAGTGGTGGCAGTCGTCCCTCCATGTCTTGGATGGTGACCGAGTGTGCTACCGACGGCTGTAGAGCGTTGCTGTTGCTCCCTAGCGCCGAGGTTGCTGGGAGGTCAAGTGAGCGGAGTAGGCGTAGCGCCTCTGTTGTCGAAGCCAGGTAGGCTGGTGCTGCTTCAGTTGTGGGGTCCGTGAGGCCTAGCCCACCTAGTGCTACTGGGAGGGTTGCTTGGCGAAGTAGGAAGTTGAACTCTGTGTCATGGCGGGGTGGTTGGATGCTGGCGGCGGTTAAGGCAGTGTTGAGCAGTTCGGCGCACCACGTATGCCATTCTGAGAGAGGTAGGGCGTCTGCCGGAGTGGTGCGCAGCAGGTAGCCTATTCTGCGGCTGATGCAGCGAGATAGGAGCAGGAGGGTATGCTGTGGATGGATGGATGCTAAGGAGCCCAGGGGTGCCGCCGCGTCAGTCAAGGTACTGCGGACGAGGTCAGCGCAGAAGCGCTGTGACCCCACAGGGCTTCCTAGCACCCGTACCCCCTCGTGGGTGAGGGGAAGGCCCTCACGGAGCTCATTACCTTCGATCGGCGAGGAGGACCAGGCCGACGATTTTCGGAGGTTGCAGGTGAGGCCGTCCTGGGCTAGCAGCGGTGTCAGTACCTTTAGTGCGTCTAGCGTTGCTGTCGTCGGTCCAATCAGGGTGATGTCATCTGCGTATGCTAGGACTGTGACTTCGGGGTGTTCTGTTGCTACGCGTCTGAGGTGCTGCTGGATTGAAGCCGCGAATAGAAGGGGTCCAAGGGGGTCCCCCTGCCTAACTCCCCTACCACTGGTGAGTGCCGTTGTGCTTAAGTGGGGATCGGTCAGCAGCTGTGAAGGCGTCGCATAGAAGGAGCGTGTGAAGGGAATGAGTGGGGCGAGCGGGGTGTTGGTGAGTGCGTTAAAGAACGCTATCCTCTATATGGAGTTGAATGCGTTTTCGATGTCGAGTTGGAGGACTAGGCTTGATGGATGTGAAGTGGTGAGGTCTCTGACTGCGTGGATAACGAACTCGGCCCCGCCTGGGACTGCCACGCCGAATTGTTGGGGTAAGAAAAATCGCCTTGTTTCTCCTTGCAGTTCTGAGAGTGCAACCTTTGCTGCCAGCCGGAGCAGGGATTCTCCTATCGCTATAGGGCGTACCCCCCCCCCTGGTTTCGCGAATGCAATGAGGCGGGATGGCGAGAGTAGTGCTGCAACCTCGGCGGAGAGGTTTGTCGAGAGGAGGTGGGTTACGGCGGAGTGCAGGTGCCCTAGTACTTCGATGTTACTTAGGGCTGGGTCGCGGTAATGTTCAAATGTTGACCCAGATGGACCAGCCCCAACACCGCTGGGGCAATCCCCAAGAACGTTTGAGAAGTTTTCCGTGGTGCACGAAAATTGCGTGGGTGTTGTGTAGGTGTGGACCCAGTCGGGCAGGTCAATTTGGGGTTGGGGATGTTTCGATTCCAACTGCTGTAGTGTCGCGGTTGTCGCAGGGGCTGCTGGCGAGGGTTGGAGGGCTGCAAGTGCTTTTCGCAGGTTACCCCGTTTCACCAGCCCTTCCACTCGTGAGCAGATTCCCAGGGGGTCATTTTGGTGCTGAGGTGGTTCGGCTTGGTGCAGGGACCCCGTGTAGTCACTGTACAGCTGGTTCCAGTGGCCACATCTGAATAGGTGCATTTGTTCTCGCAGCACCTTCCACCTAGAGCTGGACCTCCTGCTAAGTCGTAGGGTCAGACGTGGCAGAAACATGAGGACCCGCCAAGCTCCCGCGCAGTTTGGCAGCTTGGAGATCCGTAGGAGCGCTGCCAGCATACAGGTGGAATAGTCGCTTAGGATCTGCGGCGGCAGGCGGCGGACGATAGGCAGGTGAGAGGTCGATGTTAGGGTAGACAAGTCCCAGCTCATCGCGATCTCCAAGAGATCGTCCCTCGATGCCAGCTGGGATGCTGAGAGGGCCTGGTCCGGGGGGGGTTGGGGTCTGCGGTTCTGTCGGCGGCCCAATCCTCTCTCCTGCAGCTGCGCCTGCTCCGCCCCTGCTCCCGCGCGGGGTGAGTCGGGATTGTCGGGTTGCCTCAGATCCGACGGTACATATTCGTCGCCACTCCCCTCTGCATTTGTATCGCCATTTCTCCCTGATTGCGCTGTCCTTCCACCCCTCGCCCCGCGCCTGGCGAACGACTGGCGCGTGACTCGTTCCGCCGGCTCCCCTAACCAGATTGGGCTCGGTGGCTGGCGGGGGTTCCCCCTTGCCGCGAGGCCTGCGCTGCGCTGTACTCCGCGTGCTCCTCGACGCCCGCCTCTTCCCCGCGTGCTTCCCCGCCCGCTCCTCGGAGTGGCGGCCACTGGTGCGGCCTGTTGCGCCTGGGGGATCGGGGTCATCGGCCCGTCCCGGGCCAGTGGCGCGCCTAGAGCGGAGGCCGATGGACTTCCTCGGTGCTCTGGGCTGTGACCGCGCCGTGGAGGTTGATCCTGCTCCCCGTCCACTTCCTCCCGCGCGTCCTGCCGCGAGCGTGCCTGTTGCTCCGCCGGCGGCTGCGGACGAGATCCATCGGCGCTTTGAGGATCAGCGTCGGGATCTGGGTCTGCTCGGAGGCGGATCCTTGCCTCTGGGGGAGCCTGCGCGTGTGGGGTCCGTCGCGCGCTCCGGCGCAGAGGCTGTGGCGCACCGGGGGCATTCGCCTCGCCATCGTTCGCCGGTGGCCCACGACGGTAGGCGGGAGAGCCGCCACGACGACCGTCGCGCTGACTCGCGCCTCCGCGGTCTCCGTGATCACCGCGGTCTCCTCGATCTCCTCGGCGCAAGGTGTCACGGAGCCGTTCCCGTGACCACCGCTCGTATCGCCACCGTTCTCCCGCTCCCCGCTCCTCTCGTCCGCGATCGCCTGCTCGTCATGCGTCTGGATATCGGTCCTTGGCGCCACGTTCTCCCCCTCTTGCGAAGCGCCAGCGGCTCTACTCTCCTCGTCGCACGGAGCGTTCCTCTGACCGCCAGCGTCAGCGGGGCCTGTCTCGCCCACAGTCGCCTGTGCGTTCGAGCGCGAGTGGGCGTGCGCATCGTGGGCGACGGGGGGGTTACGGTCGCGGCGGGGCTGCGCGTCCGGCGCCTTCCGCGATGGAGCAAGTCCTGAAGAAATTGGACGGTGTGGAGAAAGCTCTCCACCGCTCCCATGCGGGGTCGTCCTCGCAATCTGCTCCTCCTGCTGCTCCAGTCGCTCCTCTCGCCGCGCTCCTGCCCCATAATCCTGTGGGATCCCCGGCGCGCTCAGCTCGTCCGCTGCCTGCGGGGACTGGCTTTGTTGGCGCGGGTGGCGGGGACCCGTGGGCCCAGTTCGCTCCGCCACGTCCCCTCCCTGCTCCTCGTGATCTGGCAGTGTCGGCTCGCCGATCTCGCGCGTCTGCATTCCCCCCGCAGATGAAGCCAGTGCCCACGGCGACCCTGGCGCACTTGTGGTCGTTGGCGGAGTGCCTGCAGAGTCTTGAGCTGATTCTCCAGGAGTCGCATGGCTCCATGTTGGAGACCCCGCCGAGCACGTTCTCTCAGATGCCGCGAGCAAGGTGTCACGCGGCGGCGTCAGCATTATTCTCGTTCGTATCGCCACTGCAGGTCGCGCCCTCGCCGGGAGTAGTCTCGGCCACCCTGCTGGCTGAGACGGCCCTGGGTCTGAGGACCCTTGTAGCAACTCGTGGAACTCCTGTTGACGTTGTCGGCGCCACCGCGTCAGTGGTCCGCCAGATGTGGCTGACCACGCGCGAAATGCTTGGTGAGCTTGAGGCGGACTGCATGTAGGCGGCCCCCTCGCGCGTGTGTAGACCCGTTCCATGGTAGCTTGTCTAGTTGTCGTTGTCTGCCATGGTTGTCATTTTTGCCGTCATCCAGCCGTCCTTGTTATTGTCCTTGTCGTCCCAAGCGCGCGGCCGCAGGCCGCGCCCGCGAGCGCCGGCGCGAAGCGCCGGAAAAATCAGAGACACCAAATGAAGAATGAGCTGGAGAGAAGGCCAAGGGGCCCTTATATAGCTGGGGAAGAGAGGGGAAGAGCCTAGGAGGGAAAAGACTAAGTCCCTTGCTTCTCTCTCTCTCGCTCTCTCGAACGAACCGGAAAAATCAGAGACACCAAATGAAGAATGAGCTGGAGAGAAGGCCAAGGGGCCCTTATATAGCTGGGGAAGAGAGGGGAAGAGCCTAGGAGGGAAAAGACTAAGTCCCTTGCTTCTCTCTCTCTCTCTCTCTCTCTCTAATGGCCCGTTCATTGATAGTCAGGGTGTACATGCATGCAAGACATACGTGAACGTGGTCACGTGGCTAGTACAGAATAAAGTTCCTATCCACCCATCCGCCCAACACCCTCTAAGTGAGATCCAGTGCAGGATCAAGAACCGAGAGGCAGTCCCCAAGGGACGGGGCCTCTCCCACTGCTTCTAGTAGCGGGTTTTCAACCGCTGCTGCTATGTTGCACTTTTCCAGGTACCCAATCGACTGCCCACGCTGAAGAGCCACCGACTACCGCTGCCGGTATTGGTGTAAGAGCTTGGCAGCTTGGTAGGAGGTTGGCTCGGCGTTGAAAAACCGCCGTGCAGCTGTTTCCGCGAGTAGTTTCAGGAAGTCAACTGACTCTGGGCAAGGGCACCCATATGTCTCGACCGCTAGCGGGAAGAACTTCACCCATTCTGGGCGGTCCTTGTAAAGGCCGTGTTTCTTATCCGCTGCCTCCCGTGCCGCCCACCCCCTCCCCTTGGTGGCGTTCTCATCGCGGGTGCTGATGGGGTCCGTTACCGTCACATCGCAGATATAGACGGCGCCAGTGGAGCGGCAGCGTAAGGCCAGGTCTGCCTTTTTCTCCTCCACTGGGCTGAAGGCGGCCGTCTCTATATGCACCATGAAGCCTGCGTCTTGCGCCATCCGTGCGCACTCGTCCCTAAGTTCATTGTGTGTGTTTGTGCGCCCCCCCCCTGTTCCGCATCGTAGCAGGTGGTTCGGGAGCCGCTTATCCGGGATCTCCACCTTTTTCGAGCAGTTGCAAACCCCAGGGGCCGCAAATGGGAGCCCCAGCCTAAACTGGAGCGCGTTGGCAAAGTGGGGAGCCTCAAGGCGGAGCGAGGAGTGGATAGGCACTGCGTTTAACCAATCCCCCGCCCCAAATCCCGACAGGGACAGCATCCGCTGCGTGTGACCGTTGTTGGGGTTCGGGCTCATCCCCCGCACCTCGTCCACCTGCATGGCATAGCGCTGGCCCTGGATAGCCATGGCCAACCCGTGCTGCAGTTTCCCCGCAGTTGGAGCCGATCTCTCAGCCTGAAGAACTTCTTGGGCTGGAAGTGGGAGTTCCCCTTCGCATTCCGCCAGCCACTCGGTCAGGGGGGAGGACTCGGTGTAGGGGCCGCGCATCAGCTCGCGCGTGACTTCCAAAGGGCCAGAGCACTCGCTGTCCAAGGAGTCGAGTAAGAGCTGCGCCTGCGTGTAGCTGGCGAGGAAGCTGTAGCTTCCTTCCACGGAAGGGTCCGTCAGCCCCAGGCCACCGAGCGATATGGGTAGTGAGGCTTGCGCCCACGTGCGAGAAGTTTCCTCATCCCCCCGCGGGTGGTTAATGCCACATGCTGTAAGGAGCGTTTCCAGCAGCCGCCTTCCCCATTCAGACCACTCCTCCTTGGGCAGGAAAGGCAGAGGTGTTGTGCGGGCTAAGTATGACACCCGCCGTGAGATGCAGCGGGACAGCAGCAGTCCCGCCAGCTGCGGCTCCATGCGCTCTATCAACCCCAGCGGCGCGCCCATCGCCTCCAAGCTGGAACGAACGAAGGCAGAGGTTGCCGAGGAGGAGCCGATGTAGCTCCCCAGCACTTTCAAGCCTTCGCTGCTCGGTGGTATTCCCTCAGGAAGGCGATAATCCGTTGGCGTCCTTTCTGACCAAGCCCCGCATTTGGCAGGATTGTGGCTGAGCCCTATTTCAGCCAAGCGGCTTGTGAAGTGATTAAACGCAGCCGCGCACGACGACGGTTCCCCCAAGAAGGTCACGTCATCTGCGTATGCCAAGCAGATGACCTCGGGGTGCGCCTCCGCAGCTGCCTTCAGAGCCGGTTGCATGGCGGCGGCAAAAAGGAGGGGGCCGAGAGGGTCCCCTTGGCGGACTCCTGTTTCGCTGAGCAGGGGCGGATGGTCGAAGGCCGCGTCTAGGTGCAGTATTGAAGGCTGGCCGTATGAGAAGTGTACCAGTGGCAGTAGTGGTTCCAACTGTGAGTCTTTCAAGGCCGTCGCCATGGCGTGGCGGTCAACACTATTGAACGCATTGGCCAGGTCAGCCTGTAAGACCAAGGCGTCCTTGTTGGCCGCAGTGAAAGTGCGAACGATATGAATGACTGCTTCGGCACCTCCTGGCACGGCCACTCCAAACTGTAAAGGTAGGAAAAACTCTCGGGCTGCTTCTGCTAGCTGGGTAAGCGCTGCTTTGGCTGCCAATCGGAGGACGCACTCTCCTATGGCGATCGGCCTGGTCCCCCCATCGGGCTTGTCTAGGGCTATCAAACGTGATGCTGTGAGAAGCTTCCCTACTTCCTGACACAACTTCCCTCTCAGGATTGTGTTGACCAACGCATGTAAGTGATACCCAATGGTGGCGTGTATCAGGGCAGCTTCGCGCAGGTGCTCGAACTTTGTGCCCGAGGGACCTGCGCCTACCCCATTCTCACACCGCGAGAGGAGCTTCAGAAAAACTTCCCGCGAAACTGCCAGGTATGAGTCCGGTTCAGGCTGGGGCCACGGTGTGCCAAGGCGCGGGGCACTTGGATGCTTGGCGCGGAGGGATTCCAGAACCGCCGGTGATGGCTTGCTGACTGGGGTGGCTTCCAGTGCCATGACTACTCTGCGTAAGCTGCCTCGTCGCGCCAGACCCTCTGCCCTTGATATTACCCCCAGGTCGTCTGGCTGGTGTCTAGGTGGCTGAGGGGACTCCAACGAATCAACCGTTTCCTGGTACAGTGCCTCCCACTCCCCTCGCAGGAATTTACGCAATCTTTCCCTGGTCGCCTTCCAGTCAGGGTGCCTCGGCGAATGCTGACGCAGCGTCAGGCGAGCCGCGAACAGCAGAATCGTCCAGGCCGGGATGGAGTCTGGGTCGTGTGCGAGTCGTAGCAGTGGTGTCAGCATAACCATAGCGAAAAGTAGGCGCAATTTTTCCGGCAGGCGACGTGCCAGCGGAGCGTTGCGACTATCGCGTAGCTTATCCAGATTCCAGGTACTGACGTTCGCGAATAGTGTGTCGTCCTTGGCGAGGGCTTCGGGCGATTTTTGGGGGGGGGGCTGTGGTTGCTGTTGGTTACCCCTCGCTGCAGTTCGCGGTGCATTTGCAGGTGGCGAAGTCAGGTTCGGTTGGGCGGGATGGTTGGCAGTGGTGGCAGGGGGGCGGGAAGCGGTTTGAATCTGTGGTGAGGGTCGCGGCTGGGTGAATGTGTTTCTGAAATTTGATGACGCGCTTCGGGCATGGGTTGAGCTGATTCTCCCCCGAGCTGGAGTTTGTGACTGGGCCTCCTCCGAGGCATTCGAAGTTGAGGGTGCGCCTTCTTCTCCCTCCTCCGCCTCATAAATACTCCCCGATACTTCTACTTCTTCGTTAGTTCTAGCTAATTCAGTTAAAGCCCTTCGCGCCGCTGCCTGGAACGCGTTCTCCGGACCTCCTTCACGAGTGCCTCTACCACGTCCGCGACCTCCGGCTCGACCCCCTCGTGCCCGCGCACTGGCCGCGGTCAGCTGGGGATTTCCGTGACTACCTACTCCCGCGTTCTGACGCAGCCGTGCGTCCTCGATCACCTGCTGTCGGCGCGTTCGCCGCAATGGCGACTGAAGCGGAGAAGTCAGCGGTGGATCAAGGTCACACCGCTGAGAGCGCGATTGCTCCGCCTCCGGCCCTTGTTGCTGGTGTAGCTGTTGCTGCTGCTCCCTTTGCCCCCCCGGCTCCTCCTGTTGCTGTTGCGGCGTCCTCTGTTCCAGTCCCGCCGGTGTCGGCTCCCCCTCCGAGCCTTCCACACGTTGATCCCGCGTCCGGCGCGCCGGTTCCCGTCGCGCAGCCGTCGCTTGTGGCCGCGCTGTCTGTCCAAGCTGCCGCCGGGGGCCCTGCGCCGGGGACAGCGGTGGGCGCCGGCCCCGACTCTGCCCGCCTGGTGGCCCCTGCGGCTGCGCCGGTGCATCCCGTCGCGCAGCGGCACGCGGAGTCTCAGATTCACGGTGCCGCGGGGGGCAATGCGGCAGCGCATCGGGGGCGAGGTTCTCCTCGGCGACGCCCCTCCTCGTCGTACCGGTCGGCGCACCGCGGAGGTCGCGGTGGCTGGTGGGGAGGTCACGGTCGCGGGCGCGGTGGGCCAAGCGAGATGCAGCAGCTGCGCGAGGATTTCCCGGGGATGTTAGCTGCGGCGATGCGCAGTGCCCTGAGTGGCGCACCGAATCTTGGAAACTCTCTGGCTCCCGCCGCTCCTGCGTCCGCCCCCGCTCCAGTGAATGCGCAAGCTCCGGCCGCGCCCCTTGCTGCTCCTGCGCCACCCGCATTGGCGTACCCGCGGGTTCCCGCTCCTGGCGCTGATCGTGCTCCGCGTGCATCCTTGTGTCCTGTTTCTGCTGCGCCATATCCCCTGCTGCCATGGATTCCTCCTCTTCCAGACACGGGATTTGTGGGGGCGGGGGGCGGAGAGGCGAGGGTGGCCTTCGTCCCTCCGCGGCAGCGTGCTGATGTTCCATCAGTGCAGCCCCCGCCCCCTCTTCCTGTTCTGGCTGCGCTACTGACCACTGGGCTGGCCCAAGTTCCCACGGCGACTCTCGCCCAGTTGTGGCGATTGGTGGAGTGTCAGCAGGCCCTGACACTGATTCTGGTGAACTCACATTTTGCCATTCTCCGGAACCCAGGGAGCACTCTTGATCGTGATGCGCGAGCTGATTGCATGGCGGCTGCTGCCCAGCTTGCCTTCCTCCTCCTACCCGTGCTGGGAGCGCCCGCACTGGGAGGCGTAGCGGTCTCGCAGCTGGACGAGACGGTCCAGGGTCTGACAGCACACCTCCGCGATGGAGGCGCGATTGAAGCTGTCGGCGCGACCGCATTAGTGGTCCAGCAGTTGTGGAGGACCATGCGCGGTATCCTTGCGGCACTGGATGCCCACTTGATGTAGCCTCAGGCACCCGCCGTATGTAGACCTATTGCATCTCGGTGTCTAGAAGGTGGGCACATTGCCCATAGTTGTCTTGCCGTGTGTGCCTATATCTGTCCTACCTCTAGTCTTTGCCACCCAAAAGCACGCGGCCGCAGGCCGCGCACGCGAGTGCTGGCGGCCGAAGGCCACCAGCGCGAGCGCCTA
This sequence comes from Closterium sp. Naga37s-1, assembly GCA_947471745.1. NCBI lineage: Eukaryota > Viridiplantae > Streptophyta > Zygnematophyceae > Desmidiales > Closteriaceae > Closterium > Closterium sp. Naga37s-1. Next base: position 1,286,580 of record CANJKZ010001036.1, read on the forward strand.
CGAAAACTGGAACCAAATGAACTAAAGAAGAAAAGAGGTCTCCACGGGACACTTAAATAGCTAGGGACTGAGGGCAGAGGCAGAGGGCAGAGGCTAAGTCCTCTCTCTCTCTCAAATGGTCCTTTGTATTAATTCAGCGGGGGTACAAGCATACGGTTTGATTTGTGGTTCCCTTTAGACCCTCTGCCCCTCCAGTGTGTGGAGGATGTCCCCCAGGTGCAGCGGCCATGGGTCTGCTGCCATCTGGGGGTGCGCCGCCTCGATCCCTGCCCTGGCCTTGGTGTGCAGGGCATTTGCTTGAGAGCGCTGGAGGGCCACTGACCAGCGCTGGCTGAAGTGGCAGGCCATTTTCTTGGCGGTTTTCGCCAAGGGATTGGCCCTGAAGCGGTTCCTAGCTACTGCTGTGGCCAGCAGCTTCAGGAACGCCGTTGTGGGGGGTGCGTTTGCCCCATAGGTCTCAACAGCTAGGGCGCAGAACACCACGTGTTCTGTGTGCCTGTAGTAGTCTCGTTCCTTCCTTTTCTGAGCCTCCCTTGCAGCCCATCCAGGGGGTTTGCGGGCTGCTGGGTCACGGTTCTGTAGCACGGGGTCAGTGATGGTCGTGTCCGTGATCCATGTCTCACCACTGTCTGGGTCGCGTACAATCACATCTGCCTTCTTCGGGTCATCCGGTGGTGAGTACATCGCGTTCTCCAGGTATACCACCAGCTGTGCCTCCCTCGCCATTTTAGCCACGGCGAAAGCCAGCTGGTTGTGTGTGCGTGTTCTGTCAGGGCCTGTGCTGCAGCGGAGTATGTGGTTGGGGAGGCTGCAGTCGGCTACGAGCTCTCCACATTCGCACACGGTGGGTACGTTCTGTCGGATGCCCATGCGGAAGGCCAGGGCTGTTCGGAATTGCCCTGGTGAAAAGCAGAGGTCTGGGGTCAGGGGTAGGGCCTGCAGCCATGCCCCCGCTCCCTCACCTCTCAGGCTGACGAGGCGGAGTGTGTGCCCCAACTCGGGGGCAGACCTGATTGCGCGTGATTCCTCTGTCAGGCCGTCGGCTTTTGCCGCATGTACTTCCTGGGAAAGGGCGCGCTGCAGCTGGTCTTGGGACGGGGATTCCTGTTCCCCGCGGAGGATTTGCAGTGCCAGTGGTGGCAGTCGTCCCTCCATGTCTTGGATGGTGACCGAGTGTGCTGCCGACGGCTGTAGAGCGTTGCTGTTGCTCCCTAGCGCCGAGGTTGCTGGGAGGTCAAGTGAGCGGAGCAGGCGTAGCGCCTCTGTTGTCGAAGCCAGGTAGGCTGGTGCTGCTTCTGTTGTGGGGTCCGTGAGGCCTAGCCCACCCAGTGCTACTGGGAGGGTTGCTTGGCGCAGTAGGAAGTTGAACTCTGTGTCACGGCGTGGTGGTTGGATGCTGGCGGCGGTTAAGGCAGTGTTGAGCAGTTCGGCGCACCACGCATGCCATTCTGAGAGAGGTAGGGCGTCTGCCGGAGTGGTGCGCAGCAGGTAGCCTATTCTGCGGCTGATGCAGCGAGATAGGAGTAGGAGGGTATGCTGTGGATGGATGGATGCTAAGGAGCCCAGGGGTGCCGCCGCGTCGGTCAGGGTACTGCGGACGAGGTCAGCGCAGAAGCGCTGTGACCCCACAGGGCTTCCTAGCACCCGTACCCCCTCGTGGGTGAGGGGAAGGCCCTCAGGGAGCTCGTTACCTTCGATCGGCGAGGAGGACCATGCCGACGATTTTCGGAGGTTGCAGGTGAGGCCGTCCTGGGCTAGCAGCGGTGTCAGTACTTTTAGTGCGCCTAGCGTTGCTGTCGCCGGTCCAATCAGGGTGATGTCATCTGCGTATGCTAGGACCGTTACTTCGGGATGCTCTGTTGCTACGCGTCTGAGGTGCTGCTGGATTGAAGCCGCGAATAGAAGGGGTCCGAGGGGGTCCCCCTGCCTAACTCCCCTACCACTGGTGAGTGTCGTTGTGCTTAAGCGGGGGTCGGTCAGCAGCTGTGAAGGCGTCGCATAGAAGGAGCGTGTGAAGGGAATGAGTGGGGCGAGCGGGGTGTTGGTGAGTGCGTTAAAGAACGCTATCCTCTCTACGGAGTTGAATGCGTTTTCGATGTCGAGTTGGAGGACTAGGCTTGATGGTTGTGAGGTGGTGAGGTCTCTGACTGCGTGGATAACGAACTCGGCCCCGCCTGGGACTGCCACGCCGAATTGTTGGGGTAAGAAAAATCGCCTTGTCTCGCCTTGCAGTTCTGAGAGTGCTACCTTTGCTGCCAGCCGGAGCAGGGATTCTCCTATCGCTATAGGGCGTACCCCCCCCCCTGGTTTCGCGAATGCAATGAGGCAGGATGGCGAGAGTAGTGCTGCAACCTCGGCGGAGAGGTTTGTCGAGAGGAGGTGGGTTACGGCGGAGTGCAGGTGCCCTAGTACTTCGATGTTACTTAGGGCTGGGTCGCGATAATGTTCAAATGTTGACCCTGATGGACCAGCCCCAACACCGCTGGGGCAATCCCCAAGGACGTTGGAGAAGTTTTCCGCGGTGCACGAAAATTGCGTGGGTGTTGTGTAGGAGTGGACCCAGTCGGGCAGGTCAATTTGGGGTTGGGGATGTTTCGATTCCAACTGCTGTAGTGTCGCGGTTGTCGCAGGGGCTGTTGGCGAGGGTTGGAGGGCCGCCAGTGCTTTTCGCAGGTTACCACGTTTCACCAGCCCCTCCACTCGTGAGCAGATTCCCAGGGGGTCATTTTGGTGCTGAGGTGGTTCGGCTTGGTGCAGGGACCCCGTGTAGTCACTGTACAGCTGGTTCCAGTGGCCACATCTGAATAGGTGCATTTGTTCTCGCAGCACCTTCCACCTAGAGCTGGACCTCCTGCTAAGTCGTAGGGTCAGACGTGGCAGAAACATGAGGACCCGCCAAGCTCCCGCGCAGTTTGGCAGCTTGGAGATCCGTAGGAGCGCTGCCAGCATACAGGTGGAATAGTCGCTTAGGATCTGCGGCGGCAGGCGGCGGACGATAGGCAGGTGAGAGGTCGATGTTAGGGTAGACAAGTCCCAGCTCATCGCGATCTCAAAGAGATCGTCCATCGATGCCAGCTGGGATGCTGAGAGGGCCTGGTCCGGGGGGGGTTGGGGTCTGCGGTTCTGTCGGCGGCCCAATCCTCTCTCCTGCAGCTGCGCCTGCTCCGCCCCTGCCTCCGCGCGGGGTGTGTCGGGGTTGTCGGGTTGCCTCAGATCCGACGGTACATATTCGTCACCACTCCCCTCTGCATTTGTATCACCATTTCTCCCTGCTTGCGCTGTCCTTCCTCCCCTCGCCCCGCGCCTGGCGAACGACTGGCGCGTGACTCGTTCCGCCGGCTCCCCTAACCAAATTGGGCTCGGTGGTTGGTGGGGGTTCCCCCTTGCCGCGTGGCCTGCGCTGCGCTGTACTCCGCGTGCTCCTCGACGCCCGCCTCTTCCCCGCGTGCTTCCCCGCCCGCTCCTCGGAGTGGCGGCCACTGGTGCGGCCTGTTGCGCCTGGGAGATCGGAGTCATCGGCTCGTCCCGGGCCAGTGGCGCGCCTTGAGCGGAGGCCGATGGTCTTCCTCGGTGCTCTGGGCTGTGACCGCGCCGTGGAGGTTGATCCTGCTCCCCGTCCACTTCCTCCCGCGCGTCCTGCCGCGAGCGTGCCTGTTGCTCCGCCGGCAGCTGCGGACGAGATCCGTCGGCGCTTTGAGGATCAGCGTCGTGATCTGGGTCTGCTCGGAGGCGGATCATTGCCTCTGGGGGAGCCTGCGCGTGCGGGGTCCGTCGCGCGCTCCGGCGCAGAGGCTGTGGCGCACCGGGGGCATTCGCCTCGCCATCGTTCGCCGGTGGCCCACGACGGTGGGCGGGAGAGCCGCCACGTCGACCGTCGCACTGGCTCGCGCCCGTCGCGGTCTCCGCGATCACCGCGGTCTCCTCGATTGCCTCGGCGCAAGGTGTCACGGAGCCGTTCCCGTGACCACCGCTCGTATCGCCACCGTTCTCCCGCTCCCCGCTCCTCCCGTCCGCGATCGCCTGCTCGTGATGCGTCTGGATATCGGTCCTTGGCGCCACGTTCTCCCCCTCTTGCGAAGCGCCAGCGGCTCCATTCTCCTCGTCGCGCGGAGCGTTCTCCTGACCGCCAGCGTCAGCGGGGCCTGTCTCGCCCACAGTCGCCTGTGTGTTCGAGCACGAGTGGACGTGCGCCTCGTGGGCGACGGGGGGGTTACGGTCGCAGCGGGGCTGCGCGTCCAGCGCCATCCGCGATGGAGCAAGTCCTGAAGAAATTGGACGGTGTGGAGAAAGCTCTCCACCGCTCCCGTGCGGGGTCGTCCTCGCAATCTGCTCCTCCCGCTGCTCCAGTCGCTCCTCTCGCCGCGCTCCTACCCCATAATCCTGTGGGATCCCCAGCGCGCTCAGTTCGTCCGCTGCCTGCGGGGACTGGCTTTGTTGGCGCGGGTGGCGGGGACCCGTGGGCCCCGTTCGCTCCGCCACGTCCCCTCCCTGCTCCTCGTGATCTGGCAGTGTCGGCTCGCCGGTCTCGCGCGTCTGCATTCCCCCCGCAGATGAAGCCAGTGCCCACGGCGACCCTGGTGCACTTGTGGTCGTTGGCGGAGTGCCTGCAGAGTCTTGAACTGATTCTCCAGGAGTCGCATGGCTCCATGTTGGAGACCCCGCCGAGCACGTTCTCTCAGATGCCGCGAGCAAGGTGTCACGCGGCGGCGTCAGCATTATTCTCGTTCGTATCGCCACTGCAGGTCGCGCCCTCGCTGGGAGTAGTCTCGGCCACCCTGCTGGCTGAGACGGCCCTGGGTCTGAGGACCCTTGTAGCAACTCGTGGAACTCCTGTTGACGTTGTCGGCGCCACCGCGTCAGTGGTCCGCCAGATGTGGCTGACCACGCGCGAAATGCTTGGTGAGCTTGAGGCGGACCGCATGTAGGCGGCCCTCTCGCGCGTGTGTGGACCCGTTCCATGGTAGCTTGTCTAGTTGTCGTTGTCTGCCATGGTTGTTGTTTTTGCCGTCATCTAGCCGTCCTTGATTTTGTCCTTGTCGTCCCAAGCGCGCGGCCGCAGGCCGCGCCCGCGAGCGCCGGCGCGGAGCGCCGGCGCGAAGCGCCGGAAAAATCAGAAACACCAAATGAAGAATGAGCTGGAGAGAAGGCCAAGGGGCCCTTATATAGCTGGGGAAGAGAGGGGAAGAGCCTAGGAGGGAAGAGACTAAGTCCCTTGCTTCTCTCTCTCTCGCTCTCTCGAACGAGCCGGAAAAATCAGAAACACCAAATGAAGAATGAGCTGGAGAGAAGGCCAAGGGGCCCTTATATAGCTGGGGAAGAGAGGGGAAGAGCCTAGGAGGGAAGAGACTAAGTCCCTTGCTTCTCTCTCTCTCACTCTCTCCGCCTACGAAAACTGGAACCAAATGAACTAATGAAGAAAAGAGGTCTCCACGGGACACTTATATAGCTACTGAGGGCAGAGGCAGAGGGCAGAGGCTAAGTCCTCTCTCTCTCTCTCACTCTCTCCGCCTACGAAAACTGGAACCAAATGAACTAATGAAGAAAAGAGGTCTCCACGGGACACTTATATAGCTAGGGACTGAGGGCAGAGGCAGAGGGCAGAGGCTAAGTCCTCTCTCTCTCTCTCTCAAACGGTCCTTTGTATTAATTCAGCAGGGGTACAAACATGCGGTGCTATCCATGATAACCTCCATCCCTTAAGCCCCAAAACTCACCACTCTTCTCCCCCCCCTGAGTGACCCTCTAGCCCTCCAGCGTGTGGAGGATGTCCCCCAGGTGCAGCGGCCAGGGGTCCGCTGCCATCTGGGGGTGCGCTGCCTCGATCCCAGCCCTGGCCTTGGTGTGCAGGGCATTCGCCTGGGAGCGCTGGAGGGCCACTGACCAGCGCTGGCTGAAGTGGCAGGCCATCTTCTTGGCCGATTTCGCCAAGGGGTTGGCCCTGAACCGGTTCCTAGCTGCTGCTGTGGCCAGCAGCTTCAGGAACGCAGTCGTGGTGGGCGCGTTTGCCCCGTAGGTCTCGACGGCTAGGGCGCAGAACACCACGTGTTCCGTGTGTCGGTAGTACTCCCTCTCCTTCCGCCTCTGTGCCTCTCTAGCAGCCCAGCCTGGGGGTTTGCGGGCTGTGGGGTCCCGGTTCTGCAGCACGGGGTCTGTGATAGTGGTGTCTGTGATCCAAGTCTCTCCACTGTCCGGGTCGCGTACAATCACATCGGCTTTCTTCGGGTCATCCGGCGGTGAGTACATGGCGTTCTCCAGGTATACCACCAGCTCTGCTTCCCTTGCCATTTTAGCCACGGCAAAAGCTAGCTGGTTGTGTGTGCGTGTCCTGTCGGGGCCTGTGCTGCAGCGGAGTAGGTGGTTGGGTAGGCTCCAGTCGGCTACGAGTTCTCCACACTCGCACACAGTGGGTACGTTCTGTCGGATGCCCATGCGGAAGGCCAGGGCTGCTCGGAATTGTCCCGGTGAGAAGCAAAGGTCCGGGGTCAAAGGTAGGGCCTGCAGCCATGCTCCCGCTCCCTCCCCTCTCAGGCTGATGAGGCGGAGTGAGTGACCCATCTCGGGGGCTGACTGGATGGTGCGTGACTCCTCTGTCAAGGCGTCGGCCTTTGCCGCGTGCACCTCCTGAGAGAGGGCGCGTTGCAGCTGGTCTTGGGACGGGGTTTGCTGCTCCTCCCGGAGGTTTTGTAGCGCCAGCGGTGGCAGGCGCCCCTCCATGTCCTCTCTCTCTCTCTCTCTCTCTCTCTCTCTCTCTCTCTCTCTCTCTCTCTCTCTCTCTCTCTCTCTCTCTCTCTCTCTCTCTCTCTCTCTCTCTCTCTCTCTCTCGAATGGTCCTTATATTCCATATGGGGTGGTACAAAGGAAGATGCAAAACACAAAGCATAAACAAACACATAAACCGGTATTCTATCCCCCTCAAGTCCCCCACCTACTCCGCCCCCCCCTTGTCCGACCTTACTGGTCGAGAGGGGCCTCAATCAACTGGTGCAGCTGTCCCTCACTGAGAGGGATGATGGGGCCCCGAAAGCCGAGCTCGTCCGTCGCCAAGGCCTCATTGGTCTTGGTGCGGAGGGCGTTGGCCTGCGCCCGCTGGAGGCACACGCTCCAGCGCTGGCGGTACTCCGTCAGCAGCTTCGCTGCTTCGAAGGAGGTAGGTGCTGCGTTAAAATGCAGCTTCGCCGCCAGCTCCGCGCATTGCCGCAGGTAAGCCATCACCCCTGGCGAGGGGTAGCCGTAGGTTTCTACTGCAAGCGCGTGGAATCCCACCCACGCGTTCCGACGGGCGTACTTCTCCTCCTTTTTCGCCGCTGCCGCCCTAGCCGCCCATCCAGGAGCTCGGTTGCAGTTCTCGTCCTGGTAGGACACCGGGTCCGTCACGGTCACGTCGCACATCCAAACCTCTCCAGTCAGGGGATGACGGATGGTGACATCCGCCTTTAGGTTTTCAACCAGAGAGTAGACATACGTCTCCTTGTGAACCGTAAACCCCGCCTCAGCCCCTATGTTCGCAATCTCATCCCGCAGGGCGTGATGGGTTGCGGTCCTCCCTTTCCCCTTCTCGCAGCGCATGAGGTGGTTGGGGAGGCGATCGTCGGGGAAGGTGGTGCGGTAGCGGCAGTCACAGCGTCTAGGCACGGGGAGGGGAAGGCCTAGGCGGAAGGCAGCTGCAGTAGAGAGCTGGGATGGGCCCATCCGTAGCGAGGGGATGAGCGGGATCGCCAGCAGCCAGTCCCCCGCGCCTGGGCCTAGCACTGACTGCATCCTTTGCGCGTGGCCAGAACGGGGGTTGGGGCGCATCCGCCTTGCCTCGCGCATGACTCTCAGGAAGCGGTGGGAGTGAACCGCCAGCGCTAGGCTTTGCTGCAGCTTCAGTCCCTTGGGGTCTGCCTTCCCGGCCTGGAGCACCTCGAGAGCCTCTGGGGGGAGAGCTGCCTCGGCCGCAGCGAGGCGTGCAGGCAGCGCGTGCGGAGAGCCGTGGGTCGGGTCCAGTAGGGGGAGGAGCGCGGCGATAGCGGGATGCAGTGAGTTCTCCAGGGAGTGTAGGAGGTGGGCGGCGCTGATCACTGAAGCGAGGTAGGCGTAGCTGCTTTCAACAGCGGGGTCAGTGATGCCTAGGCCTCCCAGAGTCACTGGCAGTGCTGCCTGCCGCCAGATCCTCCGTCTCTCCCTGGCACTCCTCGGGCTCAAGATGTGGGCCGAAACCAAGAAGGTGTGGAGGAGCTGTTCCCCCCAAGCAGACCATTCCGCTTCCGGGAGGGCTTCCAGGGGGGTGGTCCTGGCCAGGAAAGACGCTCGGCGGCTGACACAGCGGGTGAGGAGGAGGAGACTAAGCTGGGGGTCCATCTGGGCCAGCAGGGGGAGTGGGGCTGCCGCTGCTGCCAATCTCTCTCTCACAGCGCCTGCGCAGTCCCGGGGTGTGCCCACTGGGCTGCCGAGGATCTGCAACCCTTCTTCGGCGATACTAATGCCTGGGGGAACTGAAGAAGGGTGGATTGCTGCGGCAGACCACGCATTTTCCCGTATTGTGAACCAGGCCGAGGGCGGCTAGTGCCGATGTGAGGTGGACAAATGCCGCTGTGCAGGCCGTGGCGTCGCCGAGCAGCGTGATGTCATCGGCGTACGCCAGCAGGACCACCTGAGGGTGTGCTGTCGCCGTGTCAACGAGGCACGGATGGATGCTTGCCGCGAACAGGAGGGGGCCGAGCGGGTCCCCTTGGCGGACTCCTCTGGCGCTCTGCAGCGGGGCGGCGCCGAAGTCGTGGTCGAGGAAGAGAGAGGAGGCAGCCCCATAGGATAGGCGGACGAGGGGAATCAGCGCCTTTAGCGCCTCGTTTCTTAGCCCCTCGAACACCGCTCTCCTTTCGACCGCATTGAACGCGTTCGCGAGGTCAATCTGCAGCGCCACTGCCCATGGGTGCACTTCCAGGTACGTGCGAGCGGTGTGAATAGCCGCTTCGATCCCCCCTGCTACTGCTACTCCGAGGGGAGCAAAGTGAGTACGAGCAGCCGGCGCGGTCAGAAATAGGGCGGCCTTGGTAATGATCCGGAGGAGACATTCACCCACCGCGATTGGCCTCGTCCCACCTTGAGGTTTCGTAAAGGCTAACAGGCGGGAGGCCGTTAAGAGTTCCCCTGCGACAGCGGGGAGTTTTCCTGCTAGAGCCGTGTTTGTGAGGGCGAGGAGATGGGTGAGTACTTCGGCATTCCCAAGGGCCGCGTCTCGGATGTGCTCGAAGGTGGTTCCTGAAGGCCCGGCCCCGACTCCATTGGGGAGCTTGGCGAGGAGACGCCTGAAGTCGCGGGCTTCGACAGTGGGTGGGTCTTCCGCCGTGGCAGTGTGAAGCCAATCGGGGAGTGATTGGCGTGCAGGTGGGTGTCTCGCCGTGAGGGCTTCCAACACTTCAGGTGAGGCAGGCGACACGGGAGTGGCCTGGAGAGATTGAAGTGATTTTGACAGGTTACCCCGTTTTGCCAGTCCTTCCGCTCTTGCCAGGATTCCAGTTGTGTCAGGTGCGTGGCGAGGTTGCGGTGGCAGGGAAATCGCCTGGACAGCTTCTTCGTATAGGATGGCCCAGGACCCTTGGCGAAAAAGCAGGAGCCGCTTCATCATCGCGCTCCAGTCAGGCTTACGGGCTGACGAGGTGCGAAGAAGTAGGCGCGGGAGGAAGGTCAGTAACTTCCACCCAGGTGGGGACTCGGGATTGGCCGCCAGGTGGAGTAACGGTGTCAACATGCAGATCGCGAAGGATTCGCGAAGGTCTTTGGGGGGGTGGCGGGCAAGAGGAGGTTGGCGACTGTCGCGTAGCGGGTCAAGGTCCCAGTCTGTAACCTGGGCGAACAGGTCTGTGTTTTTCGCCAGGTCGTCAGGTTTGAGCATCAGGGGGGTTGGATTAGGGGCTTCTGAATTTTCATTGGCCGCTGCAGAGTCAATTCCGTCTTCTGTCGCGGCTTGACTTCCCCCCCTTGCACGATTTCCCCCCGCGGTTCGGTTTCGATGTGTGGTTCGGTTCGCGGGATCGCCTCGGGCCTGCTGGTTTGGGGATTCCATTTCTTGAAGCAGCAGCTCCAACTCTGCCTCGTCCTCCTCGGCCTCTGCGTCGAACATCCCCTCTCTTTCTGGGTTAAAAGCGGGGTCACCCCCATCGCTTTCCTCAATCTCGACTTCGTCCTCTGCTTCCTCGCTGAGCACCTCCTCGCCGCCTTCCGCGCCTTCACGCATTAGCCTTTCTGCAGTTCTCGCGTATCCGCTTGCGCCGGTACGGCGCCGATTTGTGCCGCGCGCTCCTCCACCTCGGCGTCCTCTCCCGTTCCCGCGTCGTCCGCGGCGGATGCTGCCATGTCCCACGCGGATTCCCCGCGTTCCTCTTCCTCCCGCCGCTCCCGCGCGCCCTGCCAGGAGCGCCCTATCCGCCTCGTCCCCAATAGGTCGGCGTGCTGGCGTCGGCTGCGGTGCTGTCGGGGGTGAAGGACCCATCCGCGCGACGGGATCCGGAGCTCGAGGGTTCTGCGGAGAGCGCGCTGCCGGACCCTGAGCCTGCCGGGTTTCGACCGCGTGTCCCTGCGCATCCCTCCGCAAGCGAGCCCGTCCGCCGCTTTGAGCGGATGCTAACTCTTCCTCATCAGCCTGCCGCGCGCCCCACCTCGCCGGAGTATTCGTGGGCCCCTGCACGTGTTGCGTCAAGCCGCCCTGACGGTCAGCCGCGGCAGGAGCGTGGGCGCTCGCCTCCGCGTCAGCCTCCTCGGCCGCCCTCTCCTCGCCGCCCATCTCCTGAGCGTCGCGAAGCCCCACAGCGCAGGGAGGGCGCTCAGCGGTCCCCGGCGCATCCCCGTTCTCCTCGCCGCCCATCTCCTCGTGGTCGGGTAGGCCAGCGCTCACCCCGAGCGCGATCCCCCGCGCAACGGTCTCCGCGGCAATCTCCGGCGACGCGGGGGAGGGGGTCACCTGGGCGTCGTTGGGATTCGGGCCGACGCGAGCAGTCCCCTCCGCGACCGCACTCTGCTGGTTCCGGAGGTCGGCAGGGCCGGCGGAATGGCGGTGGGCGTGGCGGCAATTGTAGCGGGCAGGATCCCGCCCTCGATCGGGCCGCGAATGCATTTGCGGAAGTGGTGCGGCAGGCGCGGGCGAGTGGGGAGCCGACGCACGTGCACATTGAGGTGACCAACGGACCTCCCTTCGCCGCGGACCCAGGCCCGGTGGCTCCTCAGCGCGCGCCGACGCTGCGCGAGTATCTGCCCGCGCGGGAGGGGGGGGCTCGGTTTCGCACCCCTCGCCAGGTCCCGGGCTTCTCCGCGCAGCGCGTGACTGGTGGCCGGACTCCTGGCTGGTCGACGGCGTTTCCGCGCGAAGCTCCGACTGCACCTCCCCCCACTCACGCGGGGAGAGACCCCATGCTGACCATGTGCCGGATTCTGAATCTGGCGGAGGCGTGTGAGGTGGTGGCGAACTTGCAGCTGGCGGTGTGTGGGGCCACGCGGAGCTTTCCGAGCAGTTACGGTCCAGGATCCCGAGGGTCCTGCGTGTCTTTGGCAGAATCGCTCGAGTCGCCGTTGGCACCCGTGTCGGAAGCGCCCGCCGGGGTAGCACCCTTAGCGCGTACCTTCCCCCGCCACGTGGGGGATCTTGTAGGGGCCGCTCAGGTCGGGACTCCTGTGGACACACTTCAGTCGTCGGCGCATCTCCTCCTTGCGATGACGGCGTGCATGCGCTCGATGCTTGAGGTGGAGGGGGCGGAGCCGTACACGATGTAGGCCTTCGCCTAGTGTAGAACTGCATGCCGTGTTGTCTTGTTTTAGTCCAGCTCTCTTGCTTTCTTTGCGTGTGCGTTCTTCCCCGTATTGGTATTCCTCCGCCTTGTTCCTTGCCACCAGGAGCGCGCGGCCGGAGGCCGCGCAAGCGAGCGGCGGCGGCCGAAGGCCGCCGGCGCGAGCCGCCGAAATTGAACTCCACACGAAATAATGAGGAGAAAAAGACCAAACCAGCCCTTAAAAGGCTATGGAGAGCAAAGGGCAGAGGGATGAGGCAGAGGGCAGAGGGCTAAGGGAATCTCTCTCTCCCTCTCTCTCTCTCTCTCTCTCTCTCTCTCTCTCTCTCTCGCTCTCTCGAACGAACGCCGAAATTGAACTCCACACGAAATAATGAGGAGAAAAAGACCAAACCAGCCCTTAAAAGGCTATGGAGAGCAGAGGGCAGAGGGATGAGGCAGAGGGCAGAGGGCTAAGGGAATCTCTCTCTCCCTCTCTCTCTCTCTCTCTCTCTCTCTCTCTCTCTCTCTCTCTCTCTCTCTCTCTCTCTCTCTCTCTCTCTCGCTCTCTCGAACGAACGCCGAAATTGAACTCCACACGAAATAATGAGGAGAAAAAGACCAACCCAGCCCTTAAAAGGCTATGGAGAGCAGAGGGCAGAGGGATGAGGCAGAGGGCAGAGGGCTAAGGGAATCTCTCTCTCCCTCTCTCTCCCTCTCTCTCTCTCTCTCTCTCTCTCTCTCTCTCTCTCTCTAATGGTCCTTGTATTGATATGTCAAAGAGGTACACACATGCAAGTATAGAGCCTAGAACAAGGGATTTACTACTAGCCAGCCAGACCCCATTGTGCCTATCTACACCTCCATGAGAGGTTCCAACACAACACAACAATCCCCAAGGTGAAGCTCGGACCGGACCCCTCCCACCGGGGGGTTCTCTGCTACGGCCGCCTGGCAGGTCTTAATGATGTATCCGACGGACTGTGCCCGTTGTAGCGCCACCGACCAGCGTTGCCTGAAGAGGTGGAGGAACCTAGCTGCATGGAAGGAGGTTGGTAAGGCGTTGAAATGACGCCTAGCAGCTGTGTCCGCCAGAAGCTTCAGAAACTTCGGGACTTCGGCACAAGGGCAGCCATATGTCTCAACCGCCAGGGGGAAGAAGCTGACGGTGTCAGGCAGGTTGGCATAGTGGCTAATCTTCTTGTCGGCTTGCTCCCTTGCTGCCCATCCTCTCCCCTTGGTAGCGTTTGGATCCCTGGTACTAATGAAGTCCGTGATGGTGACATCACACACGTAGACCGCTCCCGAGCTCCTGTCCTGCATAGTGAAATCCGCGGTCTGCTCCTCTATGGGGCAAAAAGCCGCTGACTCTCTGTAGACTATGAAGCCGGCGTCCTCAGCCAACTTAATGCACGCGTCCCGCAGCTCGTTGTGGGTATTGATCCTATGCTTGCCTGTGCCACAGCGGAAGAGATGGTTTGGCAGCCGCGGGTCCTTGATCTCCACATGTTTCGAGCAGTCACACTTCCGAGGTGTGGAGAAGGGCAGCCCGAGCCTGAAGCGAACGCTGTTGGAGAAGTGCTCTGGTCCTATGCGGCGGGTGGTTTCTAGTGGGATGGCCGTCAACCAGTCCCCTGTGCCGTAGCCGGTCAGAGAGAGGAATCGCTGTGTGTGGCCTGACAGGGGGTTCAGATCCATACGTCGTGTTGCTTGCACTTTCGTGGCATACCTTCTCCCCTGCACCCTCACCCCTATCTCATGCTGTAGCCTCAGCCCCGCTGGCTCTAGTCTCTCTTTGTCTAGGATCTCCCTTGCCTCCTCCGGCAGCTCTGTTTCGCAGAGTGTCAGCCACTGGTGTAGGGGTGTGCCAGTGGGTAGCAGCATATGGTCTCGTGCGGCTCTCAAGGCCCCATCCGGCTCCAGTGGCAGTTGGCTCAGGAGAAGGGCGGCCTGCGTAAAACTGGCTAGGAAGCCGTAGGTGCCTTCTACCGTTGGGTCTGCTAGTCCAATGCCACCTAGGGACGGAGGCAGTGATGATTGTTCCCAGACACGGCTCTGTTCTGCGCTATCCGTTGGAAACCGTATTCCGCACGCTGTGAGAAGGGTGACCAGCAGGTCCTGACCCCATTGTGACCACGTGTCACGGTCTAGGAGTTGCAGAGGGGTGGTTCGTGTGAGATATGCTACTCTGCGTGAAATGCACCGTGTTAACAGGAGAGCTGTCACCTGTGGGTCCATCCGTTCGAGGAATGGTAGCGGTTTGGACATGGACTCTAGCTGGGCGGAGAGAAAGGCGGCGGCAGCGGACGATGTTCCTAGGAAACTGCCCAAGAGTCTCACGCCATCCGCACTAAACGGTACCCCGGGCGGCAGTTGTATCGCTGTTTCTACCGGCTGATTGCTCCACGCGGCGCATTTGGCAGGGTTGTGACGCAGTCCTATTTCCTCCAGTTGGTTGGTGAAGTGGGTAAACGCTCCTACAGTATCGCGCGGGTCTCCCAAGAAGCTCACGTCGTCGGCGTATGCTAAGCACAGTACGCTTGGGTATGCTGTTGCGGTCGCTTTCAGGGCTGGATGGATCCCAGCCGCGAACAACAGTGGACCTAAGGGGTCCCCTTGTCGCACCCCACGTTCACTCGTCAGCGGCTGGCTGTTGAAGCCGGCGTCTAAGAATAGTGATGACGGATTGCCGTAGGTGAGTTTGACCAGTGGGAGTAGGGGGGTGAGGGACTGGTCTTGTAGTGCTGTAATAATGGCTTGTCGGTTTATGCTGTTGAAGGCGTTGGAGATGTCGGTCTGTAGGATAAGGCAGCTAGGATGTGCGTCGATGTATGCGCGTGAGCTGTGAATGATTGCCTCCGCCCCCCCTGGCACAGCTACCCCGTACTGAAGCGGTAGAAAAAAGGTCCGCGCTGCTTCACCTAGTGCTGACAAGGCCGCTTTTGCCACCAATTGCATCAGACATTCACCAATCGCGATCGGCCGGGCCCCACCGTCTGGCTTTGCCAGGGCAATCAGCCTCGAGGACGTGAGCAGTTGCGCCACGGGCGGTGGCAGATTTCCCCGCAAAATCGTGTTCACTAAGGCGTGCAGATGGGTGGTGACGGATGCATTTGTCACTGACGCATCGCGTATGTGTTCAAACACCATTCCACTCGGTCCGGACCCCACACCGTTCTCGCATCGGCTAAGCAGTTTCGTAAAATCCGCGTACGGAATTTCAAGGAAATCTGGTTCGGTGACGGCTGGCCAGGTCAGTGGGTCCGGTCCGGCAGGTGGGTGTTTGGTTCGGAGTTCCTCCAGAATCTCGGAGCTTGCCGTGCAGACTTGGTTTGACTCGAGCGCCAATACGGCGCGGCGAAGGCTTCCCTTCTTCGCCAGGCCTTCTGCCCTGCTGATGATGCCGAGGGTGTCAGGTTGGTGACGTGGCGCGGGCGGGGTGTTGACTGCTTCCACCGCTTCCCGGTACAGTTGCTGCCATTCGCCGCGTTGAAAAGCGCGGAGACGGGCCTTGATTTTTGGCCAATCCGGTCGCCTCGACGAACCCTGTCGCAGTGTCAGTCGTGGGAGAAAAAGCAGTAACCGCCAACCTGCGACCGAGTCCGGGCTTCGCGAGAGGTGCAGAAGGGGTGCCAGTACTGCCAGCGAGAAAATCTCGCTCAAATTTGGCGGTAGCCGTCGTAACAGAGTCGGTTGGCGGCTGTCGCAGAGCGGTGCGATGTCCCAGTTCGCCACCTTGGCGAATAATTCGGCCTTCACAGCCAGCTCTGCTGGCGAGTAATAGCGCGGGTTTTGAGACTGTCGGGCCGCATGTGCTTGACTCCTCGCGGTTCGATTTCCTCGTCCGCGGCTCGGGGTGCGGTTGGGTGTCGGGGTTGGGATGGTGACCGTCCGATCCACATCCTGTGGCTCTCTCCTTCCCGATTGCCCGTCCGTTTCTCTTCGAGTCACTTCACCCCGTCTCTCCCTCTGCTCTCTCACCTCCTCTTCCCCTTCCCCCTCGCTACTACTGCTTGATGCCTGTGCATCTCCTATATAAGTCTGGTCGTCGCGCTCGTCATTCTCATTTAGTGTGGTTAAAGCCCGTCGCCCAGCTGCTTGGAACGCGTTCTCCGGACCGCCCTCGACTCCGTTTCGCCCCCGTCGGCCAGCCCCTTGTCGCCTCCCGCCTCGCGATGGTGGTTGCTGGCGAGCCGTGGCCATTGCCATCGCACGCTGCCGCTGTGTCAGCGGTGAGCGGAAGGTCCCCGCCTGCTGCTGCCTCGGGTGTTGCTGCGCTGAAGCCGCCAGTCCCACCTGCCCGGGGGCCACCTCCCTCTGCCGCTGGGGTCTCTCCGCCTCCGGACCCACACCTCGTGACGAGCCCGGCTCCTCCGTCGCCTCTGCCAGGTCCGTCTGCCCCTGTTGTCGAGTCGGGCCCTCCGCTTCCTGTCGAGGCTCCTGCTCCTGCAATTCCTGCTGTTCCGTTGGCTGCCCATGCGAGCTCTGTCGCACCGCCTGCTGTTGCTGATCCTGCTGCTGCTCCGCCTGTCCCGGGGGTCCCTGTCTCAACGCCCGCCGTCGTTGACCCTGTTGCACCTGCCGCGGCTGTTGCTTCGTCGCCGATGGCGGAGTCCGCCACCACTGGCGGCCAGGCCCCTGTTGTAACGCAGGCGGCGGCGGTCCAGACGGCTCCTGATGCTGCTCCGCATGTCGTCGCCCCTCCTGCTCAACGTCCGCCGTCTCCGGGCCGCCGACAGTCTCGGCCCCATTCCCCTGCGCCTCGTGACGAGCGCGCGGCGTCGCGGCGGCGCCACGATTCCCCTCGGCGCCGCGGTTCTCAAGCGAACTGGCCCGCGGCTCGCGGCGGTCGTGGTGGGTGGTGGGGAGGGCGCGGTCGTGGTGGCGGCTGGGCGTATGAACAGCCCGTGACGATGGCGGATCTGCAGCGCGTCGTATCTGCTGCGGTGCGTGAGGAGCGGAATGGGCAGGCGAGCCTGGGCAACTTGCCGCGTGTCGCTCCAGCCCCCGTGCCTCCTCCTCCTGTTGCGCTTCCTGTTCCTGCCGTTCCGCCTCTGCTGGCAGCTGCTCCGCCTCCCCCTGCTCCCTCTGTGTATGCTGTCGCTCCGGCGGGTCGTGTGGAACCCCCGCGGGTTCCTGCTGTTGCTGACGCCCTGTCATTTCCGGCGTGGGCGGGACCTCCTCGCATGGTTGAGGTCCCTGAGGCGTCGCTTGGGCAGCTGTGGCGCCTCGCTGAGGGCTTGCGGGCCGTGCACCTGATCCAGGCGTACGCTCATGCTGCTCTCGCTCGTGGTGGCTCGCTGGATGGTCGCCAGCGGGACGAGTGTCTTGATGCTGCTGACCGGCTCGCGGAGCTGCTGGCGCCCGTGCTGGCTGCGCCTGCGATGGGCGTAATTGCGGGTGTTGGGCAGCTTGGTACAGCTGTCCGTGGGCTGCGGCGGATTTTGCGCGCAGGCTCTGGAGCCGATGTGATCGGCGCAAGCACGGCGGCGGTGCGGGAGCTGCACCGCTCTCTGACTGGGCTCCTGGCGGTTCTTGACGCGGATCAGTTCTAGTGCCTGCCTCCTCCTGCTCCATTGTTGTTTGCGTAGCTTTTAGGCGGTAAGATTTGCCATTGCTTGTATGCTCCTCAATATACCGACTTGTGTTTGTGGACCCTTGCCGCCCCAAATGCGCGGCCGAAGGCCGCGCTGTCGAGCGTCGGCCGCCGAAGGCGGCCGGCGCGAGCCGCTGGGTTAGAAGAAATGAACCCACGAACTGAATAATGAGCCCCACACAAGACCCACGGCCTTATATAGCACGGGTAGGGGCGGTTGAGAGGCTGAGAGGCTAAGGGGCTAAGGGACTATGCCTCTCTCTCTCTCTCTCTCACTCTCTGCCGCTGGGTTAGAAGAAATGAACCCACGAACTGAATAATGAGCCCCACACAAGACCCACGGCCTTATATAGCACGGGTAGGGGCGGTTGAGAGGCTGAGAGGCTAAGGGGCTAAGGGACTATGCCTCTCTCTCTCTCTCTCTCTCTCTCTCTCTCTCTCTCTCTCTCTCTCTCTTTCTCTCTCTCTCTCTCTCTCTCTCTCTCTCTCTCTCTCTCTCTCTCTCTCTCTCTCTCTCTCTCTCTCCCTGTGAAGTGCGACGGTTTGTGTTCTGAGACGTCTCAAAACTCGTATCTGAAGAGCTCTCTCCTTGGTTGGAAGTGCGACGGTTTGTGTTCTGAGACATCTCAAAACTCGTATCTGAAGAGCTCTCTCCTTGGTTGGAAGTGCGACGGTTTGTGTTCTGAGACGTCTCAAAACGCATATCTGAAGAGCTCTCTCCTTGGTTGGAAGTGCGACGGTTTGTGTTCTGAGATGTCTCAAAACTCATATCTGAAGAGCTCTCTCCTTGGTTGGAAGTGCGACGGTTTGTGTTCTGAGATGTCTCAAAACTCGTATCTGAAGAGCTCTCTCCTTGGTTGGAAGTGCGACGGTTTGTGTTCTGAGATGTCTCAAAACTCGTATCTGAAGAGCTCTCTCCTTGGTTGGAAGTGCGACGGTTTGTGTTCTGAGACGTCTCAAAACTCCTATCTGAAGAGCTCTCTCCTTGGTTGGAAGTGCGACGGTCTGTGTTCTGAGACGTCTCAAAACTCGTATCTGAAGAGCTCTCTCCTTGGTTGGAAGTGCGACGGTTTGTGTTCTGAGACGTCTCAAAACTCGTATCTGAAGAGCTCTCTCCTTGGTTGGAAGTGCGACGGTTTGTGTTCTGAGACGTCTCAAAAATCGTATCTGAAGAGCTCTCTCCTTGGTTGGAAGTGCGACGGTCTGTTAAGCTTCTTAAAAGTTTTCTCCTCCGCTCCTCTCCTTTCCGTCTTGCAGGCTGTGGGGCAAGGCGTATCTGAAGAGCCCTCTGCCCAACGAGGTGATGGGGCGTGCGTATGAGCACGCTCACCCAACCCACTTCTATCCCTTCCTTTCTTCTCCCTCCCTCCCGTTTCCGCTGTGCAGGCTGTGGGGCAAGGCGTATTTGAGGAGCCCTCTTCCCAACGAGGTGATGGGGCGTATGGGCGAGCACTCCAATGAATTCAAGAAGGTGGGTCGATGGGAGAGAGATATACTAGCACTCTGAGGGGGACTTAATGAAGGTGAGCAGACTTTGCTGCAGAAGGGAAGGAGCATGCCTGAGCAGCAGCCCTCTCCTCTGCACCCTCTCCCCAACGAACGAGGTGCTGGGGCGTAGGGCAAGCACTCCAAGGGATATAAGAACGTGAGCAAGTAGGGCTCTCTGTTTATCGACAGGGAAGGAGCATGCCTGAGCAGCAGCCCTCTCCTCTGCACCCTCTCTTCAGCGAGGTGCTGGGGCATATGGGCGAACACTCCAAGGAGTTTAAGAAGGTGGGTCGACTATATTGGAGTCTCTTTTTAGAAGGTGGAGTGTGTATTGGAGCTGAATTTTGAGTCGACTCAAAAGTCAGCTCTTTTGAGAAGGTGGAGTGTGTATTGGAGCTGACTTTTGAGTCGACTCAAAGTCAGCTCTTTTGAGAAGGTGGGGTGTGTATTGGAGAGGGGAGTCCTCTGCGTGCTCAGCCCTTTCCTCTGCACCCTCTTTTGAGAAGGTGGAGTGTGTATTGGAGAAGGTGGAGTCTGTATTGGAGAATCCTCAAAAGTGGCTTCAAGCAACGTGCTTGAGCAGGCGCACTGGTGGTTTAGCAAAAAAAAAACAAAAAAACAAAAAAAAAAAAAAACAACAACAACAACAACAAAAACGAGGGCCCTTGTTTGTTCTTCACAGTTAGAAGAGAGTTTTTGAGACGCCTCAAGAACACACTAATATCATAGGGTCGTTGTTTGTTCTTCTCAGTTCGTCTGTTCTTGTTCCTGTTAGTTCCAATTCCTGCAGTGTTTGTATCCCCCCTTTGTTCCGCCAAGCACAGCTGTGGGACATTGGCGTCTCCCCTCTGGCCTCTCCCCTCTGGCCTCTTCCCACTGGCCTCTCCTAAATGGCCTCTTCCCACTGTCTGTAGCCCAAGTGACACGCTTCATGCTGTCCCACCCTTCTCCCTCTGCCCTTTCTTCACAACCTCTCTCCCTTCTCTCCTTCTCTCTCCCTTCTCTTCCCCCACCAGGCGCGCTGGTGGCGAGCCCAAGCAACGCACTTCATGCTTCTCCACAACCTCTCTCCCTTCCCCCTCCCGCCTCCCTTTCCCACCAGGCGCAC
This sequence comes from Closterium sp. Naga37s-1, assembly GCA_947471745.1. Taxonomy (NCBI): domain Eukaryota; kingdom Viridiplantae; phylum Streptophyta; class Zygnematophyceae; order Desmidiales; family Closteriaceae; genus Closterium; species Closterium sp. Naga37s-1. The sequence continues at coordinate 1,306,510 of CANJKZ010001036.1, forward strand.
TGGTGGCGAGCCCAGGCAACGCACTTCATACTTCATTCGCCTCTGTTCAGCCCTCCTTCTGTGCGCGTCTGCTAATCCCCCCCGCCCCACCCTTCCCCCACCAGGCGCACTGGTGGAGGGCCCAAGCAACGCGCTTCATGCTGCGGTGGCCGTCGGCCTACCTGTGCCACATCATCAACCGCGAGCGCCACCACGTGTATGGCATGCACGTGGCCCGCCAGGTCGTGGCGTCTCAGATGGACGTACGCACCCTACTGGGAGAGTCCCGCGAAAGCAACAAGTCAGCTGAGGAGCTGGGAGGGTTTAAGGGAGAAGGGGGGCTTTTGAAAGATAGCCAGGTCGTGGTGTCCCACGTGGACCAGAAAAGGCTACTGGGAGAGTCCCGGGAGAGCAATAAGTCCGCTGGGGAGCTGGGAGGGTTTAAGGGAAGAGGAGGGCTTTTGAAAGAGCAAAAGCTGCTAGCGATCCGTATGGAGCAGAGAAGCGTGCTGGAAGAGACCTGGGGAAGCAGCAAACTCAAAGGGAAGATGGGAGGGTTTGGCGGAAGTGGCACGCCCTCTGAAGAGCGGCAGCTGCTTGCGGTCCGTATGGACCAGAGAAGCACGCTGGAAGAGACCTGGGGAAGCACGTTTGAGGAGAAGGTCCCTTTGTTGCCTCGGAAACTTGTTAAGCGTTTCAACGGGTCAGGTGAGGAGGAGGGTCGGACGAGGAAGAAGAGGATGAGGAGGAGGAGGGTGAAAAGTATTGGGGTTGTAGGAGGGAGGGAGGGCGGCGATGGTGGAGAGAAGGAGGTTGGGAGGAGGAGGAGGAGGAGGAGGAGGAGGAGGAGGAGGAGGAGGAGGAGGAGGAGGAGGAGGAGGAGGAGGAGGAGGAGGAGGAGGAGGAGGAGGAGGAGGAGGAGGAGGATGAAGGAGGGTGGGGTTGAGGGCTTAAAGGACGTTGGCCAGTGGAGGAAGTTTGAAGAGCAAGAGAAGCTCGACCTGGGACCGTCTTCATCCCCCTCCTCTGCTTCTCACACGACTCTGCCTTCTCTCCCTACTGCTGCTGCTGCTGCTGCTGCAACTGATTCCAAAGAAACTAGGGGAAGTATGGTTACCAGCCAAGAACGAGGGGATAGAGTAACCAGCCAAGATCGAGGGGATAGATTAACCAACCAAGATCAAGGGGATATGACACTCTCCAGTGGGGGTGCACTGAGGCAGAGAGGCCCTGGCTTGGAGACAAGTGCATGGCCTGCGATGGGGTACCAGGGCTGCAGCTTAGGGAATGCCGCTGCAGCTGCCAGCAGCAGCAGCAACAGCAGCAGAAGCGGAAATGGAAATGGAGGCTTAGGAGATTCGGAAGGGGAGCGGTACGGTTCGGATCCGTTTCTTGCGAACTACGAGGGGGTGGGAGGGGAGCCGTACGTCCCGCGGCCGATAGTGAGCATGCATGTGCGGCAAGGCGACAAGGGGTTTGAGATGCAGCTCTTCTCCTTCTATGCATACATGTTCATGGCCAATCGCATCCGGCGGGGATTCCCCGGTGTGCGATATGTGTGGCTCAGCACTGAGATGCAGGTGAGGAGGGGAGAAGGGGGGGTGTTTGCAGGGTAGAGGGCGAGAGAGATTCAGGTGAGAGAGGGGTGTGGGGGGAGGGAGGGAGAACCCCGGTGTGCGATACGCGTGGCTCAGCACGGAGATGCAGGTGAGGAGGGGGGAGAGGGGGGTGCAGGGGAGAGGGTGGGGAGCATGCAGGTGAGGGGGGAGGCGCTGGCTGTTTTCCTTCTATGCCCTCGTGTTCATGGCCAATCACGTGCGGCGAGGATTTCCTGCCGTGCGATACGCATGGGTCAGCAACGAGATGCAGGTAAGGGAGGGAGAGGGTTGCCATGCCCACAGCACGAAAATGCATATTGTTGGGTATAAGCATTCCCAGGTGTACGATACGCATGGCTTAGCACCAAGATGCAGGTGAGGGGGAGGGGAGAGTTGCAGGCAGCACGTAAATGCATGTTGTTGGGTATGAGCATTCCCAGGTGACTGAATCATGTGCTTGCTCCGTGTTGCTTGTGGTGGCTATGCAGAGTGTTGTGGATCAGTCGAGTCGATTCACAGACTGGACGTTTTTCTACTCCGAGGTTCCACGGCAAGGGGCTGGAACGAGGATGTCAGAATACACGGAGAAATTCGGCCTGGCACGTACAGTGGGAATAAGCTTTGCAAACCTGCTTATCGCTTCGGAATGCGACCATTTTGTTGGGGTTCTCGCGTCGAATTGGAATAGGATGATCAATGAGCTTAAGAACACCAATGGACGCTTATATAGTGGGTACGTGTCGTTAAACAACGACGAGTGGTGATTGAGTTTCTCTTATTGCGATTGTTGTCACGCAATGATTTACCATGAATTTGTTTGTGAGAACATTCTATTAGAAAGCTCACCAATTGTTATGAGTTGTAAAAGAGAGTGCGCAGGTTAACGAATAACGAGAAGGTGATTGAAACAGACTGATTATAAAATGAAGGCACACGCTAATATAGTGAGTAGGCGAGCTAAGAGGGAACTTCGGGTGAGTGAAGTTGGGTGCAGGTTTGGCGAAGAGAAAAGCTGAAGGCGACGTAAGGAGGCTCGGCATCGTTGATGTCGGCCAAACGTGCAGAGTCCGAAAATCGGGGCTGTACGCGAAGCAGTCAACCCCGATAAGGAATTCGGGAAAATTCCTTACACCACCCCCCCCCCTTAAGAAAGGTGGTCAATATCCGCAATTCGCTTGCGTGCGAGGTAATCAACAAGAAGTGGAGAGTCTGCAAGCGAAGCGGATGACACCCACGTGTCGTCCTCACTGGTGCGGTCAGTCCAACGGATTAAAAAATCCACGTGGCGGCCAACGGCATCCAGGCGAACACGATGCGCCAAAATCTTGGACGGGTCAAGTGTCGGTTCTGGTACCGGGCGTGCCGTTGGTGCAGCCTGTTGTCGTGCGTGTTAAACTTAGTAGCACAGGAGGGAGTGGGAAACTTAGGAGCCATGCCTAGGGTGTTAAGCTAGGCATGGACAATCGAGATGGTTGAGAAGGAGAAGGGGTTTCACTATAGAAAGTTGAGTACAAATAGGGTAGGAAAGGTGGGTACACCACCAAGCAGGAAGTTAGAATAACTACACTAAGGCTAGAACTACATGCAGTTATAATATAATTCTGACATCCCCCCTTAACTGCATGCAGGAAGAGCCAAGTGCTAGACACAACCTGCAGGGGTACACCAAGCAGAACAAAGCAGCAGTACGCAAGTGCAGTGACAACCAGTGCAATAGTGGCAGATACAGTTGCAGCAACCCCGCAGCCAAGGTAGAAGCAGCAGAAACAGGAGCGTGCGGCGGCAAGGGCGGCGGCACAGCAGCAGTAGGTGCATGTGGCGGCAGGCCGCCTGGAGAGCAGGAGCGTGCGGCACAAGCGGTGGCGGCACAGCTGGGCTCAACGGCAGCACCTGCCGCACAACAGCAAAAGCAAGGCAAGACAAGCTAAGTGGCGACCGGGGCTGTAACTGGAGGTACCACGGGAGCAGAGGGCGGCAGTTGCAGATGAGGGGGGGGGTTGGGGCTGCTTCGTCCGCCACACTCTGTCGTCCCCCCTTAACCGCTCTCATCCCCCTACACCTCTCTCCTCCTCCCCCCCCCCCAACACATAGCAACAAGCGCTGCAGTGGGAGAGAGAGGAGGAGAGGCGGCAGCAGGTCACCCACACCCGCCACCCCCATACCCTCCCCCCACTGCTGCACCTGCAGCAGGGGGATGGAGGAGAAGTGGGGGGGGGCGGGGGGGGGGCTGGTGCTGCAGATCCCCCCCCCCCCCACTGCTGGACCCACAGCAGGGGGATGGAGGAGAAGTGGGGGGGGGCGGGGGGGGGCTGGTGCTGCAGATCCCCTCCCCCCCACTGCTGCACCCGCCACCCCCACATCTCCCCCCCTTCCACGGCAGAAGCTGCGAGAGGGAAGGAGGAGGGGGGGGGGGGGGTGGGGGGGGGGGGGCGGCGTTAGCTGCTGCCGGCGCTGGTGCTGACGGTGGCGCAGGTGTAGGCTCCGGCGCTGGTGCTGGCGCTGGGTGCTTGCACTCCGCACTGGCGCTGGCGGTAGTCGCAGGTGCTTGCGCTGGCGGTCCGAGCTGGCGCTGGCGCTTTCGACGGGCAGGGCGACGACGACGACGGGGATAGCGTAGGCCGACGACGGGACGGGATGGGCAGGCGCGTCGGGCGCGACAGGGCCGCGGGGCCGTGCTAGGGCGACGGGTCCGCGACAGGCGACGGGGCCGCGACAGGCGACGGGGCCGCGGGGCCATGTTAAAGGCGACGGGGCCGCGGGGCCGTGCTAGGGCGACGGGGCCGCGGGGCCGTGCTTGGGCAACGGGGCCGCGGGGCCGTGCTAGGGCGATGGGGGGCCGCGGGGCCGTGCTAGGGACGACGGGCGACAGGCAACGCATTCCGCATTTCGTGCTGCTGCGTGGGTGGGCCCATGTTTCACGAAAGACCGAAGTAGCTCTTAATACCATGTTAAAATTAGTAGCACAGGAGGGAGTGGGAAACGTAGGAGCCATGCCTAGGGTGTTAAGCTAGGCATGGACTATCGAGATGGTTGAGAAGGAGAAGGGGTTTCACTATAGAAAGTTGAGTACAAATAGGGTAGGAAAGGTGGGTACACCACCAAGCAGGAAGTTAGGATAACTACACTAAGGCTAGAACTACATGCAGTTATAATATAATTCTGATAGTGCGATGTCGGTCGTGGCTGGCACGAACTTGCGAAGTAAGCTGACATGGAAGGCGTCATGGATACGCCAGTCGTCGGGTAGCAGCAGTTTCGCGGTGACAGGTGTCACCATCTTAAGAATCTTGAAAGGCCCGCAAAATCGTGGCCGTAATTTTGATGGGCCTGGCAGTCGCAGGTTCTTCGTGTCGAGGAGGACTAATTGCCCAGCTGTCAAGACGAGTTCCCATCGTAAAAGGTCGGTGTATTTTCGGGAAGTGGTATTTGCCTTGCGAATTGCGTTCGCAGCTTTCTCTCGAACTTCCTGGAGTTCAAAATTCAGCTCTTTTGAGAAGGTGGAGTGTGTATTGGAGCTGACTTTTGAGTCGACTCAAAAGTCAGCTCTTTTGAGAAGGTGGGGTGTGTATTGGATAGTGGAGTCCTCTGCGTGCTCAGCCCTTTCCTCTACTGTCAAATTAACGAACGAGAATGGAAGGAAGAAAGAGGGGTTGCACTAGCAAGAGTTGGGATACAAATACCAAACCCTAAATTGGGTTGTACTCACTACAGAGTACTCGACTGCAGGCTAGACAGCAAATACATTCTGACACACCCCCATAGTCAAAGTGAGGTATAATCAGCAGAGCAAGCAGTCATAGAGCAGGTTCACCAGTACAAGCAAAGCTAGAGGCATTCACAAAGGGCAAGTGAGGAAGAGGAGGCTAGACTGTGAGAGGAGAGGAGATAGGAGGCGACGTCTGATCTTGCAGACTGACGGGCAACAGGAGCGGTGCGCACGGTGGCTACCGGAGCAAGGGCCCCGGACTACAGGAGTAACTGGCTCTGCGGCTAACTCTGAGCGGCAGGAGCAACGGACCCACGGGCGACAGGCGCAGCAGGCTCTCTGAGCTACCAGAAGCAGAGCCCCGGACTACAGGTGCTCCAGACGACAAGACGACAGCCTCCGCTCAACCTCCCCCAACTGTCCCACCCTTCTTTCACACACCCCTTGTTGCACCCCTAGCTCCACTCCCACGTCACCCCCCTAGCACCACTCCCTCGGCTCCCACACACCCACCCCCCTCAGCGGTAGCTGCAGTGGTGGGAGACAAAGGAGGAGGAGGAGGAGTAGGGGACGGTTCACACACCCGCCACCCCCATACCCGCCACCCCGCAGTTGCACGAGGACAGGAGGCGGCAGGGGCGGCTCGCGCGCTGCAGGGGCGGCTCGCGGGCTGCAGGAGGGGCAGCGCGCGGGCCCCCGAGGGCGCCACGACGGGCGACGGGAAGGGGGCCGGGCGTGGGCCCCCAAGGGCGCCACGACGGGCGATGGGAGGGGGGCCGCGTGCGGGCCCCCGAGAGCGCCACGACGGGCGACGGGAGGGGGCCGCGCGCGGGCCCCCGAGGGCGCCACGACGGGCGACGAGAGGGGGGCCGCGCGCGGGCCCCCGGGGGCGCCACGACGGGCGACGGGAAGGGGGGCCGCGCGCGGGCCCCCGAGGGCGCCACGACGAGCGACGGGAGGGAAGGGGGGCGTGCGCGGGCTAGGGACGGGCCACGCGCGGGCGAGAGACGGGGCCGAGCACGGGCTAGGGACTGGTGGGTCGCGGGCTAGGTACGGGCCGATCGCGGGCTAGGTACGGGCTGGGCGCGGGCTAGGTACGGGCCGGGCGCGGGCGAGAGACGGGGCTGGGCGCGGGCTAGGTACGGGCGATCGCGGGCTAGGTACAGGCCGGGCGCGGGCGAGAGACGGGGCCGGGCGCTGGGCGCGATACGGGGCCGGGCGCGAGACGGGGCCGGGCGCTAGGCTAGATACGAGGCCGGGCGCGGGGCTAAGGGCCGACAGGGCCGGGCGCGGGCTAGGAACGGGCCGGTCGCGGGCTAGGTACGGGCCGATCACGGGCTAGGTACGGGCCAGGCGGGCTAGGTACGGGCCGGGCGCGGGCGAGAGACGGGGCCGGGCGCGGGCTAGGTATGGGCCGGGCGCGGGGCTAGGAACGGGGCCGGGCGCGGGGCTAGGGGTCGACGGGCCACGAAGGCTAGGAGCGACGGGCCTAGGGGGAGTACTCGCAGCGTAGCAGGTGGTGGGCCCAAGTAACCTGCTCTGATTCCATGTCAAAGTAACGAACGAGAATGGAAGGAAGAAAGAGGGGTTGCACTAGCAAGAGTTGGGATACAAATACCAAACCCTAAATTGGGTTGTACTCACTACAGAGTAGCCCACTGCAGGCTAGACAGCAAATACATTCTGACATCTGCACCCTCTTCTGAGAAGGTGGAGTGTGTATTGGAGAAGGTGGAGTCTGTATTGGAGAATCCTCAAAAGTGGCTTCAAGCAACGTGCTTGAGCAGGCGCACTGGTGGTTTAGCAAAAAAAAAAACAACAACAAAAACGAGGGCCCTTGTTTGTTCTTCACAGTTAGAAGAGAGTTTTTGAGACGCCTCAAGAACACACTAATATCATAGGGCCGTTGTTTGTTCTTCTCAGTTCGTTTGTTCTTGTTCCTATTAGTTCCAATTCCTGCAGTGTTTGTATCCCCCCTTTGTTCCGCCAAGCACAGCGGTGGGACATTGGCGTCTCCCCTCTGGCCTCTCCCCTCTGGCCTCTCCCCTCTGGCCTCTTCCCACTGGCCTCTCCTAAATGGCCTCTTCCCACTGTCTGTAGCCCAAGTGACATGCTTCATGCTGTCCCACCTTTCTCCCTCTGCCCTTTCTTCACAACCTCTCTCCCTTCTCTCCTTCTCTCTCCCTTCTCTTCCCCCACCAGGCGCGCTGGTGGCGAGCCCAAGCAACGCACTTCATGCTTCTCCACAACCTCTCTCCCTTTCCCCTCCCGCCTCCCTTCCCCCTCCCGCCTCCCTTTCCCACCAGGCGCACTGGTGGCGAGCCCAGGCAACGCACTTCATACTTCATTCGCCTCTGTTCAGCCCTCCTTCTGTGCGCGTCTGATAATCCCCCTCGCCCCACCCTTCCCCCACCAGGCGCACTGGTGGAGGACCCAAGCAACGCGCTTCATGCTGCGGTGGCCGTCGGCCTACCTGTGCCACATCATCAACCGCGAGCGCCACCACGTGTATGGCATGCACGTGGCCCGCCAGGTCGTGGCGTCTCAGATGGACCTACGCACCCTACTGGGAGAGTCCCGCGAAAGCAACAAGTCAGCTGAGGAGCTGGGAGGGTTTAAGGGAGAAGGGGGGCTTTTGAAAGATAGCCAGGTTGTGGCATCCCACATGGACCAGAAAAGGCTATTGGGAGAGTCCCGGGAGAGCAATAAGTCCGCTGGGGAGCTGGGAGGGTTTAAGGGAAGAGGAGGGCTTTTGAAAGAGCAAAAGCTGCTAGCGATCCATATGGAGCAGAGAAGCGTGCTGGAAGAGACCTGGGGAAGCAGCAAACTCAAAGGGAAGATGGGAGGGTTTGGGGGAAGTGGCACGTCCTCTGAAGAGCGGCAGCTGCTTGCAGTCCGTATGGACCAGAGAAGCACGCTGGAAGAGACCTGGGGAAGCATGTTTGAGGAGAAGGTCCCTTTGTTGCCTCGGAAACTCGTTAAGCGTTTCGACGGGTCAGGTGAGGAGGAGGGTCGGATGAGGAAGAAGAGGAGGAGGAGGAGGAGGAGGAGGAGGAGGAGGAGGAGGAGGAGGAGGAGGAGGAGGAGGAGGAGGAGGAGGAGGGTGAAAAGTAGTGGGGTTGAAGGAGGGAGGGAGGGTGGCGATGGTGGAGAGAAGGAGGTTGGGAGGAGGAGGAGGAGGAGGAGGAGGAGGAGGAGGAGGAGGAGGAGGAGGAGGAGGAGGAGGAGGAGGAGGAGGAGGAGGAGGAGGATGATGATGGAGGGTGGGGTTGAGGGCTTAAAGGACGTTGGCCAGTGGAGGAAGTTTGAAGAGCAAGAGAAGCTCGACCTAGGACCATCTTCATCCCCCTCCTCTGCTTCTCACACGACTCTGCCTTCTCTCCCTACTACTGCTGCTGCTACTGCAATTGATTCCAAAGAAACTAGGGGAAGTATGGTTACCAGCCAAGAACGAGGGGATAGAGTAACCAGCCAAGATCGAGGGGATAGATTAACCAACCAAGATCAAGGGGATATGACACTCTCCAGTGGGGGTGCAATGAGGCAGAGATGCCCTGGCTTGGAGACAAGTGCATGGCCTGCGATGGGGTACCAGGGCTGCAGCTTAGGGAATGCCGCTGCAGCTGCCAGCAGCAGCAGCAATAGCAGCAGAAGCAGAAATGGAAATGGAGGCTTAGGAGATTCGGAAGGGGAGCGGTACGGTTTGGATCCGTTTCTTGCGAACTACGAGGGGGTGGAAGGGGAGCCGTACGTCCCGCGGCCGATAGTGAGCGTGCATGTGCGGCAAGGCGACAAGGGGATTGAGATGCAGCTCTTCTCCTTCTATGCATACATGTTCATGGCCAATCGTATCCGGCGGGGATTCCCCGGTGTGTGATATGTGTGGCTCAGCACTGAGATACAGGTGAGGAGGGGAGAAAGGGGGGTGTTTGCAGGGTAGAGGGCGAGAGAGATTCAGGTGAGAGAGGGGTGTGGGGGGAGGGAGGGAGGACCCCGGTGTGCGATACGCGTGGCTCAGCACTGAGATGCAGGTGAGGAGGGGGGAGAGGGGGGTGCAGGGGAGAGGGTGGGGAGCATGCAGGTGAGGGGGTAGGCGCTGGCTGTTTTCCTTCTATGCCCTCGTGTTCATGGCCAATCACGTGCGGCGAGGATTTCCTGCCGTGCGATATGCATGGGTCAGCAACGAGATGCAGGTAAGGGAGGGAGAGGGTTGCCCTGCCCACAGCACGAAAATGCATAATGTTGGGGATAAGCATTCCCAGGTGTACGATACGCATGGCTTAGCACCAAGATGCAGGTGAGGGGGAGGGGAGAGTTGCAGGCAGCACGTAAATGCATGTTGTTGGGTATGAGCATTCCCAGGTGATTGAATCATGTGCTTGCTCCGTGTTGCTTGTGGTGGCTATGCAGAGTGTTGTGGATCAGTCGAGTCGATTCACAGACTGGACGTTTTTTTACTCCGAGGTTCCGCGGCAAGGGGCTGGAACGAGGATGTCAAAATACACTGAGAAATTCTGCCTGGCACGCACAGTGGGAATAAGCTTTGCAAACCTGCTTATCGCTTCGGAATGCGACCATTTTGTTGGGGTTCTCGCGTCGAATTGGAATAGGATGATCAATGAGCTTAAGAACACCAATGGACGCTTATATAGTGGGTACGTGTCGTTAAACAACGGCGAGTGGTGATTGAGTTTCTCTTATTGCGATTGTTATGCAATGATTTACCATGAATTTGTTTGTGAGAACATTCTATTAGAAAGCTCACCAATTGTTATGAGTTGTAAAAGAGAGTGCACAGGTTAACGAATAACGAGAAGGTGATTGAAACAGACTGATTATAAAATGAAGGCACACGCTAATATAGTGAGTAGGCTAGCTAGGAGGGAACTTCGGGTGAGTGAAGTTGGGTGCAGGTTTGGCGAAGAGAAAAGCTGAAGGCGACGTAAGGAGGCTCGGCATCGTTGATGTCGGCCAAACGTGCAGAGTCCGAAAATCGGGGCTGTACGCGAAGCAGTCAACCCCGATAAGGAATTCGGGAAAATTCCTTACACTACCCCCCCCCCCCCCCCCTTAAGAAAGGTGGTCAATATCCGCAGTTCGCTTGCGTGCGAGGTAATCAACAAGAAGTGGAGAGTCTGCAAGCGAAATGGATGACACCCATGTGTCGTCCTCACTGGTGCGGTCAGTCCAACGGATTAAAAAATCCACGTGGCGGCCAGCGGCATCCAGGGGAACACGATGCGCCAAAATCTTGGACGGGTCAAGTGTCGGTTCTGGTACCGGGCGTGCCGTTGGTGCAACCTGTTGTCGTGCGATGTCGGTCGTGGCTGGCACAAACTTGCGAAGTATGCTGGCATGGAAGGCGTCATGGATACGCCAGTCGTCGGGTAGCAGCAGTTTCGCGGTGACAGGTGTCACCATCTTGAGAATCTTGAAAGGCCCGCAAAATCGTGGCCGTAATTTCGATGGGTCTGGCAGTCGCAGGTTCTTCGTGTCGAGGAGGACTAATTGCCCAGCTGTCAAGACGAGTTCCCATCGTAAAAGGTTGGTGTATTTTCGGGAAGTGGTATTTGCCTTGCGAATTGCGTTCGCAGCATTTTTTTAAACTTCCTGGAGTTCAAAAGTCAGCTCTTTTGAGAAGGTGGAGTGTGTACTGGAGCTAACTTTTGAGTCGACTCAAAAGTCAGCTCTTTTGAGAAGGTGGGGTGTGTATTGGAGAGGGGAGTCCTCTGCGTGCTCAGCCCTTTCCTCTGCACCCTCTTTTGAGAAGGTGGAGTGTGTATTGGAGAAGGTGGAGTCTGTATTGGAGAATCCTCAAAAGTGGCTTCAAGCAACGTGCTTGAGTAGGCGCACTGGTGGTTTAGCAAAAAAAAAAAAAAAAAAAAAAAAAAAAAAAAAAAACAACAACAACAACAACAACAACAACAACAACAACAACAACAACAACAACAAAAACGAGGGCCCTTGTTTGTTCTTCACAGTTAGAAGAGAGTTTTTGAGACGCCTCAAGAACACACTAATATCATAGGGCCGTTGTTTGTTCTTCTCAGTTCGTCTGTTCTTGTTCCTGTTAGTTCCAATTCCTGCAGTGTTTGTATCCCCCCTTTGTTCCGCCAAGCACAGCGGTGGGACATTGGCGTCTCCCCTCTGGCCTCTCCCCTCTGGCCTCTTCCCACTGGCCTCTCCTAAATGGCCTCTTCCCACTGTCTGTAGCCCAAGTGACACGCTTCATGCTGTCCCACCCTTCTCCCTCTGCCCTTTCTTCACAACCTCTCTCCCTTCTCTCCTTCTCTCTCCCTTCTCTTCCCCCACCAGGCGCGCTGGTGGCGAGCCCAAGCAACGCACTTCATGCTTCTCCACAACCTCTCTCCCTTCCCCCTCCCGCCTCCCTTTCCCACCAGGCGCACTGGTGGCGAGCCCAGGCAACGCACTTCATACTTCATTCGCCTCTGTTCAGCTCTCCTTCTGTGCGCGTCTGCTAATCCCCCCCGCCCCACCCTTCCCCCACCAGGCGCACTGGTGGAGGGCCCAAGCAACGCGCTTCATGTTGCGGTGGTCGTCGGCCTACCTGTGCCACATCATCAACTGCGAGCGCCACCACGTGTATGGCATGCACGTGGCCTGCCAGGTCGTGGCGTCTCAGATGGACCTACGCACCCTACTGGGAGAGTCCTGCGAAAGCAACAAGTCAGCTGAGGAGCTGGGAGGGTTTAAGGGAGAAGGGGGGCTTTTGAAAGATAGCCAGGTCGTGGCATCCCACGTGGACCAGAAAAGGCTACTGGGAGAGTCCCGCGAGAGCAATAAGTCCGCTGGGGAGCTGGGAGGGTTTAAGGGAAGAGGAGGGCTTTTGAAAGAGCAAAAGCTGCTAGCGATCCGTATGGAGCAGAGAAGCGTGCTGGAAGAGACCTGGGGAAGCAGCAAACTCAACGGGAAGATGGGAGGGTTTGGGGGAAGTGGCACGTCCTCTGAAGAGCGGCAGCTGCTTGCGGACCGTATGGACCAGAGAAGCACGCTGGAAGAGACCTGGGGAAGCACGTTTGAGGAGAAGGTCCCTTTGTTGCCTCGGAAACTTGTTAGCGTTTCGACGGGTCAGGTGAGGAGGAGGGTCGGACGAGGAAGAAGAGGATGAGGAGGAGGAGGAGGGTGAAAATTAGTGGGGTTGAAGGAGGGAGGGAGGGTGGCGATGGTGGAGAGAAGGAGGTTGGGAGGAGGAGGAGGAGGAGGAGGAGGATGATAATGAAGGAGGGTGGGGTTGAGGGCTTAAAGGACGTTGGCCAGTGGAGGAAGTTTGAAGAGCAAGAGAAGCTCGACCTGGGACCGTCTTCATCCCCCTCCTCTGCTTCTCACACGACTCTGCCTTCTCTCCCTACTGCTGCTGCTGCTGCTGCAACTGATTCCAAAGAAACTAGGGGAAGTATGGTTACCAGCCAAGAACGAGGGGATAGAGTAACCAGCCAAGATCGAGGGGATAGATTAACCAACCAAGATCAAGGGGATATGACACTCTCCAGTGGGGGTGCACTGAGGCAGAGATGCCCTGGCTTGGAGACAAGTGCATGGCCTGCGATGGGGTACCAGGGCTGCAGCTTAGGGAATGCCGCTGCAGCTGCCAGCAGCAGCAGCAACAGCAGCAGAAGCAGAAATGGAAATGGAGGCTTAGGAGATTCGGAAGGGGAGCGGTACAGATTGGATCCGTTTCTTGTGAACTACGAGGGGGTGGGAGGGGAGCCGTACGTCCCGCGGCCGATAGTGAGCGTGCATGTGCGGCAAGGCGACAAGGGGATTGAGATGCAGCTCTTCTCCTTCTATGCATATATGTTCATGGCCAATCATATCCGGCGGGGATTCCCCGGTGTGCGATATGTGTGGCTCAGCACTGAGATGCAGGTGAGGAGGGGAGAAGGGGGGGTGTTTGCAGGGTAGAGGGCGAGAGAGATTCAGGTGAGAGGGGTGTGGGGGGAGGGAGGGAGAACCCCGGTGTGCGATATGTGTGGCTCAACACTGAGATGCAGGTGAGGAGGGGGGAGAGGGGGGTGCAGGGGAGAGGGTGGGGAGCATGCAGGTGAGGGGGGAGGCGCTGGCTGTTTTCCTTCTATGCCCTCGTGTTCATGGCCAATCACGTGCGGCGAGGATTTCCTGCCGTGCGATACGCATGGGTCAGCAACGAGATTCAGGTAAGGGAGGGAGAGGGTTGCCCTGCCCACAGCACGAAAATGCATATTGTTGGGTATAAGCATTCCCAGGTGTACGATACGCATGGCTTAGCACCAAGATGCATGTGAGCGGGGGGGGGAGAGTTCCAGACAGCACGTAAATGCATGTTGTTGGGTATGAGCATTCCCAGGTGACTGAATCATGTGCTTGCTCCGTGTTGCTTGTGGTGGCTATGCAGAGTGTTGTGGATCAGTCGAGTCGATTCACAGACTGGACGTTTTTCTACTCCGAGGTTCCGCGGCAAGGGGCTGGAACGAGGATGTCAGGATACACTGAGAAATTCGGCCTGGCACGCACAGTGGGAATAAGCTTTGCAAACCTGCTTATCGCTTCGGAATGCGACCATTTTGTTGGGGTTCTCGCGTCGAATTGGAATAGGATGATCAATGAGCTTAAGAACACCAATGGACGCTTATATAGTGGGTACGTGTCGTTAAACAACGACGAGTGGTGATTGAGTTTCTCTTATTGCGATTGTTATCACGCAATGATTTACCATGAATTTGTTTGTGAGAACATTCTATTAGAAAGCTCACCAATTGTTATGAGTTGTAAAAGAGAGTGCGCAGGTTAACGAATAACGAGAAAATGATTGAAACAGACTGATTATAAAATGAAGGCACACGCTAATATAGTGAGTAGGCTAGCTAGGAGGGAACTTCGGGTGAGTGAAGTTGGGTGCAGGTTTGGCGAAGAGAAAAGCCGAAGGCGACGCAAGGAGGCTCGGCATCGTTGATGTCGGCCAAACGTGCAGAGTCCGAAAATCGGGGCTGTACGCGAAGCAGTCAACCCCGATAAGGAATTCGGGAAAATCCCTTACACTACCCCCCCCCCCTTAAGAAAGGTGGTCAATATCCGCAGTTCGCTTGCGTGCGAGGTAATCAACAAGAAGTGGAGAGTCTGCAAGCGAAGCGGATGACACCCACGTGTCGTCCTCACTGGTGCGGTCAGTCCAACGGATTAAAAAATCCACGTGGCGGCCAGCGGCATCCAGGCGAACACGATGCACCAAAATCTTGGACGGGTCAAGTGTCGGTTCTGGTACCGGGCGTGCCGTTGGTGCAGCCTGTTGTCGTGCGATGTCGGTCGTGGCTGGCACGAACTTGCGAAGTAAGCTGACATGGAAGGCGTCATGGATACGCCAGTCGTCGGGTAGCAGCAGTTTCGCGGTGACAGGTGTCACCATCTTGAGAATCTTGAAAGGCCCGCAAAATCGTGGCCGTAATTTTGATGGGCCTGGCAATCGCAGGTTCTTCGTGTCGAGGAGGACTAATTGCCCAGCTGTCAAGACGAGTTCCCATCGTAAAAGGTCGGTGTATTTTCGGGAAGTGGTATTTGCCTTGCGAATTACGTTCGCAGCTTTTTCTCAAACTTCCTGGAGTTCAAAAGTCAGCTCTTTTGAGAAGGTGGAGTGTGTATTGGAGCTAACTTTTGAGTCGACTCAAAAGTCAGCTCTTTTGAGAAGGTGGGGTGTGTATTGGAGAGGGGAGTCCTCTGCGTGCTCAGCCCTTTCCTCTGCACCCTCTTTTGAGAAGGTGGAGTGTGTATTGGAGAAGGTGGAGTCTGTATTGGAGAATCCTCAAAAGTGGCTTCAAGCAACGTGCTTGAGTAGGCGCACTGGTGGTTTAGCAAAAAAAAAAAAAAAACAAGAACAAGAACAACAACAACAACAACAACAACAACAACAACAACAACAACAACAACAACAACAACAACAACAACAACAACAACAACAACAACAACAACAACAACAACAACAACAAAAACGAGGGCCCTTATTTGTTCTTCACAGTTAGAAGAGAGTTTTTGAGACGCCTCAAGAACACACTAATATCATAGGGCCGTTGTTTGTTCTTCTCAGTTCGTCTGTTCTTGTTCCTGTTAGTTCCAATTCCTGCAGTGTTTGTATCCCCCCTTTGTTCCGCCAAGCACAGCGGTGGGACATTGGCGTCTCCCCTCTGGCCTCTCCCCTCTGGCCTCTTCCCACTGGCCTCTCCTAAATGGCCTCTTCCCACTGTCTGTAGCCCAAGTGACACGCTTCATGCTGTCCCACCCTTCTCCCTCTGCCCTTTCTTCACAACCTCTCTCCCTTCTCTCCTTCTCTCTCCCTTCTCTTCCCCCACCAGGCGCGCTGGTGGCGAGCCCAAGCAACGCACTTCATGCTTCTCCACAACCTCTCTCCCTTCCCCCTCCCGCCTCCCTTTCCCACCAGGCGCACTGGTGGCGAGCCCAGGCAACGCACTTCATACTTCATTCGCCTCTGTTCAGCCCTCCTTCTGTGCGCGTCTGCTAATCCCCCCCGCCCCACCCTTCCCCCACCAGGCGCACTGGTGGAGGGCCCAAGCAACGCGCTTCGTGCTGCGGTGGCCGTCGGCCTACCTCTGCCACATCATCAACCGCGAGCTCCACCACGTGTATGGCATGCACGTGGCCCGCCAGGTCGTGGCGTCCCAAGCAGAACAACGCACCCTGCTGGCAGAGTTTGGGACGAGTGGGAGGGGTCCTGAGGACCAAAGAAGCCTGGCTGCAGAGTTTGGGAGGAGTGGGAGGGGTCCTGAGGGGGGGAAGAGGGAAGTTGGCAAGAGGAGCACCGCCGCCGAACCTACAGAGGGTCGGCCGGAGCTCGGGAGGGATGGTAGGGTTTCTGATGAGCAGCAGGGGGGTGCGGAATGGGGTGGAGAGGAGGTTGCGCGGAGGAGGTTGAAGGAGAGTGAGGTTGAGCAAGGGAAGGAGGTTGGGAGATGGTGGGAGTTTGAACAGCAAGGTCAGCCGGAACTTGAGCCTTCCTCCTCCTCCTCTTCTCCTAAAGCCTCCTCCTCCTCCTCCTCCTCCTCCTCTTCCTCTTCCCCCTCCTCTTCCTCCTACTCCTCCTCCCCCTCCTCCTCTTCCCCCTCCTCCTCCTCCTCCTCCTCCTCCTCCTCCTCCTCCTCCTCCTCCTCCTCCCCCTCCTCCTCCTCTTCCTCCTACTCTAGTTCTGAGACTCCCCAACCCCTTGGTGCTGCTACTTCGTCTTCTCCTGCTGCTGCTGATTCTTCGGCTCCTGAGGCAGAGAGGCGGACAGGCCCTGGCTTGGAAACGTGTGCATGGCCGAAGATTGGTTACCAGGGCTGCAGCTTAGGTGATGGCACAGCTGCTGCTGCTGCTGCTGATTTCAGTAGCAGCAGCAGCAGAAGTGGAGGGTTAGGAGATTCGGAAGGGGAGCAGTGCGGGTGGGATCCGTATCTTGCGAACTACGAGGGGGTGGGAGGGGAGCCGTACGTTCCGCGTCCGATAGTGAGTGTGCATGTGCGGCAGGGCGACAAGGCACATGAGATGCGGCTCTTCTCCTTCTATGCATTCATGTTCATGGCCAACCGAATCAGGCGGGAGAATCCCAGTGTGCGATACGTGTGGCTCAGCACTGAGATGCAGGTGAGTGAGAGGGGGGAAGGGGGGCGCAGGGAAGAGGGGGGATGCAGGGGAGAGGTGGGAAACATGCAGGTACATGAAGGTGAGAAGGGGAATTGGAGGTGAGAGAGCTGGTGAGAGGGAAAGTCTTATGAGGAGGAGGGTGAGGGGGAAGGTCTTAAAACATCATTCAACATCTACTCACATGAGAGGGGGAGGGTGAGGGTCTTAAAACATTGTACAACATTTACTCATCACTTTTTAATGCTCGGTTTTCTCCTGGCATGTTATGCAGAGTGTTGTGGATCAGTCGAGTCTCTTCACAGACTGGACATTTTTCTACTCAGAGGTTCCGAGGCAAGGAGCTGGAACGAGAATGTCAGAATACACGGAGATGTTTGGCCTGGCGCGTACAGTGGGAATCAGCTTCGCGAATCTTATTATTGCGTCTGAATGCGACTTTTTTGTTGGCGACCTGGCGTCGAATTGGAATAGGATGATTAACGAGCTTAAGAACACTAATTGACGCTTGTATAATGGGTACGCGTCTGTAAACAATGGGGAGTGGTGAATTGGTTTATTATTAATTGCATGACAACTTTTGAGGTGCCTCTAATAGTGCAAGACACTGTTGCAGGGAGGTAAGGGACACAGGACAGTGGCTAATTCCCTAGTGCCATGCCTTTTGATCTCCCCTCTCAGTACCACTCATCCCTCAATTCCCCTCTGCACTTTGCTCAATTCTCCCCGATCTCCCCTCGTCTCCACCCAGCTGCCAGCTCATCTCCCCTAAGCTCCCAAATTAGCTTGCACATACTTTTCTTTTGAGGCGCCTCAAAAGTGAGGTGCCTCAAAAGTCTTTTAAGCTCCCAAATTAGCTTGCACTTTCTGTTCTCTGCGTGCGTGCTTGACACGGCAGGCACTCCCCTTCTGTGCTCTCCCCTGAAGCAGCTTTCACCACAGCAGGACCACCAGGGCCGTATAAAAGGTCAATGCGAAACGACAGAGGCAATGCTGATGCTGCTGTTGCTGCTACTGCTGGTGCTGCTGATGCTGTTGCTGAAGGTGCTGGTACTGATGCTGGCCCTGTTGCTGCTGGCGTTGCTAGTGATGCTCTATGCGCTGCTGCTTGTGCTGATCCTGCTGCTGGTAAATCTGATCTGGGTTTACCTTCTGCTGCAGCAGCAGCAGCAGCAGCAGCAGCAGCAGCAGCAGCTGGTGTGGTGACAGCAGCCTGCTTCGCATTCAAGTCTCCAACAGCATCTGCTTCCAAGGCAACTCTGGGGGCAACAGTGGCTTGAAGCACGAACAGTTGCCACTTGGCATCTGATTGAAGGTTGTAGAGGAGGGTGCTCCTGCAGCCTGTAAGAGGGTTGATATGACAAAAAGAAGTTGTATGACATCAGATGATGGGAAGTGAAGGGAGTCTAATCTGAAGCACGAACAGTTGCCACTTGGCATCTGATTGAAGGTTGAAGAGGAGGGTGCTCCTGCCGCCTGCAATGGAGGTAATATGACATTGGAAGGGAAATCAAGAAAAAGATGGATGGAAAGAGAAATTGAGTGAGGGATGTGGGGAGGGACGGAATGAGGACGGACGGACAGATGGACGGACAAATATGGGAACGAACGAGTGATTGACGACCGACTGACTGACTGACTGACTGACTGGCTGACTGGCTGACTGACTGACTGGCTGACTGGCTGACTGACTGACTGACTAACTGACAAACTGTCCGACTGACTGATGTGACCAACCGACCGACTGACTGACTGCTTGACTGATGCACGAACGGACTAACTGACCGACTGACTGACCGACCAACAGAACGACCGACTGACGATTTGACAAATTAACTGACAAGTTGACTGACTGACTGACTGACTGACCGTGCGTCCTGATGGCGCGGAGATGGAACAGCGCTGAGCCCTGGGGTCCCTCCACAGGAAACGTCGCGGAAGCTGCGCGTCCGCCATGAGAAGTACCGATAGTGGCGCTGTACCAAGGGCCTCGCGTTATCGGCGATCCGATCGCCGTCTTTAGCTGCTCGTTCCGACCCGCCACCTCCAATGCCTCACTGTCCTGACAATGACAGGACGCACAGGACAACGGTAGTATAATCATTAATTTAGGCTTTGAACCCCTTTTACGGTAAGAGTGATTCAATCGCTGTTTTGAACAACAGCTGCTCGTTCCGGTTCGCGACCTCCAATGCTTCACTGTACTGGCAGCGACGAAGACGCACACACAAGGTGAAGACGTGGTAAAGTGGACTTTTAAAGCGTAACAAACGAGGACTTGATGATAAGAAGTTGCCGATCCAAAGGCCGAGAAGGATAGCGGGCGATTCTAACGGATAAGAGGACACGATCGACGACCCTAACGTTAAGAACGATTATGGAGATCCTGCGGTAAGAAGAGAGCATGGTCGACGAATATACGGCTAAAAGGGTGCCTGATGATCCTACGGTTAAGCGGACATGATCGACAAACCAGCGGCTAAGCGGATGTAATAGACGATCCAACGGCTAAGATGACATAAGAGCCGATCTAACGGCTACCTGCTGCATCGGTAGAAGAGCAGAGCATCGTCTGCGACGCTGTAAGTAACGGCGAGCGTCGCACCGGCAAGGATCGCACCTCCCGCGATCCGCGGCCAAGGCCACCTCGATCGTGCCGCGCTTCGCAGAGGCTTACTGGCGGCCATGGAGGGATAAGATCGTCGCGGTTGACGTCACCATTAAAGTTGACGGTGACGGCGACGTTTGCTACTTAGCGAGGTTACTTCCAAGTGGAACCCGCGAAAGAAGGTTGCCCGGGAATGGAGCAGCTTGTCTCACATGATACGCGTGGAATTCCTCCAGATTTCCTCCCCTTGGATTTCTCCCTTTTGGAATGTCGCAATACACGCTGGGTCAACAAATCGTAGTTCTTGTTATGTTATATGAAATTAGCATCTCAGGTGTTATGACTTTTTATCACCTGATGGTGGGATACAATGTTCATGCATCATAGTACGAAACCATTTTTTCCCCTCAAATCAGGAGAACCAGCCCATGTAGTGAATGGAGATCGCAATAACGAGGATAATGATGGAGGCCAGAAGCACTGGCCGTTGCAGCAGCCAGCGCACAGCCTCCTGAAACCTTGCTGCAGCTGTTTGTGCCTTCTGGGCAAACTTCATCTGCAAATGTTACAAAGAAGGGAAGAGGGGTTGGCGGGGTTGGCCGGGTAGGGGAGAGGAACAATAGTCGAGTAAAGCTCACATCACGTCCCACTGTAAAAGCTTGTATGTGTCGGTCAATCGAGAGGGGCATGTGAGACAGGGTCAATCCAGCTCCCCCTGCTCCAGCTCCCCCTGCTCCACTCCACCCACATGCTCTACTCTACCACATGCACTCCCTATCCATTGCCACACAGAGGTCAGCCTCCCCTCGTACCACAGTGGCCAGCCTCTCAGGCCCCAGACCTTGCATCATCTGCTTGGCCTGCTCTGCCTGCTCCACTCCACCCACATGCTCTGCCCCACGCACTCCCCATCAGATGTCACATCAACGCACACAAGCCACCTCTATCCCTTTTACCACAGTAGCCAGCCTCCCCTCTTACCACCATAGCTAGCCGCTCAGGTCCCAGCCCCTAGATCATTCACTTGGCCTGCTCTGCCTGCTTCACTCCACCCACATGCTCTGCGCCATGCGCACTTCCCATCCATCTAGAGTCAGACACGCATGGAACGATCCCCACTCCTTTCCACCACTTACCACCGTTGGCAGCCGCTCAGGGCCCAGCCCCTGCATCATGCGCTTGGCCTGCTCTGCCTGCTCCACCGATATGCTCTGTCCCATGCGTGAGCTCATGGCTGCGATGTCCTCTGCGCTAAGCTGCTGCATCATGTCGCTCATCAGCTGGGGGGAAGGGGGTTGGGTGCGGTGGGGAGTGGTGGGGTAGGGTAAGGTGGGGTGAGGTGGGGTGGGGTGTGGTGGGGAGGGGTGATGAAGGTACAGGTAAGGACAGAAGGGCAGAAAATTCATGGACACATCTCCTCTGCCTGCTCCACCGACATGCTCTGTCCCATGCGTGAGCTCATGGCTGCGATGTCCTCTGCGCTAAGCTGCTGCATCATGTCGCTCATCAGCTGGAGGAGGGTAGGGTGTGGTAGAGCGTAGTGGAGTGCAGTGCGGTAGGGCAGGTTTGGGTGGGGTGGGGTGGGGTAGGGTCGAGAGTGATGAAGGTTCAGGCAGGGACAGAAAGGCAGAGGATTCAAGCAGGAATATGCTTTGCCTGCTCTATCCACATAGTTTCCCCATGCATGAGCTCACGGCTGCCATGTCCTCTGCACTCACTGCACCATCATGTCGCTCATCAGCTGGAAGGGGGGTGTGGGTTGAGGTTACAGGACGACAAGTGGGGCAGAGAGAAGAACAGAGGGGAGGGTGCTAATGAGTTGCCCCATGCGTGACCTCAGGGGAGGGCTGCAATGTCCTCTGTGCCAGACAGCAGGCCGTGCCTTCACAGTTTTGAGAATTCGTCAAAAGCAACCTCCGCTTTACTGCACTCTGCCGCTGCATCATGATAGCCGTACCTTCACAGTGGAAGGGTCGTTCAGCAGGCGCTCCTGCAGCTGCATCGGGTCCAATCCCCCGCCGACACCTGGCGCCGGCATCCCCCCTCCACTGAACTCCCCCCCTCCTGCTGCTCCCCCTGCTGCCTCCACTCCTCTTCCAAATCCTGGAGGCATGCCATAGGTGGTCTCTGTAACAGCAGAAGTAGCAGCAGGAGCAGCACTGCCCGTGCTTCTGCTGCTCGCACTCCCAGTTGCAGGAGTCAGTACAGGATCGGAATCATTGCTGCTGCTGCCTCTGCTGCCACTGCTGCCACCGCTGCTACCAACACAACCCACTGCCCTTCCTGCCCCCCTTTCCCCAGCCACCCCTGCTCCCACTGCGCCCCCTGTTCCCCCCGTTCCCCCTACACCCCCGCTCCCCGTCCCCCCAGCAACCCCACCCCCGGCTTGGCTAAAAGTAGAAGCAAGGCGCATCATCTTTTGCAGGTCTTCTGGAGACATGGAGCCGACGAGCTGTGCTGCAGTGCGGGCCATTTCGGGGGATAGGGCGCCGCCACTCAGCGCTGCCACTGCTGCTGGATCCATGCTCGTCATCATCGCCTGCATGTTGCTGGGGGAAAGGAAGGAAATGGGGGGCAGGGAAGTGGTGCGAGCTCAACAGGAAAGAGTGTCATGGTGTGCTTTTGAGACGTCTCAAAAGGAAGTGGTGCGAGCTCAACAGGAAAGAGTGTCATGGTGTGACTGTTGCCGCGCCGCCACTGCTGCTGGATCCATGCTCGTCATCATCGCCTGCATGTTGCTGGAGGGAGGGGGGGGTTGAGGGGGGGATTGGGGGAGAGAGGGGAGAGAATGGGGAAGGGGAAGAGGGGTGAGTCTGAGAGAAGAAGACCATATGACTGACATGGTCAGTCACTCAGTGCCGCCACTCAGTGTCGCTACAGCTGCTAGATCCGCGCTATCATTACAACTCACCGCACGAGAGCAGGGTCCGTGGCAGAGAGGTCAGGAGACATGGTGGGAACTGAGGGGGGGATGAACAGTGGATTGCTGCCCACTGCTGCTGCCGCTGCTGCTGGTTGTGCGTCTGCCACTGATGCTGCTGCTGGCGAAACTACTGCTCCGGAAGCAGAGGACCCAGCAAGGGAGGCAGCAGGAGCGTCGTTGCCCTCAACTATGTCCTCCAGAGACACTGCAGCAGGCAGGGGAAGGATGGGCGGGGGGGCAAGAAGGCGGGAGAAAGCAAGCAGCAGGGTGTGGGGAGGGAGTTCGAGCAGCATGGGAGGCAGCAGGAGCATTGTCGCCCTCATCAATGTCCTCCAGAGAAACTGCAGCAGCAGGAGAAGGGAGGGCGGGGAAGGACAGGCGGGAGAACGCAAGGAGCAGGGTGTGGTAAGTTTTGAGACGTCTCAAAGCAAGGAGCAGGGTGTGGTAAGGGGGATCTTGCATGTTCTGCTGCAAATCAGTGGGCCGAGCAGAAGGAGAGGCAGCAAGGGCATCGTCTCCCTCATCTATGTCCTCCAGAGAAACTGCAGCAGCGGGGGAAGGACGGGCGGGGAGGTAAGACGGCAGGAGAACAGAAGGAGCAGGGTTTGGGCCGGGCAGCAGGAGAGGCAGCAGGGGAGGTTGCAGGAGCACCATCTCCCTCATCTATGTCTTCCAGAGAAACTGCACGGGCAGGCAAGATGGGGGGAGAAAGAAACGAGCAGGGCGTGGGGATTGAGAAACCCCTTACAGGAAAACAGTCACAGGCAGGCAAGATGGAGCAATTTCGTGAGCTGACTTCAAAAGAAAGAGAATTGGAGGGATGATGGTTTATGAGGGGAAAGGAAGAACATGGTGGGCGGGAAAAGGGGGGGGAGAGTATGAAGTTGATCGATGATGAGATATAAACCTTAATGGGAGAGGGGTGAAAGCAGGAGAGCGGGGAACAAAGGGCACTAGTAAAATATACATAACACTGTCTGCACTACCAACCAGCATACCTTTCTTCTTCGTGGTATCCAGTGCTGCTTTGGTTTCTCTGAATGCATGAATACAAGGGGAGGGAGGCATACAGAAGGGGAGGAAGAAAGAGAAAATCTAATGAGCGACACAACGGATTGGGCGAGGGAGAGAGAAAATGGTGAGTGGAGACGCGTACATCTCTTTTGATGCTCTTCCCCGTTGACTTTTGAGTTGAATCAAAAGTCAACTTGGAAACGCGGACATTTCTCCTGACGCTCTTCCCCATTGTGACCTCACACCCCCCCACCTCTTCCCCATTGTGACCTCACACCCCCCCACCTCTTTCCCAGTGCATAGTTGATACGGATGCCAATCAGGAAACAAGGATTGCTCAGCGCCTGCAGCCCACCTGAGTACCCCTGCCAGCGTTTCACCATCCAGAAGAGTGCAACAAATGTGCTTCGACAAGCCTCAAAAGTGCAATGCGCACAGTCAGCCAGCCAGCCCACCTGAGCACGCCTGCTAGCGTTTCATCATCCGGTGAGATCTGAGCCGCTTTGGACAGGTCTGCTACAGCCTCCTGCACAGCGGAAGGGCGTGGGATGGCAAAGAAATGCAGCAAAAATAAAATAAATAAAATAAAAAAAACCAGGGCTACTATGAAGCATCGTGGTGCTACCTGTGCTGCTCTTGACACGCCAAAATTTAAGCCACGCACTTACTTCTCAACCTAAACCCTAAACCCCACACCTACTTTCAGCTGCCCGAGCTCCTTGTAAGCCAATCCTCGTCTGTACAGCGCCTTGAGGCTAGACCCATCTTCAGAAATCACCTGGGTAAATAGTAATTAAAAAGGTCAAACGCATGGTGTACAGAGTCAAATAGGAGCATAGTCAGTGCAGCAGAGCAGAGCAGACTAGCATGTGAAATAAAACAAATATGCAAGAACGGAGGAGGCATGACAACTGCAGTGACAAGCACAACACTGGTTTGTTTTATTGGAAAGACCACCTGAGAGCCAACAGAGACTCACCTGAGAGCCAACAGAGACCCACCTGGGAGCCAACAGAGACCCACCTGAGAGCCAACAACTCACCTGAGTGCCAACAGCGACAGCATGGGCAAAGGCGTTGGTCTTGAGGTGGCAGGACATGAGGTTGACTGCACACGTGCGCCGCAGGGACACCGCTGCTGGGGAGGAATGCATAGCAAGGTTGTCCCGTGCCTGTGAAAGAGCAGGTCAGCAAGGGGAAAGGTAGTGCTGAAGTGGCAGGACATGAGGTTGACTGCACACGTGCGTCGCAGCGACACCGCTGCTCGGGAGGAATGCATGGCTAGATTGTCCCGCGCCTGAGGAGGAGTGAAGGGGAGAGAAGGGGAGAGAAGGGGAGAGAAGGGGAGAGAAGGGGAGAGAAGGGGAGAGACAGCACTGGGTGATTGCGTGGGGGATGGCAGAGAGCAGGGCAGCAAGGGAAAAGGAGTTGGTGTTGAGGTGGCAGGATATGAGGCTGACTGCACACGACACCGCGACACTGCTGCTGGGGACGAGTGCATTGCGAGGCTGCCCCGTGCCTGTAAAAGAGCAGGCAGCATGGGCAAAGGCGCTGGTGTTGAGGTGGCAGGACATGAGGCTGTCTGCTCCTATGGGACACAGCCACACTGCTGCTGGGGACAAGTGCCTTGCGAGGCTGCCCCGTGCGATTGAACCGGACTGTCATCCCTCTGAGTCCCTCGAACAACACATACTTTCCTGGCACTTCCCCTCTCCCCATCACTCCATGCCACATACACACGTACCCTGTTCCACGTACCCTCTCCGTGCCACAAACACACATACCCGGTTATACTTCTCTGCAGCTTCCGAGTACTTTCCCATCCCATGGAGCTTATTACCCTGCACGTACACACACATGTGAGAGGGAGGGAGGGAGATGGAAAGAGTGTGAGGGCGAGGGGACCAGCAGCCGAAAGCAGTTGAGGTTTATTAAGAGATATGATACATCTTTCCCATCCCATGCAGCTTGTTACCCTGCACGTACACACAGATGTGGGAGGGAGAAAGGTATGTGGAAAGAGTGTGGGGCCGAGGGGTAAAAGCGGTTGTGTCTGCTTTTGAGTCAATTCAAAAGCACAGATGTGGGATGGAGAAAGGTAGGTGGAACGAGTGTGGGGTGGGGCCAAGGGGTAAAAGCGGTTGAGGTGGGTGGGAGGGAGGGAGGAAGAGACTGGAGAGAAGTTGTTGGGTAAACTAAAACGCGGCTCGAATTTCACCTATGTGGCAGTGGCACATACGAGGGCCAGCAGGGTAGCTCACATAGGAGGCAACCACCCTGCGGCTGCTCCTTCTCCCCCTTCCCCTCCTCCTCCCGCTGCTGCTTTTCAACGCACCCAAAAAGGACCAACGGGAAATCCAGAGCCACTAACCTCGTTCTTGAGCATCGTTGCAGCGTTCAGCTCGTACTGCTGCCGCTGGCTCATATACGATGCCACGTCCGGCAACCCCCCTGCTGCTCCTCCTACCACTCCCCCTCCCACTCCTCCTGCTGCTACTTTTCAAAGCACGCAAAGAGGAACAGCAAGAATACGAGAGCCACTAACCTCGTTCTTGAGCATCGTTGCAGCGTTCAGCTCGTACTGCTGCCGCTGGCTCATATACGATGCCACGTCCGGCAACCCCCCTGCTGCTCATCCTACCACTCCCCCTCCCACTCCTCCTGCTGCTACTTTTCAAAGCACGCAAAGAGGAACAGCAAGAATACGAGAGCCACTAACCTCGTTCTTGAGCATCGTTGCAGCGTTCAGCTCGTACTGCTGCCTCTGACTCATATATGACGCCACATCCGGCAACCCCCCTGCTGCAGGTCCTCCTCCTACCCCTCCTCCTCCCCCTCCTCCCGCTGCTGCTGCTCCTGGGATCCCCCCGCCCGCACCGGCGCTGCCCATGGCGGAGGCGATCTGGTGGGGGCTGAGGTGCTTCATCTGCTCCGCTGCCTGCCGCATGTCCTCCGGTGACATGCGCCCCATCTGCTCCGTTGCCAGCCGAATCATGTCCGGGGTCATCATCTGCATGGGAGGGGAGGGAGGGGTGGAGGGAAGAGTGCGAGATTGGGTTGGAAGTGAGAGGATGTGAAGAAGGGGACATGCGCCCCATCTGCTCCGTTGCCAGCCGAATCATGTCCGGGGTCATCATCTGCATGGGTGGGGGAGGAGGAGGAGAGAGGAGCGAGGGAGGACGGGGGATGGAAGGGGGAGGGGTGGGGGAGGGGTGGGGGAAGAGTGGGAGAACGGGTTGGAACTGAGAGGAGGTGAGGTGAGGAAGGAGACATGCGACCACGTGCTTTGTCGCCTCGCCACACGGTCATGGGTGTCATCATCTGAATAAGAAGGCACGGGGGGGCCTCGAAACGACCTGCGATTCATACAACTGCCTATTGATCGCAAGTCCGACTCGTCGCGTCATCTTAAAACGAGAAACAAGTGTGATCTGAGTCGAATGAAAGAAGCACACACACGAGATTCTGACCTGCTGCATGCGCTGAATGTCTCACTTCTCACCTGCTGCATGCGCTGAATGTCTTGAGGCGACATGCGGCTCATCTGCTCCTGCGCCAGGCGAACCATCCCCCGTCCACGAGTGTTATGAGTCGGGTGAAAGCACGCACACACACGATTCTGCATGCGCTGAAAATCTCACTTCTCACCTGCTGCATGCGCTGAATGTCTTGAGGCGACATGCGGCTCATCTGCTCCTGCGCCAGGCGAATCATCTCCGGATCCATGGCCGCCGGAGGAATCATGGCCGTCGGCTACTCGCGTGGCTGCACAAATCCTGGCCGGCCGGCTACGCCTGGCTGAATCCTGGGTCCGCCGGCTACGCCTGGATGAATCCCGGCCGGCTGGTCCAGTCCTGGCTGCACGAATCCTGGCCGACCGCCTACACCTGGCTGCGCCGGACGTCAAGCCAAGCCGCGCGACGAATCCTGCAGTGACGCTCTGCGAAAGTGTTTGTGAGAAGTAACGTTCTGAATGAGCGACGCTTCGAAGGATTTACGATGCGGCTAGCCTGTTCTGAGCGACGCTTTCATTGCGCCGAAAAGCTATCGCGAAATGAAGCGATATAAACTCGCGGTAACAGCTTCGCTAAATGGAATCCAGTGATAACAGCTGGTGGATACTGACAAATGTCACGAGATTCAGAAACGAGAAGTACGAGCAACTAGCTGCTAAGTTGTCAAGCTATCATTAATCTTCATGAAGATCAACAAGGGTTGAGCGTTTAGCAGCGGAAATGGCCATTGGGACTGAATCACGAACCTCGAAAACGCCGCTGTCTTCATTTCTTGCAACCGACAGAGCGTTGAATACGAGGAAATGACGGATCGCCCTGTTTTGAAGTTTCCGATTCTTTTTGGCAGTGGCTTTGACACCGCCTTGCTTTTCCGCTCGCGTCCGATTCCTTGGGGCACCTGATTTCGACATTTCCAATTTCCTGTGACCAGGAAAATTATGAAGTTTACCTGGTTTTAGTTTAGTTGCCAGTGGAAAAAAATACACCCCTCTCGGTTGGCTGGCCATTTGGGAGGCAACCCTAAACACCTTACCTCATGGTGTTTAGGGTTGATGCCTCCAAAATGACATGCCCTCCTGAGGGGTATTTGTTTTTGTCCCGATCTTCTCGTTAATTGACTTGACAATTCAATTTAGGATAGCCCAATAAATAGGACAGAATATTACTCTCTGGACTCGAAAAGCGGAAATAGCATAAATATCTGACTGAAGGTATTGCACGTGAGCGCAAAGCAAGGCGGTGTCAAAACCACGGCCGAAAGGAATCGGAAACCCGAAACCAGGGCGGTCCGTCATTCCCTCGTTGAATACTGATCTGGAAAATGTGGCGATATCAGCTCAAGCGCGCCTGTCAGAAGCTGGCAGAAGCTGGACTCGCTTTAGTACAAGGAAGGGAATTCGTTTGGTACAGTAAGGGGTATTTCTCATCTCACAACAAGATGAGGAATTGGTGAGCTTTCTAACAGAATGTTCTCACAAACAAATTCATGGTAAATCATTGCATAACAATCGCAATAAGAGAAACTCAATCACCACTCGTTGTTGTTTAACGACACGTACCCACTATATAAGCGTCCATTGGTGTTCTTAAGCTCATTGATCATCCTATTCCAATTCGACGCGAGAACCCCAACAAAATGCTCGCATTCCGAAGCGATAAGCAGGTTTGCAAAGCTTATTCCCACTGTGCGTGCCAGGCCGAATTTCTCCGTGTATTCTGACATCCTCGTTCCAGCCCCTTGCCGCGGAACCTCGGAGTAGAAAAACGTCCAGTCTGTGAATCGACTCGACTGATCCACAACACTCTGCGTAGCCGCCACAAGCAACACGGAGCAAACACATGATTCAGTCACCTGGGAATGCTCATACCCAACAACATGCATTTACGTGCTGCCTGCAACTCTCCCCTCCCCCTCACCTGCATCTTGGTGCTAAGCCATGCGTATCGTACACCTGGGAATGCTTATACCCAACAATATGCATTTTCGTGCTGTGGGCAGGGCAACCCTCTCCCTCCCTTACCTGCATCTCGTTGCTGACCCATGCGTATCGCACGGCAGGAAATCCTCGCCGCACGTGATTGGCCATGAACACGAGGGCATAGAAGGACGGCAGGGCCAGGGCAGAGCCGGGCCAGGGCCGGGGCAGTTCAGGGGCAGGGCCGGGGCAGGGCCGGGGCAGAGCCGGGGCAGTTCAGGAGCAGGGCCGGGGCAGTGCAGAAGCAGGGCCGGGGCAGGGCTGGGGCAGTTCAGGAGCAGGGCCGGGGCAGGGCCAGGGCAGAGCCGGGCCATGGCCGGGGCAATTCAGGGGCAGGGCCGAAGCAGGGCCGGGGCAGGGCCGGGGCAGGGCCGGGGCAGAGCCGGGGCAGTTCAGGAGCAGGGCCGGGGCAGTGCAGAAGCAGGGCCGGGGTAGTTCAGGGGCAGGGCCGGGGCAGAGCCGGGGCAGGGCCGGGGCAGGGCTTGGGCAGAGCCGGGCCAGGGCCGGGGCAGTTCAGGGGCAGGTCAGGAGCAGGGCCGGGGCAGTGCAGAAGCAGGGCCGGGGCAGTTCAGGAGCAGGTCCGGGGCAGCGTCGGGGAAGAGCTGCGACAGGGCCGCAGCAGGGCCGGCCGGGCCTGAAGGGGCCTCTAACGGGGCATGACTGGGCCGAACGGGGCCTATAACGGGGCCTGACGAGGCCTATAACGGGGCCGAACGGGGCCTATAACGGGGCCTGACGGGGCCTATAACGGGGCCGTACGGGGCCTATAACGGGGCCTGACGGGCCTTACGGGGCCTGAAACGGGGCCAGATGGGGATTGACGGGGCCGAACGGGGCCTATAACGGGGCCTGACGGGGCCTATAACGGGGCCGTACGGGGCCGATAACGGGGCCTTGCGGGGCCTATAACGGGGCCTGACGGGCCTTACGGGGCCTTAAACGGGGCCAAATGGGGCTTGACGGGGCCGTACTGGGCCTCTAACGGGGCCTGACGGGGCCGTACGGGGCCTCTAACGGGGCCTGTCGGGGCCTAACGGGGCCTTAAACGGGGCCTGACGGGGCCTGAATCCGCGCCCTAAACGGGGCCAAATGGGGCCTGACGGGGCCGTACGGGGCCTCTAACGGGGCCTGACGGGGCCGTACGGGGCCTCTAACGGGGCCTGTCGGGGCCTAACGGGGCCTTAAACGGGGCCGAACGGGGCCTGACGGGGCCTTACGGGGCCTTACGGGGCATAATGGGGCCTTACGGGGCCTTAATCCGCGCCCTAAACGGGGCCTAAAGGGGCCTTACGGGGCCTAACGAGGCCTTAAGGGGCCTTACGGGGCGGGCGCAGGCTCTAAGGGCGGGCGCAGGGGCCGTGACAGGCCTCGAAGGGAAGGTGCGAAGCGCGCGGCAAGTAGGCAGGGGAGAAATTTCAGTGGTGGGCCCTTCAAAAAAATCTCGAAACTAGCTCTATACCATGTGAGAATGATAGACAAAAGAATGATTGAATTGGGAAATGAGAAGGGTACAAGTAGGAAACACATAAGTGTTGTACCCTCTAAGGACTACCCCACTACAGCCTAGACCGACTATAGTAAATATATGTTTGACAGTTGCACCCGCCGAAGATGCGCCATCTCCCTTTCAAGGCGCCGATGCACCGTTCCACCGCCATGCGTGTGGCGCTCTGGCAGTAGTTGAAACATTGGGCCCAATCGTCCATTAGGTCCTCTCCGCGCGGTGCATGCAGGGGGGTTAGGCAGTATTCTCGTAGCGGGTAGGCCGCATCCCCAACAATCTGGTATGGGGCTATGTCCCCGTTGTGTAACCTCTCAAGTAGTGCAGACTCTTTGAAAACCCGCATGTCGTGCGCGCTGCCGGGATAGCCGATGAGGTAATCCCATATCCTGCCTCGTGCATCACACGTGATTTGGAGCTGAACGGCGTAAGCCGACTTCCTTGTCCAGTACTCCGCCCTGTGCCCTTCCATCCCTTTCATGTGGATGTGAGTCCCGTCCACAGCCCCCACCACTGCAGGTACACCTTTGATGGCAGCGAATTCATGCGCCATCTCAGGAAGTTCATCGCGTGTGGGAAAGCGCACCCAGGCGGCCTTGAAGACAGAGGGGAACTCGGTGAGGAACACGTCAACAAGCTCGTGGCAGAGTGTCTTGGAGACACTGAACAGGTACGACATGTCGACGAATGAAATCCCACTCGCCAAGTACTTCATTGGGATGAGCAAAGCAGTGTCCATTGTGATTATCGACCGATGGACGATGGGCTCTAGATATTGTCGCATCCCAGACTTTACAAAGCATGACGTCGCCGCCGTACACTCGCTCTGTGACGGCGGTTCTCCCCGGTGTCGTCCCCGGACGATGAGTTCTGCTCGTCCGCGTCCTCAAACACACCGGACTCTATGAGGCCTACGAAGGACTTCGCGACATTTTCGTAGAAAATGGTGTAGTAGTAGGTGACCCAGGCGACGAGGAGGCGTAGGATGAAGGGGATGGCTCTAGGCTCTGCCATCATGCGTGGATTATGCGTGTGTAGTAATGGTGTCTGTGCTATGTTTGATTATAAAAACTGACGTACTAGAGGATGATTTGCAGATGTATGTGCCGTTGAGGCAATTATTGGCACTGCGGAGAAGTACTGTACCCTCCGCGGCCTCCCTGGACTTCACCAAGGATCTACCGCGGACCTGGAGGTGTTGGTGTATGTGCTGCGCAAGGACGAGTGGGCATGTTTATTCTATGACCAATCACAAGCGTTCGCACATAATTGTCGCGCGTCTGTACAGAGTCGCAATACATCGATCGATTGGGACATGCAAACTCGAGACATTTGAGCGCGACTCGGCCAAATCGTGATTGGGACACATCGATTGGGACAATGTCCACAGCGGAATGTACCCTTATACCTTGGACTGACTGTCCACGTTGTATTATTATCAAATGTTGATTTGTGAAATTGGTGTGTGTGTGTGTGTGTGTATGTATGTGTGTATGTGTGTTTTTTTTTTAGGTAATTGATATGTACACCGAACAACACAAGCATACATTATCAATAACAGTCGTAACTATGCATAAGGGGTAGCCAAGCGGCCGCCCAAGGTGTGGCATCTAAGGACGTCGGTGAGTCATCCTCGGTGCGAGCCAGATATTGGTGAAGGCGTTCGTCCACGTCCACGACTTGCAATTTTTATCCCTGATCGGAAACAGCAACTTGTCCTCCTTGTCCATTGTGCGACGAAATTTTCCCTCCTGACGTGCACCCTGACGCTTCTTCCACTGCGCGTCCCTCGTCCGCGTGTACAGCCTTGCATGAAGCCGGAAGGCCGTTTCAACCCTCCGAAGCACTTGCCTCGCACAAAAATTTTGCCCCCTGAAAGCACCATCACAGCGCTCCAGCCACAGCTGGTGAAGCGTGATTGATGTGATTGTGGCCTCCGGAAATGTTGTGCTGGACCCTGCCTTCCGGAACAGCAAATCCCCGAGGGATAACACTGCGCGCGAGGCATTCATCATGCGGAGAGTTTTTTGGAGCGCCGAGGTCACTGCCTGTATCTTCAGGCAACTGTAGAGA
Source organism: Closterium sp. Naga37s-1 (assembly GCA_947471745.1). NCBI lineage: Eukaryota > Viridiplantae > Streptophyta > Zygnematophyceae > Desmidiales > Closteriaceae > Closterium > Closterium sp. Naga37s-1. The sequence continues at coordinate 1,339,024 of CANJKZ010001036.1, forward strand.
CAGTGCTTTGGGGTTTCAACCCCCCCACAGTATGGGCAAACTGGCTTACTGCGCAGGAACGCCACCCATTCTCCAACTTGCATGTTGAGGTTGTGGACGCGCAGCAAGAGATCCCTCGGCTTGCTTGGTGTGACCAATGAGTCACGGATGGAAATAGTCCGCTTCCAGTTTATGTGCCCATTCCATCTGCCCTTCCACAGTAACTGCTTCGCCGATGGCTTTTGGCCTTCTTTCCAAAGCTGCTTCAACCGCTTCAGCGGCGCAATCTGTCAAAATGTTCAGATGCTCACATTGTGTAGGTTGTAATGGGGTAGCCCATAAGGGGTACAACCCAATTAGGGTTAGTACTTGTATCCAACTCATTCATAGTTCATTCATTCTCGTTCAGTATTATGACACGGTTTCAGAGCAGGTCCTGCTCCAGGACCGTTTTTTTTAGGGCCCATCGAATAGCGCTGCCCCACTAGTCGCGCTGCCCTGCGCTGCCCTGCACTGCCCTGCCCTGCCCGTCGCGCCGCCCTCCCAGTCGCGCGCCGCCCTGCCCTGCCTGTCGCGCCGCCCGGCTGGCCACGCGCTGCTCTGCTGGCTGCCGCGCCGTCCTGCCTTGCCCGCGCGCCGCCTTGCTGGCCACCGTGCCGCCCTTTGCAGCCCGCGCGCCGCCCTTTGCAGCCCGCGCGCCGTCCTTTGCAACCCGTCGCGCCGCCCTTTGCAGCCCGCGCCGCCCTTTGCAGCCCACGCGCCGCCCTTAGCAACCCGCACGCCGCCCTACTGATGCCCGCCCTGCTGCGCGCAGCCCTGCTGGCCGTCGCCCTGCTGGCCGGCGCCCTGCTGCGCTCCGCCCTGCTACTTGCGCCGCCCGGCTGCTGCCCGTTCTGCTGCGCGCAGCCCTGCTGACCGGCGCCCTGCTGCCCGCGCGCCGCCCTGCTGGCAGCCGCACCGCTGCCTGCACCGCCCTGCCCGCGCCGCCCTACTGGCTGACGCCCTGCTGCTCGCGCGCCGCCGTGTTGGCGGTCGCACTGCCCTGCCCTGCCCATGCTCCGCCCTGCTGGCCACCGCCCTGCCCTACCCTGGCTGCGCGCCACTCTTCCCTAGCCGTGCGCTGCATCTCCCTGCCCTACGCGCTTCTCTAGTGATCGCGCGCCGCCCTGCCTGCGTGCCGCCCTGTTGGTCGCGCGCCACCCTGCTCTGCCCGCTATGGCTTCTCTCAGTGTACTCACCTTTGATCATGAGGGCCTTCCGATCCAGTTCGATACGTGGCTCGACGGCTTACAGCTGTACATACTGAGTGATTATAGAGACAACGTTTCGTTGTTTGACCACACGTCCGGAGCCTCTCTCGCCCCTCCCGCCACAGGTGACAGTGCGACTCGCTCACAATGGCTTACCCGTGACGTTGCTGCTCGCTTAGCCGTTCGCAACCACCTGCCGTTAGCCGAACGTGCTCACTTTGGCCAGCACAAGACTGCCAAAGCTCTGTACGATGCTGTAGTCGCTCGTTACTCTTCCCCTGCCACTGCTGCTCTCGGCCGCCTTATACTGCCCTACCTGTTTCCCGAGCTGTCAGCCTTTGCCACAGTCGAGGACCTCGTTACCCACCTCAGCACTAGCGACGCTCGCTACCGCGCTGCCCTCCTAGCCAAGTTCCTAGACAGGAACCCGCCCCCGACGTACATCACTCTCTACTCCATAGTCACCCGCCTCCTTGACTCTCTTCGCGCTATCATGGACCACTTTCTCGCACTTGAACCCACAGACCTCACTGTCGACCTGCTCAAGAAGCACCTCCTTGCAGCTGAGACTAGCGTAGTCGCTGTAGGTGCTGCTCGTGGCACTCCTCGCACACGCTTCTTTGAGGGGTGTTCCCCCTCCCCCCTTGCCCCCTCCAACGCTTCTGCTGCTGCTGTTGACATCCTTGGTGCTGAGGATGTCGGGGCTGCTTCTGCTCTTAGTGGGAAGCGCCGCAGCAGCAAGGGCAAGGGTGGCAAGAGTGGTGGCGGTGGCAGCGGGGGTGGTGGTGGTGGAGGCAGTGGAGGCGGTGGAGGTGGCGGAGGTGGTGGCGGGAGTGGGGGCTTCGGTGGCGGCGGTTGTGGCAGCAGTGGGGGTGGGGGTGGGGGTGGTGGCGGCAGTGGGAGTGGTGGCGGCGGCAGTGGTGGCGGACGGGGTGGAGTTGTTCAGCGAAGAGGTTCTGGCAATGGCCAGAGGCAGCAGCAGCAGCGTCAGAGCGAGACCCCTACGCCCCAGCAGCTTCGTGAGTGGTTTGCTCAGCGTGGGGCGTCTGGGGTAGTGTTCGCTGCCCGTATGTCATTCGCACGGGAGACCGCACGGATCAGACATGCGGGAAGTTTCACTCTCAGCATCGCTGCTTTTCCCGCTTTGAAGACACTTGGCGCGCAGAGTTTGGAGACGAGGCTGAGCGCCCCCGCTGGTCAGAGCTGCTTAGGTCTGGAGTTGATATCTTTGCTATTGACTATGATGCTATCCTTGCTGCCATGTATGCCTTGTTTGTTAGTGCTGAGGGTGACTGTTACCTGTGTGTGCCGCCCGACCCAGGTATAGAGGCTGATGCTCTAGGTGCTAGTGAGTCTGCTCTCCCTGGTACTGCGCCTGCTGAGGCCTTGCACACTTTTACGCTTGACTCAGGTGCTTCCCGCTATTTCTTTCGCGACAGTACCACCCTCACTCCACTCCCTGCACCTGTTCCAGTCCGACTGGCTGACCCCTCAAGGGGCCCAGTTCTTGCCCGTTCCTCCACAGTTCTCCCGTGTCCGGCGGTTTTTGTCCGGCTCACTGTCAGGTCTTCACCTCCCCTCGTTCTCTACGATGGTCACTACCACCACTCCTGGGGGTCGGCGTGTGTCGATCTGCACGTGTACATGGACGGGCCGTCACCTGGCCACGTTCACCCGTTGGCCTGGGTCGAGTCTGTACACACTGAATACCGAGCCTCCTTAGGTAGCTACATCTGCTCAGGTGTCCACGTCAGGTCCGGTAGCACCCCCCTGCTCGTGTCGCCTCCTATCGCACCAGACTCTCCTGTGGCACCACCGCCTTGGTCACCCCTCCCTGCCACGCCTTCGTGGCATGCACTCCCGCCTCCTTGTTTCTGGTCTTCCCAGGTCTCCGCCTCCCCTCCCGCCCTCGCCTGCCCCGCCCTGCCTTCCTTGCGTCGAGGGGCGGCAGCGCGCCGCTCCTCACTCCTCCTCGTTTCCCCCGACGACTGCTCCCCTGCAGACTCTCCACATGGACGTGTGGGGCCCAACCCGGGTCAATGGACAGGACCGCGAGCGCTACTTCCTGCTGGTTGTTGACGACTACACACGTTACACCACAGTCTTCCGTATAAGTGCTTACATTGTGTAGGCTGTAGTGGGGTAGACCATAAGGGTTAAAACCCAATTAGGATTAGTACTTGTACCCAACTCATTGATAGTTCATTCATTCTCGTTCAGTATTCTAACACAATCCCCTCGTTTTCGAAGATGGGGAAATCAGTAAGGTTGCGCCCCGCCGAATGGAAAACCCTCCAGGACCCAGCCGAGCTACCCCCCTGCGTGCCCTGAGTAGGCGTGCTAAGCAGCAGCTCCCTCCATCTCTGGGGTGTAGCCTCGAAGGCCTTTACCGCCAGCTTAGCAGATGCCTTTCCGCTCAGCTCCTTCTCCAGTACATCTGAGTCTTTGAGCACCGGAGTACCGTTGCCGTCAAGCACGAGCAGGTCTCCTATTCGTTTCTTCCACAGCGGCTTCGCATCTTTCTGCCCCCCGACTGGCGTAGTCCCTTTCAGCAAAATCCGCTTGTTGAAGATGATCTGCTCACTTTCGACCGCCTCTCGAGTGTTTGCCTCCGGGAGATCACCCAGCGGCGTCTTCATGAAATTCTCAACTGCCACCTTCCAGCGAGCACTTTTCCCGTCCCTGTGATTAAGTAGCTTTTTGTGGGTGAAGAATGTCTCGATGCCCATAGGCAGATCCGCTACCCGCGTCATGAGGTGTTTTTTCAGCTGATTTGTCTCCAGCGCCAACAGCCCTACTCGTCAAGCCGTTAGACACGCCATAATCATTTCCGGGTCATGAACCCCCACGCCACCCATCTTCCTTGGACTATGAAGCAGCTCCTTACTCCAGAGCCTAAACACTATGTCTGCTGTTTCCTTGTTTCCAGATACGAAGTTGTGGAAGGTATTGGAGATCGTGCCCCATAACTTTGCCGGAGGTGGGTAGACTTCTGCTTGAAAGGCTGCCTTCGGCATCGTATAACTGTTGACCACCGCCATCCGCGCCGCTGTCGGAAGGAATTTCTGCTGCCATTTTTTTATTTTCCCCGTTACATCCTCCGCAGTTTTTTTCCCATGTTGGCAGGCAGCTTCCCGATGGAGTGACCTAGACCCCAAGCAGCCGCTCCGCTTCCTCCGCTTCCGCCCAACGGATACCGTTTGCCCGACCGGTCGTCCTCCTAAGGTTATTCCCCAGTGGTAAGATGACTGATTTTTCCCGGTTTTTCGCTAATCCAGACGTCAGCTCGAACTTTGCTAACACTTGTTCGGCCCTGATGATCTACCGCTTTCCCTCCAGGACCAGGGTGGTATCGTCCGCGTACCCCATGTATGTCAGCCGCTCGCTTGCCTTGCTGATGCCCAACTTCCGTTTAAGAATCGTTTGCGCCAGCGGCTCAACCGCACACAGAAATAGGTATGGGGCATGGGGACAACCTTGCCGGACCCCATAAACCACCTCCACTCCTTCCCCCATCCAACCGTTAACTAACTGCCGTGTTTGTGTTCCCGCATGCACGCCTTCCATCCAGCGCACCAATCGATCAGGGATCTCACCGCCCTCAGCGTCCGAAAAAGGTAGCCACGGGAGACCGAGTCAAACGCTTTTTCAAAATCGACCAAGAGAAGAAACCGGTCCTCATTGTCATTTCGGGCTGTGTCGATAATATCAGCGACCAACCCCACCGCGTCTGTCAACCACCTCCCGGGAAGGAACCCATACTGGTCCGGCGAAATTACCCGGCTCAGAAACTTCTTCATCCTGTCAGCCACGACCCGTGCCAGTACCTTGTAAGTGAAATTGAGGAGGGTGATGGGCCGGTAGTTGATGAGTTGTTCCTTATCCCCTTTCTTCTGAAGCAGTATTGTAACCCGCCTCTTTTACTTCTGTCGAAAGAACCGCTGACAACGCGAAGTCCTTGGCCAAGGCCATGAATCCCTTCCCTAGCAGGTCTCAATGGGCTTCGAATAACTCCTTCAGTAAACCATCTTTCCCCATAGATTTATTTGCTGCCATTGCGCTGAAGGCCTTCTTCACTTCCTCTTCCGTCCAGACTGCTGTCGGCTCCTCTACCTCCCAGAAACTCAGCTTCTTCCCCTGCGCAGGATGCCAATCCTCCTCCAGTTCACATCGGTCCCGCCCGAAGATATCCGCGAAGAACGCTGACTCTGCACGAAGAATGTCCTGGGGATTGGAGACAACCCCGGTTGCCGTCTGCAGCTCAGCAATTTGGGTACTCGTTTTCCTCGCCTGCACCATCACCGTCAGATGCTACGACGCCATTTCCCCCCAGAGTTCCAACATATTCTGGACATCAGGTGCAGTTTGTCCTTTCTTGCCGCCTCGTATTCTCACAGTTGTGTCTCTTTCACGGCTAACCGCGCACTTGTCACTTTGCAAGACGGATCCCGCATCGTTTCCTGCCGTAGTTCCGCAACCTCATCAACAAGACGAATCACCGTCGCCTTCACTCGCTTGCCTTCCTCCTTCGCAAACGCTCGGAGCCCAACCGCCAACCACGAAAGAAGCAGCTCAAAGCTGCTGCCATCCATGACAGCACACTTCGCTACCGTCGCTTCCACAATCCGGCGTACCCCATGCTTGTGGACCATCGACGCGTGAAGTCTCTAGAGCCCGGCCCGATGCAGATCTTGGCGTCAATCCGAAGAGCCACTCGAATCGCGAAGCTATGATCCAAAATGTAATCCGCCAGCATAACGTGAGAAGCCTGAATCAGGTGAGGTAGAAGAGAGTGAGAGGTGAGAGCACGATCGATACGCATACTGGCTTGCTTGGCCTGCGAGAAGAAAGTGAACTCTCGTTTCCTTGGATTAAGCGTCCTGAAAGTGTGTGAGAGCTGGAAACCAACGCAACGAGCAAGAAGTCTGTCATTTTCCGCAGTGGAATCTATGCGCGATGACTTATCTAATATTGGATCCTCTATGGTGTTAAGATCGCCGATGATGAGCAGGTGACTGGACGGCGATACCAAGTCTACTACTGGACCTAGAGTGTCACGGAGGAAAGTCACGCGGGAGGTCGCATTGGCCGAAATGTAACGGGCTATGAATGAAAGTTGTAGCCCAAGACCATGGATCTCCGCGGAAACTAATCTACCTGAATGATGAACTATCGCGCTGGAAAAGCTAAGTAAAGGCGATATGCAAAGCAGAGCTACGCCGCCAGCCTTCGATCTAGGAGAGGTTGATGCTGCTAAACTGTAAGTTGGGTGAGACCATAGTGGGTGATCTGAAGCTATCCTAGTGTCTGGGAGAACAATGATGTCGGCTGCTTGTCTGGACCAGTCGAGGACACGCTGATGTTTGGTCTTATCTCCTAGGCCGTTGACGTTAAGGCCCACGAAACTGACAAGGCCTTTTTTACTCATTTGATAACAACTTGAGAACCCCTACGCATCCACAGGGTAAAGAAGAGAACGGCACCGACTACTAAAAGGACTACTGCTGCTGCTGCTGCTGCCTGTCTACCGAGCTGCTCTTGCCTCAGAGCCCATACTCCTTCTTCGTGACATTGAGACTTGCTTTCTCGAGCGAGGCACGGGTCGCAGAACCGAGCTTCTCCAGATGAATGAGGTGATTTGCGGAGGTGACATGATCTGCCGCGGTCATGAAGCCTCTCCCTTTCGCCTTCCCACAGCCCACTTGCGTGCAGATCCACTCCTCCCGGTTCCCTCTAGTGGAGATCAGCACCATGGCCGGGTCTGGCAGAATAGGAGTTATCAGCGGTGAAGCCGGAAGGGATGCAGCTGCACGGTACGACTTGACAGTTAGCACAAGAACAAACACAGTGGTATGTTAGAATAGGTGCTTAGCTTAGTAGACTTAGTAGCCTATGGTTTAGTCTTAGGAGAGTAGCGAGAGGAAGGTCGAGGGTGTTGACCAAAGGAGGAACGAGAATGTGTGTTCACTGTGAGAAGAGTTACAACTTATAGCAAGCCAAAATGATGCACCACCTAACAGGACGGCAATAGAACTACACTACAGCTAGAACTACATGCAATTATGCAGAAATATATTATGACACACCCCCTAACTACATGCAGGAATAGCCCTGTGCATAACACCCCCTGAAGGGGTACACCCTGCACAGCGGGAGACAACGGAGAGGAATGCGAGGAGGAGACGAGAGAGAGAGAGGGGAGAGGAGAGGAGGTGGGGGGAGCCACGCGGCGAGCCCCTCTTACGAACCCCCGTTTTACAAGGGGGGGGGGAGAGAGGGATGAGGAGAGGAGGTGGGGGGAGCCATGCGGCGAACCCCTCTTACGAACCCCCGTTTTACAAAGGGGGGAGGGTGAGTGAGGGAGGAGAGGAGGTGGGGGGGAGCCTAGTGCGGCGAGCCCCTCTTACTAACCCCCTAATTCCACGCCCCCTTTCAGCCACCCCCCTCAACCTCACCCCCCTTGTCAACCGTCCCCTGGAAACTCACACCTTCCCCCCACCCTTCCTCCAACGCCTTCCCAACCCACGGTGGTCCCTGCTCAAGCCTTCACACGGCGGCCAGAAGCCCGCCACCCCCTTACCCTCCCCCCCACAGCGGCACGTGCGGCAGTGAGAGAGAGAGAGGAGGAGGGGCGGCAGCTGGGTGCTCACACCGGCCACCCCAAACCCACCCCCCCACTGTTGCACGCGCAGCAGGGAGAGAGAGGGGAAGGCGAGCGGCAGCGGCAGTAGCTCCTCCCGCCACCCCCACCACTCCCACCACTCCACCCTCCCCCCCACACCAGCAGGTGCGGCCGTGAAAGAGAGGAGGCAGGGTGGTGCCGTTGGTGCCACCTCCCCCTTACACCACCCCCACCTCCCCCCAAACTGCTGCATATGCAGGAGGGAGAGGGCAGAGAAGGGAGGGGGGGCGAGGTGCGCGATCTGATGGGGCGGGCGCGGGCGGGCAAGGCGCACGAGGCGCCGGGCAGAGGCGCACGAGACGCCGAGCAGAGACCGCCGCTGCAGTAGGAGCAGCAGAGGGGGGAAGGTAGAGGCGGAGGGGGGGGCTGCTGGCTTGGTGACGAAGCAGAGCAGCGGGGCGGTGGAGGTGCAACCACCCCCCACTGCCACTCCTGCGTCCCCCCAACACCCTCCCCCCCCCCCCCCCCCCAAACTGCTGCACGCGAAGCAGGAGAGGGAGGAGGAAGCGGGCGACGGGGACGACGGGAAGCACTTCGACGGGGCCCCCGCGCGACGGGCAGAAAACCGTCGCACGCTGGGGGCGAGCGACGGGAAGAACACCGTTGCGTGCTGGGGGCGCGCGACGGGCAGAAACCGACGCACGCCCGGGCCGTGCGACGAGCAGAAACCGCCACACGTCCGGGGTGTGCGACGGGCAGAAACCGCCACGCACTTGGGGCGTGCGACGGGCAGAAACCGCCACACGCCTGGGGCATGCGACGGGCAGAAACCACCACACGCCTAGGGCGTGCGACGGGCAGAAACCGCCAAGCGCTCGGGGCGCGTGACGGGCAGGGGTGCTGCATGACGGGCAGCGTGACTGGTGGGCCCATGAAAATTAGGTCCTGGGAAGGACCAGCTCTGATAGCATGTTAGAATAGGTGCTTAGCTTAGTAGACTTAGTAGCCTATGGTTTAATCTTAGGAGATTTGCGAGAGGAAGGTCGAGGGTGTTGACCAAAGGAGGAACGAGAATGTGTGTTCACTATGAGAAGAGTTACAAGTTATAGCAAGCCAAAGGGTGCACCACCTAACAGGACAGCAATAGAACTACACTACAGCTAGAACTACATGCTGTTATATATAAATATATTCTAACATGGTAAGCATGATCATGCAGAGAAAAGCAGTTACCATTAATGCGACGAACCCTCCCCGAGGCAGCGGCTTCGCACTTCCCTATATTATTTTGCCGCTCTGTTGTGAAAGCATCATGATTGACGTCATGATGCTGTCCACCGCAGAGCAGGCAAGACAGCGCAGGGAACTGGACCAAGAAGCGACGACCGATCTCCAGGGGATCCTCAAAGACATGGTGCCAGCGGTATCTGTTGCCGGGATGAGGGATCACAAGACCCTTGATGACATCAGTATCAGCTCTGGTGACTGGATGCAGAACGCGGTGGAAGCAAATGTCATCCTTGAGCGCTGACTGCCTCCGGTTCCGTAACTGGTAGACCACCATCAGCTCCCGCAACATCTCCAGCGTCTTTGTCGCAGGTACGTCCCGGATCACCACTTCAGTCGCTTGCTTGTTCGTCGCCCGCTCTCGCAAAAATTCAGGATCGTCAGTGTGCTGCCAGTAGAGCCGGAAGACTGTGCCGTTAGGACGCGTGTAGTCTACCTCCTTGGACCTGATGCTCATAATGTCTTCTTCGCCCAGGAGGGAGACTTGCAGGCGACTGTAGCGGGTCTTCGCCACGTACGCCGGCAGAAGCTCTTGGAATTTCGCCGAGTCAACAGCACCGTCGGAGAGTGTAGACGACCAGATGTGCCTCATCAGTGTCCGCACCGTGGTGATGACGGAAGCCACCTCCAAATCAAAAGCCACATGTAACAGCAGAATCGTCGTGTAGCGTACACGATTGAATGCCTCTGTCCTGACTTCGACCCCAAGCTCTTCGTCAGATTCATCTTCAATGAAACCACTATCAGGAGTCGACGTATGAAGAGAGCTCAACTTTTCTTCCAAGGAGAGACCAGATCCACTTGCAGGTGCTTCAGTAACAGGCACGTTGACTGACTCCTCCAGAGCTTCGCCCTTGCCTTTGCCTGTAGGATCAGATGAAGCAGGAGCATGCGACGAGGACGGCGCTTCCAATGACGAGGAAGGAGCCTCCAGCGACGAGGCTTCCGGCAGAGCCTTAGACTTCCCCTTAGGAGGCATTGTGCGATGATGAGAGAAGAATGGATGCGAAGCTTGAAAACAGACCACAAAGGTCTGAGCTGATGCCATAGCTCTTTGTAAGGATGCAATGAACGAGGAGTGTTTCCCACATACATCCTTTGATTTGTATCGCGTACGCCCCTTCGACCTGGGTGCCCTTTGACAACAGTGTGAGCGAAGTGAGGAAGGGCCATCCTTGGTTGTGGTGTGGAGTCTGGACGACATCTCCGTCCAAATTCTACACATCACAGCACGTGGAACACCCGCGCGCGCGGAAACACGCCTCACCAGCATTTTCCCAATTGTACTGTAGTTGTGGTTGTGGGGGAGTGGAAAAGTGTCCAGCGGGTGGGTGGATAGGAAGAGGTGGCGTGGGTTTTGGGGGGGGGTTGGGATGGGATGGGAGTAGTTGGAGCTTCCTCCCAGTCGCCCTCCTGACAGAAGTCGTCGTGTACAGAGTCGCAAACTCGCAGTATGGAGCAGAGGACGGTCAGAACCGCGCCGCGTCTGATTCGGGGTCGGTGGAACGCAGATTTTCTCTGGTAAATTCCGCTCGCATGGAGGCAGGCACCGATTCACCGAACCGAAATCTCAAAATACTGTACAGCTTCGTTGCACCGTGGCCTTTCAGGCACGCATGCCCTTTCCTCCAAATTTGTTTCAGGTGCCCCACATGCAACAATTCCTCGGGATTCAACGCGCATTGAAATTTTGACGACTCGAGTCGACGACGACAGAAACGTAGCTCCCGCCAACCCGAGCCTCGTATGAGCAGAGGCAGTACTGTAGCAGCCCAATGAAGCTCCCCGCGCCTTTCGTGGAAAACCTCTTTGCTTGTCAGGTAAAGCATAAGTAGTTTGAAATCATTTGACAGAGAAAATCAGTTTTGTTCAGTCATCAAGCAACTACTCAAACCTAAGCACCAGAACTATCCTGCATTGCGAACATCACTCCCTGTTTAGCTTTCATTCGCTGATCTTCTCAAGGATCGAGTCGGTATAAGCTTTTAAATAGAGACGCCGGGACCACCGCCGCCAAGATTAATAGGTTCACTGAAATCATGGGATTTAACGGCCAGATGCAAAAGCCCGCTTCCGCTCTCTTCCTCTCTCCGCACGATTTCGGCGGAAACAACATTTGGAGCGTTAGCCAGACTGACAAGCCTGCGGGGAAAACGCAGCCGCAGCTCTGGGTGCAAGTAGCTGAGGACGACACGAGCGAGTGTGACTTTAACGGGAGTGATTGCGACGATAGCTGCTCTACCGTCTCCACCTTTTCTTGCCTCTCCCCTCGCTCCTCCGCATCTTCCGCCGCGGGTTCGCTTTCTCCCACTTCCGTGCTTCGAAGCGGCGCTTCCGTCGCTTCTTGGAATACGGTTGAGCCTTTTAACGGGGATATTGCGGACGGCGTGGGTTCAGCGGATAGCGAATCTGATGCTGACGAGATTAATCTGCCCGACGACCTCGACCTCTATCCTCGCGAAAACTCGTCCGGTATCGCGCACTCGCAACTCGCAGCTTTCGCGAACAGCAACGTCTCTTCCGACAGCATTCTTGGTCGGCCCGCATTCCCCCCCGCTGCTGTCTCCACCCCCGCCCCTTACCTTGCGTCCTCGCCCGCGCCTCTTGCGCGCGTCTGCGGATCTGCCGCGTTCCCCCCGAACCCGCAAGTGCAGTACCAGCAGCAGCAACAGTTGATGCAGCAGCAGATGAGCCTGTACTGGCAGCAGATGTACCTGAACCAGATGCACCTGCAGCAACTGATGTACCTCCAGCAGCAGCAGCAGCAGCAGCAGCAGCAGCAAAGGCAGCAGCCGTGCGCGGCACCGCAGCAGCCACAGGAGGAGTCCCCGCGGGTTTTCCTTCCGCCGCGCTTCCTTCCCCATCAGAACACCGCGGGCACGGGGGTCTTCCTCCCGCCCACCCGCGCTTGAACCACCACACAGCACAGAATTTGTCGCAAAGAGGGCTCTGATTTCGCCCGCTCGACTGGTTACCAAATAAGGCATGCGACAATTCCGTGGTTAGTCCTGTACATGGTTTTGGTAGAGCTGCTTGGGGGCTGCTGCTGGTTACCCTGTGTGTGCTGTTGCTGCGTGCAATGCACAAGGGGTAACCAATAGCAGCTCGCCAAATTAGGAGTAGGTCACAAGGCTTCTGCCCTCCCTGTGCTTCTTTGCATGGTGTTGTGTGAAGTCAGGAGATGGGTCTTTGTAATACACGTGGCCATATCTCATTGCGAGCTAAACAACACTTCAGGAAAAAAAAAAAACAATTAATGTGTACGTTTCTAGCCGCACACAGTATGCACTGGTAGTGGCCTTTACACACCCTGTCTCCGACCCCGCTTTGCTTTCTTCACAGGTGGTGAATGGTTGTGTGTGCTTTGGAACGTTATCTTTTCTGGCTGCCCATCAACAACATCAATGGTTCGCGTTGCCCGACAGCCTCCAGCTGAATGCAAACTGCAGCGGTAGTACTTCCTTAAGAAGGGAGCTTCCCCTTTCGGAGCTATGACCTTGTTTCCATAGTTGTGCCATCGGTATTTTGGATCGCTCGGGTTCGTGCTCCCAGCAGCAGTCGTATGGCAAGCAGCTCTATCCAAACCAGCAGCAGCAGGAGCGGGAGCTTCCGGGCCGGAAGGAGTGGCTCGAGTGGTAGGCGTGGGACCGGGCATTGCTCCTGGACCGGAAGGCGTGGGATGGGCATTGCCGCTACAGCCAGCATTGCTCCTTGCCTGTAGATACTCCTCCATTGCTTCAACTCGCCTTAGTCCCGTGTGAGGAGCATGCATTCTCCGAGAAATAAGTTTCGCCCTCTTGTTACCCTTCTCGCGTATCTCCTTAATTTCTCTTTCTCCCACCTTGGAAGCTTCAGGCCCTCTCGGTTTGGAAGCTTCCTCCGGCTGCTCTGCGGCCGAAGCTGACTGGACCAGGGGAGGTGAAGCACCTCTGGTTGGTTCGATCGCTGGCAATCGAAGAGGCATGGCGTTGCCAGTAACGAACCGTGGGATGCTCAATATGGTGGATGGCGCTTGGGTCGACTGGCCAGAATACTGAGTAGACTCCAGCATGCACCTTCGAGCGAATCCCGCAGAGGGACTTCCGTTTCCTGGCTCATACGCAATACCGCCTTCACCCCTTCGCCTTGCCAGTGACGATTGAAGCAGCGCGGCCAACATGGCCTTGCGCCTAATGCTCTCTGGAGAGGTGGGGCCCTCGCTCAAGGCTGGCATGGCCGGGACAAGAGTGACAGCTGTTTCCACTGCAAAGAGGACTCGGGTTCTCATATTGGCGGTTTCCGTCGGCGTGGGATTCGGAGCGGTTACCGCATGAGTTACCGCTTCGGCGTAAGCAGGAGACTCGGGTTCGTCAAGGGCGGCATCGCTTAAAGCCTGTGCGATTCCTGAGAGAGGGGAAGAAGATCGGTCGCCATCCCCCAGGCCGCTGTTGCTGCTGGCGCCCTCCTCATCAGCGGCTGTGCTGCTGCTGCCAGAGCTGCTATTCTCGCTCGCCGTGTCCCGCAGCGAAACGATTTTGCACAGCACCTCCGGATCTTGCGCCATGTCGGTGGTGGACGCAGGCCTGGCGCCGTCGATGTGACCACTCGCGCCCGCGTGCCTTTTGCGTTGCTTCATCTGCTTCAGCAGTCCTGTGAGGGTCATTCCCGTACCACCATCGCCGGCACGAGCAATATCACCGGCGGCAACGTCAGCGCCAGCGCCCTGGCTCTCGCGCAGCTGCTCTGCCGTCGCTTCAAAATTTACTCCAGCATCGGCGGCAGAAAGAGCATTCATGCAAACCGCGTTCGCAGCGTCGGCAGCGTCACGCTGAGCGTCACCATATGCCTCGAGCGGATCATCCCACTGTGAGGGATCTCGCGGCACACTGCCGCACCACGGGCGCTGCGATTGGGATAAGTCGACTCCCAGCCGCCGCGCAGTCGCCGTTTGCCGATCGGGTCGAACAGTCTCGCCGCCCATCAGCAGCGTCTCCGATTCGAAAATCCGATGATCCGAATGGTGAGCCCTTGTCAGATCCATTTCGGCGGGATACGCGGCGTGCGCCGCGCGTAGAGCTTCAAAAGAAGCGCCGGAAATTTGAAAGCTTGACGTGGCGGGAGGGCAGATGAACGATTCGCCAGTATGGTATGATTGCGAGTGGCCCGTCGTGTCGTTTCTTCCCCAGATTTTACGGAGTCCGCCATCATCAGGATCAACTTGATCCTCATCATCATGACGGCAACGAAGGGACTCCAAGTCGTTCATCGATCGTCTGCGAATCGCGTCGCCGTATGATGCGAGCGCCAGTGGAAACGCCCGCGTCGCCGCCGTCATCGTTGTCGTCGAGTCGGCGTTCGCGCCGTCCGCGGCGCTCGCGGCGGCGTTCGCGGTGGAGCTCTCGTTTAGCGCCGCTGCGGCGCCGCCGCCGGCCTGAAGTTCGGCAAGGATTCTCGAGACGCACACCTCGCGTCGCTGCTCCGCGCTGCTAACCGCTCCAATTATCATCGCCTCGCCTTGTAACTGCTCGCTGTGCTGTTCGTCGATTAGGTCTCCGTAGAGCGGTTCGCAGGGCGAGATTTCTGACAGCGCCGCTGCGCCACCGCCTGGGAGTTCCAAGCCGTCTCCAACGGCGGGCGCTGAGGCAGCGGTATCGGCGGGCCACGTGTCGGCCCAGTCGCTGGTGTTGATGGCTTCGGGTGGGGCCTCCCACAAGCCGTTGCTGAAGCACGGCGAATTGAAGAAGCGATCGTGGTTACTCATCGAGTTGGATTTGTTCAAATGTACTAGCAGGGGTTTGGTAGTGTCCAGTCGGTTTGGGTGGGTGGGATAGGATGGGGTTCGATTTCCGGGTCAATGAAAAACGCGGGGTTGACTTGCTTCGTGATTGAGACTGAGGTAAGCGGTGAGGTTTGACAACTAGTGAAGCGCTGACCAACACTGAATACCCAAGGGTTGACTAAAAGGTCTAAGTTTCAACGCATCAACGTCAGAGGCAGATGCAGAACGTTCGTGCCTCAAGATTTCTTCGTTGAGGAGAGTGGTCAAGTGAAACGATGCCTGACGGTGATTCAAGGAAAAGAGTGTCGTCCCAACTGTAAGCCATCTGGCATGGCGTGGGATGGCATGGTGTGTCTGGTGATGGCGGGAAGGTCCGTGAACGTGGAGTAGACGCGAACGCCACCGCGCCACCAATGCCCACGCTGTACACTCTGTACTCTGCCAAGAGTCTCCACCTAACAGGGTTGCGGGCAGCACTTCCGCCAACGCGCTGAAGGGTGGTGGAACTGGGAGAACTAGGAGGATGGTGATGAGTGAGGTGAGCATTGAGCCAACATGACGGGGGGGGGGAGCGAACCGCGCCGCATGTCCCCCGAATATCGCGCCACGCAACTCTTTACCTCCGATATGTAACTGGCTTGTGGCAAAGACAAGGGATGCAGAAAGCGAGCGACAACAGGTTCATCGTTATTTCGTAGCGACAACAGAGAGAATGCGTTGAGTCTGGATTCGCAATTGCGTTTGTTCATTTCACTTCACCCAATCAACATCTAGGGGCAACAATCAGGTCAACAACCACTTCACAATCAGGTCGACGACTGACAGAAAACGGGGATGGTCCGAAACATTTTGGGGCTGATCTGAAAAAAGTGGAGCATCTTGTGCAGATGTACCGCGCAAGACCGTTGTAGCATCTACGATATTGGTACCCTGGCTTACACATCCCAGCATCAATTACAAAAAACTCAGAGTGCTTGGATTTACACACTATCTAATCAAGTAGAGCCTTAACACAATCAAGCCCGAACCTTCTCACCAGATATTAACGTTGTAGTTCATTCTCTATTTTTCATCTTAAGTAAATTCCTTTATAATTTCCAGACCGTAGCCTGCGAAAACAAAGTACCGTAATATATTTGTTTTACACTGATATTCCAATAATTCTTCAGGATTCAACGCGTTTGAAATTTTAGATTCGTGTCGACTCGCGATAGAAGTGCGGCTCCTGCCAGCCCGAGCCGCGCATCGAGCACCACCCTAGCGACGTGTACCACCCGAGTAGTTCGAGTTATGCGGTTTAGAACGATGATGCACATTCCAAAGCGGTTTTTAATATTGACCGTCCTGAACCGCGAAGTTGAAAGGAACATATGTATGACGGTTGTGTGCGTAATAACGTGGTCCATTCTACACTTGTTTCGGTTTGGACTCGGACCATCCTTGGTTGCTGCAGACGTTGATGTTGCTGTTGGAATCGGACGGACCATCCCAAGTTGCATCAGCCATTCGATATTCCTGAGACTGTACAGTATGTTCACACTAGCTCCGAGATGGAGTCAAGCATAAGCTGGTTGAGATTAGTTGACACACATGTAGTCTGTTTTGTTCCGTCCAGACGTAATTATTTCTACGAGTACTATCTTCAGCCTCGAGCTATCCTTACGTACCTCTCACATTCTTCTCCTTCCATTCCCCTGCTCGTCCTGAACCTGTGTTTCTCAACGTCCTGAACTAGTCAACATAAACTTCTCGATATAGAAGCCGGCATCACGCCTAATATCAACGGGTGCACTACAAACATGGGATCCAACGGCCAGATGTAAATGCCGCTTCCGCTCTCCTCTCCTCTCCGCACGGCTTCGGCGAGACATTAATTGGAGCCCGCGAGGACTCACAGGCCCGCAGGGAAACCGCAGCCGCAGCTCTGGGTGTGACGTCACAAGCGAGTGTGACTACAACGGTCGTGATTGCGATGACAGCTGCTCCACATCCGCCACCTTTTCTCGTTTCCCTGCGGGTTCCCTTTCGCCTGTAGTCTCCTTCTCTTCCACTTCCGTGCTGTGTGTAAGTATGCCCTCAAGGCCCTCATCATCTCGTTGCACAAACATGGCACTTAGTAGATAACACAGCACATCGTATGAACGGCATTTGTGGCACAGAATCTACAGTATGCAATAGACTCTACAGAACAGAGCACTCGGTAAATAACCCAACACATTTATCACACAAAAGGAAAATAACATAGGAGAATGTGCACTCTTTTTAGTGGCACAGAATATACGGTATGTAATGGGCTTTACAAACCCTGTGAACGACCTCGTTCTCCAATCCCCGCGGGCGGATCATGGTTATGAGTGCCCGGATCCGTAATTCTCCATGTCTGCTCGTCAAAATAATCGAAGGTACACGCCGCCGGACAGTTCGATTCACTGCAGCAGTAGTACTTCCTATAGTAGGGATCTGGTCCATTCCGACCGATGATCTTATTTCCATTGTTGTGCCATCTGTATGTTGCACCACTCAAACCCGTGACTGCAGCTGTAGGCGTATGCGAAGCTGACGCATCTGAACCGGAAGCAGCAGACTCAGCAGCGGTAGTAGTGGGAGATGCTGATGTGGATGGATGGTTTGGGGTGGTAGGAGTGCGATTGGAGGCAGTAGGTCCGTGAAGCTCCGCCATCTTGTTGCCGTTCTTCCTTAACTCGCGTAGTCGTCTTGCCAAGGGCTCTAGGTTGCCCGGCTGTACTGCTGCTGAAGCTGACTGTACTGCTGGGATTGAAGCGCTTCCCGTAAATAGCAACGTTTGTTGTTGAGGAGGTAAGGCGGTGCTAACGTTATGCTGGAGGTTGCTCGATAAGGTGTATGACACTTCTGCCAGGTGGTTGCGGCTTGAATTTTGAGTAGAGTCTAGAGGGAGAAGAGGGCGGCGAAACGTCGGACGGATGCTCAGGGGGTCAAACGAAGAGCCATTGATACATCCAGACCCGCCGAACGCCGGGATAATGCCCCCGCCGCTTCGCGTTGCACATATCAATCGTGTCGCTTCGCGTTGCGGATTGTGAGAATTTGCAGAGGTGACCAGATTTCCGTTCACGGAATTTGCCAAATCTGGGAAAACAGGAGACTCGGATTCGTTCAGAGCAGCCTTGCTTGACGCCCGTGGTGTTCCCGAGAGGTGAGAAGAAGCTCGGTCGCCGTCCCCCGTGCCGCTGGCCACCAGCATGCCGCTGCCGCCGTCACACGCAGCAGTGATGCTGCTGCCGCCAAATCCGCCACTCTCACCCCCGTGCGAAACGATGTTACTCTGCTCCGAATCTCGCCGCATGTTGGTGGTCGACGCAGGCCTGTCAGCGGTGTCGTTGCTAGCAGTGGCACACGCCTGTCCCTTGTGTCGTTTTCTCTGCTGTGGCTGTCCTGTGATGGTCAGCCCCGTACCACCATCACCAGTGCCAGCAGTATCACCACCGGCGACGGCGGCGCCAGCTCCAGCACCCCGGCTCCCGTGCTGCTGCTCTGCCGTGGCGTCATCAAATCCGCCATTCTCACCCCCGAGCGAAACAATGTTACATAGCACCGAATCTCGCTGTATGTTGGTGGTTGATGCAGGCGTGGCGCCGTCGCTGCTAGCACTCGCACACCCCTGGATCTGCTGCAGCACTCCGGTATAGGTCAGCCCCGTACCGCCGTAACCAGCACCAATAACACCGCCATCACTGCCGGCAAGGACAACGCCAACACCCTGGCTCCCGCGCTGCTGCTCTGCGCTGGTCTCACCTTTTGCATAAGCATCGGCGTCACCCGCATCGTCAGCATCAGCACCACCACTATCACCGGCGGCCGCTCCTGCTCCCGCACCCTGACTCCTTAGCTGCTGACCTGCCGTGGCGCCGCCTTTTGCACCAGCGTCAACATTATAAATAGCATGAGCATCCGCATTGGCGTCACCACCGACTACAACGCCAACGCCAGGGATCCCGGGCTGCCGATCTGCCGTCGCGTCGCCGTTTGCGATAGTACCGGCATCAAGAAAAGCAACAGTGACAGAGGCGTCAGCATCAGCACCAGCAACACTACCACCGACGGCAACGCCAACGCCACCACCCTGGCTCCTGCATTGCTGTTGCTCTGCCGTGGCGTTATCCGCCGACGCCAATTCGACGCCCACACGCGGAGTCCTCGTCTTCTGAGCAGAATCGCCGCCTATCGCGGCGGGATTTGCGGCGTGTGTCGCGAGCAGAGAATCTGAAGAGGGGCCGCTCGACGTGGCGGGCGAGGAGATCATCCCATCGCAATCAAACAAGGCTTGTCCCGTCGTGCCTTTTCTCAAGAATGCGTCTGCCGCGTCGAGGTCGCCGCAATGCTCACCATGAAGATCTTCAGGTTGATTACCAACTTGACCGTTCTCCCCCGCTTCGCCGTGTATCTCGCGAGGCATTTCGGCTACTTGCTGTTCGTGGGACAGAACATCTAACGCTTCTCCATCGGCGGACCCAGTAGGATCGGCCCAGCCGCCCGCGTCCATTGCGTTGCTGTTGGTTTCCAATAGGTCGCAAAAGATATCCAGAAGATCTAAGGAAGCCATGTGCCCAACATGCGGGGTGATGTGTTCCGTCGCAGTTTCCAGTGAAACGATAGCAATAGCAACGAATCTGTGGGGGGTGGGATACGGATGGGATGCGAAGCGATGGCCAGGGTCCTTCGGCGTCGCGGGGTTGACTGGCTTCGAGGCGAAGTTGCTACATTCTTCACATTCAGAGAGGCACTGACAAATTCGGCTGTGTTGAGATCTGATCAGAGAAGCCTTTTTGCAATTCCGAGAAATGGTTCACCTCCATGGTTTTTATACCCCGACCCCGAAGGGCTGGCTGGCGTCTCATCTGCAGATCCATCTTTTGCAACAGTGAGCCGCGCCGCAGTTTCGCTAGTTCGTAAGAATCGTTCACGGCCCGGTGATCAACTTTATGAATGGTGGTATTTTATTTGTTTTGCCCGCGGGCAGCTCGCTTGCGTGGAACGAGCGGCAGCTGACGCTGGCGCTAGTATGAACATACTGTACAGTCTCAGGAATATCGAACGGCTGATGCAACTTGGGATGGTCCGTCCGACTGAAGCAACCAAGGATGGTCCGAGTCCAAACCGAAACAAGTGTAGAATAGACCATGTTATTACGCACACAACCGTCATACATCTGTTCCTTTAAACTTCGCGTTCAGGACGGCCAATATGAAAAACCGCTTTGGAATGCGCACCATCGTTATAAACCGCATAACTCGGACTAGCTCGGACCTGCAATCTTATGTTGTTTCTTCTTCTGCACGCATGGTGCTCCGCCGCGGTTGCGCAAGTATCAAGCAGAAACACTAACAAACCCACCAAACCCAATCTTTCCAAAGCCACGAAATACCTCGCACTTCAATTCTACCCGTGCAGTTAGCTCTCTACAGTCTTAGATCGTATTCCAACACAAGGACACCATCCAAAGTTGGGGCAAGTGGTTGTTTTTTTCATCTGCTTTAGAATGAAGGCCTACTTAGGATGTTTTCCCTTAGTTTGAAAGCCTGGATGGATTCTCAAACCCATTCTTGAGTCATAAGTCAGTTAGTCTCGATGAGTTGGGTGAACTCACTCAGTCGCGCTTACTCAACTCACTGACACGTGTAAGGTGTGGCGTACTGAAATGGTTCAGAAATTCGTGTGTATATTTCAAAATTGCAATTTTCGTACACATGATGCCTGTTTGAGCCACTCCCGGTTGCCTTGTGAAGGGGGCTTATAAGCTGTAACGTGCATTTCGCAAAAGTTTCGTCAATTCGCAGCTGGCTAAAAAGGATTCGCAGGTGCTTATATAAAGGATCTGTAACCTTATCCGTTGACATTTTGACTTCAGTCTCTTCTGTTTGACTTCGGTCTATTCGTTGCTATTGGTTCATAACCACGCGACGAGCTTGTAACGTGGGTGCAACAGGCTGGGGAAAAAACCTCAGGTGCAGCGTTTCCATCCGGTGCAGAGCAAATTCGCGTGCATGGGGTGGGCATCACCTGTAGCATCATGTCCATGTTACGTTGAACTAGGGGAGTAGACATGCAGCACGGAAAAACGCTGAAATTCAGACAATTTCAGTATTCCAACGCTCGAACTGTCCAAACTTCTCATGGTTTCCCTGCGTTGGAATACCATATTAGTTCCCTTCAATTGTCTAGGTGATATCTTGCGGAGACCACTCTTCAGAAAAGTGGCGAAAATGGTGAACAGCGGAAGGCGAAGAACGAAGGAGGGGATGGCGACATGGACATGGGGAAGGCCGCCGTGACATCCGCCGTGACATTCTCCGCGGGAGCTGCTAAGGACGTCGCGGCCACCGGATTCTTCGCCGCTTCGGCCGTCGTGGAAGGCGCCGCTGCATACGGCGAGGGGGGCGGGAGGTCCGATCGCAAGCGGCAACGCCATGGGTATGTGGAAGATGAGAAGGGAGAAACGGCAATAGGCGGCAAAATCAAATGTTGACTTGACTTCAGAGAAAGGATGGAGGGAACCCTAAACCTTGGACAATGACTAGCTCGTCGCATGGGCTGTTGACACATGTCATCGCCTCAGAACCCTGTCCATTCGGCTCAAATCTCGACGTCTCACCTGTTGACACGTGTCATCGTTCCAACATTCTCTACATTGCTGGGAGATTAATCGCAACGATGGCGCCCCTGTTATTCCTGACGGCTTTCTCCCACTGAGAGACATGAGCAAGCAATGGGGATTCAGGCAGTGGAAACAACAGAGGAGGAGTAGTACAAGTGGGCGTCGGCTCAGGTAGCGACGACGACAATTGCTCCAAGAAGATAGGCCGCTGCGGCAGCAACTGCAACGCACCCCCAGACCCAGCACCTCCAGCACCAGCACCTCCAGCGCCAGTACCTCCAACTCCACCAACAAGAGGACTCCTAGCAACCCCAGAGGCAGCACCCCCAGAACCAGCACCCCCAACATCACCACCCCCAACAACACCTGGGCCCTCGAAGTCCGCAGCGACAGGCTGCAGAGGAGGCGAAGACGTCCGAGGCGGAAAACCCGGAGGTGTCTCCAAGCGCGGCGAGCGGCGAGAGGTCGCTGTGTCGGCAGCAGTAGGGTCATCCGCCTCGGTCGAGCCAGAGGAGGCAGACGGGACTACGAGACACGAGAGAACAGTGGAGGGGTGCGCATAGACTGTGCTAGTAGGCGCACAAGCAGCGACACATGAAGGCTCTAACTCCTGGTGCCCGCCCCCGCCACTCCCGCCAGCTCCACTACGACCACTCTCGTTAGCTACAGTGATGAGGTATGACAGTGCAGGGAAGGTAAGAGGCAGCGCAAGACAGCCTAGGACTGCAGGAGGGGGGGGGGAGTAGCGCCTAACCACAGCGGAATACATAGCATGGGCCGACGACACCTAGCGAACGTTGGCTCTCTGGTCGAACGAGAGGTGAAGGCGGACTGCAAGTGTGGCGGCGGCGTCTCGCGCCATCCACCGCTTGTAGGCAATGTGAGCTGCGCGGAACTGCGTCCGCACCTCCTTCCCAGCATCAGCAGCAGGCTCAGCAGGAGCCTTGGGGGTCTGAAGAGACCCCGACGTATGCTCGAACAGTGAGACGTCCTCGCGAGTGACACTATGGAGGTACAGGTGCAGCCCCTCTAGCCAGGAGTCGAACCCTAGATGCTGCCCCATTGTGTCAAAGGCTAGAACAGTGGGAGTCGACATAGCAGCAGGAACGACAGCAAGCAGCAGGAGCGGCAGTTACGGCAGCAGCGGCAGCACAGGTGGCAGCAGCAGCTCAGACGGCAGCAGCAACCTAGCAGTAGCAGCAGCCTAGCAGCAGCAGCAGCGCAGGCAGGAGCAGCAGCTTAGCAGCAGCACCAGCAGCACAGGTGGCAGCAGCAGCAGCTCAGGCGGCAGCAGCAGCCTAGCAACAGCAGCAGCAGCAGCCTAGCAACAGCAGCAGCAACACAGGTGGCAGCAGCAGCGCAGCAGTAGCAGCACATGTGGTAGCAGCAGCGCAGGCGGCAGTAGCAGCGCAGGCGGCAACAGCAGCGCAGGCAGCAGCAGCAGCTCAGGCGGTAGCAGCAGCCTAGCAGTAGCAGCAGCAGCGCAGACGGGAGCAGCAGCAGCAGCAGTAGCAGCTTAGGCGGCAGCAGCAGCCTAGCAGCAGTAGCAGCTGAGCAGTAGCAGCAGCGCATGCGGCAGAAGTAGCAGCGCAGGTGGCAGCAGCAGCGCAGGCGGCTGTCAAACTTATATGCTATATAGTCTATCTAGGCTGTAGTGGGGTAGTTCATATAGGGTACAACACTTTTAGGTTTTCTACTTGTACCCACCTGCTTGCTACTTCAGTCATTCATTCGTTCACTATTCTGACATGGTATTATGAGCAGGTTCCCTAGTGGGAACGTTTTTTTTTTTAGGGCCCACCACGAATTTTTTTTCCTGCCCTGCCCGAAGCGCGCCTCGCGCCCTGCCCGAAACGCGCCTCGCGCCCTGCCCTAGTACGGCCCGTCGCGGCCCTGCCTTCACTGGCCCGTCGCGGCCCTGCCTTAGCAGCCCGTCGCTGGCCCATCCCGGCCCGTCCCGGCCCGTCGCCACGCGTCGCGGCCCTGCCTTAGCCGCCCACTGCGGCCCTGCCCTGCCTTTCGCCGCCCGTCGCTGGCCAGTACCGGCCCGACCCGGCACGTCCCGGCCCGTCGCCGGCCCGTCCCGGCCCGTTGCCGCCCGTCGCCAGCCCGTCGCCGCCCGTCGCTGGCCCATCCCAGTCGCGGCCCTGCCTTTGCCGCCCGTCGCGGCCTCTTCCCTGCAGCCGCCTTGTCGCGGCCTCTGCCCTGCAGCCGCCCTGTCACGGCCCTGCACTGCTGCCGCCCCAGTCGCGGCCCTGCCCTACAGCCGCCCCTGTCGCGGCCCTGTCCTGCTGCCGCCCCAGTCGCGGCCCTGCCTTTGCCGCCCGTTGCGGCCCTGCCCTACTGCCGCCCCAGTCGCGGCCTCTGCCCTGCAGCCGCCCTGTCGCGGCCCTTCCCTACCGCCGCCCCAGTCGCGGCTCTTCCCTGCAGCCGCCCCTGTCGCGGCCCTGCCCTGCTGCCGCCCCGGTCGCGGCCCTGACCTAAACCGCCAGCTGCGGCCCTGCCCTGCACCCGCCCCTGGTAAGCACCCGCGCCGCCCTGCCGCGCCGCGCCACCTGCTGCCGTGCTGCGTCGCTAGGAACCGAGCCGCGCTGCCCTGCCGAGCCGCGCTGCCCTTCTGCTTGCACTGCTTCTGCTGCCACTGCTGCTACTGCTGCTACTGCTGCTACTGCTGCTATGGCTAGCCCTACTGTTCTCACATTTGATGCTGAGGGGCGTGCAGTTGACTTTGACGTGTGGATTGACGACCTGCAACTCTTTCTTCAGTGTGACTCTAGGGATGGGGTATCCCTGTTTGATCACACGTCCGGTGTCTCTACTGCACCTGCTGCCACTGCTGACAGTACGGTTCGCTCGCAGTGGACCACTCGTGACGCTGTTGCTCGCCTTGCTGTTCGTAGTCACCCTTTACTACCTAGTCACCCGCCTCCCTGACTCCCCTGCGTCAGTCAGGGACCATTTTCTCTCCTTGTGCCCCACCGAGCTCACTGTCGACCTGCTAGAGGAGCACCCCACTGCGGCTGAGAAGAGTATCTTAGCTGTAGGTGATTCTCGCGGCGACCGTCGCACCCCTTTCTTTGAGGGGTGTTCCCCTGTCCCCCTTCTCCCCTCTGTTGCTTTTGCTGCTGCTGTCGACCTCGTTGGCACTGAGGAGGTCGGGGCTGCGTCTGCTCCTAGTGGGAGGCGCCGCACCAGCAAGGGCAAGGGGGGCAAGGGTGGTGGAGGGGATGGTGGGGGCGGTGGTGGAGGCGGTGGAGGAGGCGGAGGGGGTGGAGGTGGAGGTGGGGGTGGTGGCGGGAGTGGGGGCTTCGGTGGCGGCGGTGGGGGTGGTGGAGGCAACGGCAGCGGCGGTGGAGGCAGCGGCAGCGGTGGTGGAGGTGGCGGCGGCGGTGGTGCTGGTCGAGGTGGAGCCGCGCAGCGTGGAGGCTTTGGTGGTAGCCAGCGCCAGCAGCAGTCGTGTTCCCGTGAGACCCCGTCGGCCCAGCAGCTTCGTGAGTGGTACGCTGGGCGTGGGAGGTCTGGGGGTGCTGGTCCCTGCACTTACGTTCTTCGCACCGGCGGGCGTCGTGGGGAGACGTGCAGGCTGCCACACACTAGCAGCAGTGCAGGCGGCAGCAGCAACCTAGCAGCAGCAGCAGCGCAACAGTAGCAGCACAAGTGGCAGCAGCAGCGCATGCGGCAGCAGCAGCGCAGGCGGCAGCAGCAACTCAGGCGGCAGCAGCAGCCTAGCAGCAGCGCAAGCGGCAGCACCAGCAGAGCAGTAGCAGCACCGCAGCAGTAGCAGCAGTGCAGGAAGCAGCAGTAGCGCAGCAGCCCACGGCAGGGCAGGGCATGCTCGAGGCAAGCGGCAGCAGTAGCTTAGCAGCAGCTGCAGCGCAAGCAAGGCACGCGCAGGCGGCGCAGACAGCGCGTAGGGCAAGGCAGGACTAGCGCGGGTGCGGGTCACTGGCAGAGCGCAGGGCAGGCGCTCGCGGGCGGCGCAGGACAGCGCGTAGGGCAGGGCAAAACAGCCGCGCGCGGGCGGGACAGGGCAGCGCGTGGGTAGCATTTGCAGGGCAGGCGCGCGCTGGAAGGGCAGGAAAATCGACGCGCCTACGGGCGCGATACGGGCATAAATGCGTCGTGCCAAAGGTCACGATTCGGGCAGGAAAACCGTCGCTTCTAGGGGCGCGATTTGGGCAGGAAAACCGACGTGCCTAGGGGCGCGATTCGGGCAGAAAATCGACGTGCCTAAGGTCGCGATTCAGGCAGGATAAAGAAGTGACGCGCCTAGGGGCGCGATTCGGTCAGGAAGTCGAAGACTTAACGGTGGGCCCTTTTAAAAATCTGGTCCTAAGGACCTAATGGCTCTGATACCATGTTGAGATAGGTAGAAAGGAATGGGATGGATTAGGGCAAGGAGGGGGATGCAATGAAGTGTCGAGCAACTTACTGTACCCCCTAAGGCTAAATCCGCTACAGTAGTAAACATATAATTTGACAACATCCCCCCCCTGCCCCATTAATGGCCCGCACTGCCCCCCCCCACGCGCTTCATTCCATCGTCCCCCATGCCCTAAAGGGCCACACTACCATCCCACCCCCCTTCCCCTCCCCCCTCCGCCGCCCACTGGTCCCAATTTTCCCCCATGTGCACCCCCTCTCGCACGATCGAGGGTGCCAACAGCCACACAACTCACACTCCCCGTGTGGCCCCATCCTTTCTCCCTCCCCCTGCCCGCCCCCCCATCTCACCGCCCCCCCCCTCCCACTAAAGTAGACATGAAAGAGAGAGAGATACGATAGGGTTCAGAGCTATCAAGGCTTTAGGTGAGAATGCCCTCGGGCGCACAAGTCACGCTCTCAAGGGCCCCATCATTCCACCCCCTTTTTCTTCAATCTTGATTCCCCCATCCCCACCACCCCCCAACCCACCCCCACCTCTCCCCATCCCTTCAGATACAAATGATCAAGGCTTTGGTTGACAGCGCTCGTAGCACAGCCACTCTACCAACCTTGATTCGCCCCTCCCCACCATCCCCCACCCCACCTCACCCCAACCCACCCCCACCACTCCCCACCCCTTCAGATACAAACGATCAAGGATTCGGCTGACAGCGCTCGCAGCACAGCCACTCTACCAACCACACGTTGAGCCGCCCCCTTACATGTACCCCAGTCCGAGACTTCTCATACGCTACTAACGGTACGAAGGAAGATGGGGGCACTGGTGCGTCGAGGCAAGACGATGAGGAGGCAGAAGCTGCTTGATAAGGCGCTTTCGATCCGAGAGAAGTCAGAGACCAAGACACAGAAGTAAGCCGCGAAGAAGGCATGCGTGCAGACACTGAAAAGGCTTTGTTATATTTGTCAGAGGTCCACTGGTGATCCCCGATTGATCATAGGGAAGGGTTACATGCATGTTGGCCTGGGGGGTTATGGGCGCACTGACTCGCTACTTAACAAGCCCTTTTATCCCAATGGTCTAGTGGTTGGGATTCTGACAATATTCCAGGGTATCATGCTGACATGCACATGGTATCGATGCAGTGGATTAGTCTTAAGTACCAAAACAACACAGATTGTGACTACCTGACTCACATAGTCTTTACTATGCTATCAGTATTATCTCAGTAATGTTACAATCCCAAGTGGGACTTAGCGAAGGATCGTTCTCAGGGTTGATCGCAAGGTTGAGTTGTTTCAGCGGAAGTGTTGACCTCAGGTCAGAGTGAATGTAAATGACTGAGATGATAAAAGCATGCATATATCGAGTTTATAGAAGAATACTGTATGACCCCGGATATAAGCGCAAGCCTATCAAAAGCGCATGCGCTTATATCTGGAGCAATGCGCTTATGGCCGATCCTCATTTATAAGCGCACCCCTGATAAAACCCTGATATATTAGAAGCGCATGTGTAACTTGTTTTTTTTTATCCTTGATGAAAATCGCAATGAATTTCAATTTTGCAGAGAGGCCACAGCCATTTCCGCTTAGGTTGACTTTCGAAGACCTCACATCCTGCGCATCTAGTCATCACGAGCTGGCACGCTCTCAAAGTGAGGTGTTACACTGTATTGAGAAAGCTGGCTTTCTTATTCTTATCAATTGGCATCGTTCTCATCACAAATGGATGTTACAACATTTGCATCACAATTGAACACAAGCTAGTGCATGCTCATATCACTAGCTACGATATACCCTATCCAAGTGGCATGCGCGAAACGGTTTACGCTGGGGTGGGTGGTGGGAATGTCGAGTGAGCCGTTTGAAAATAGAGAAACGTGGGTGGAGAGAAATGAGCTCCAACCTACGGTGTTTGTAGTTGGAGAAGGGCGTTTAGCGCGTTTCGACGATGCCAATTGTGCAATACAAGCAGCTTCGCTTTCACAATACACAATTTTGAAAAACACGATGTGTGTTAAAAAATTATAATACTTTGCCTCTGTGCGCCGGCAGTGAATCGCCCGCGCACGATTATGATCTGTGACACTTAACAATTTCGATTCGATTGAAATCACAGGGATGTGATGTACAATTTGGTGTTTTTAAATTATATATATGTACTTGTCATTTTATAAGCACATGCGCTTATATTTTTTACTCAATTATAAGCGCACCCCCCTAAAAAACACTGTTTTATTATAAGCGCAGGTGCGCTTATATCTGGGGTGATACAATACAAGGGAATACGAAACGACATAGACTGTTGAGATAGGAGCACAAGTGGTAGTTAAGTTTAGGTAGGGCCTAGGCTTAGTAGCCTAGGCCAAGGGGAAGTCGAGAAAGTTGTGCCAAGGAGAAAGTCGAGAATGGGAATGATGTTCACTATAGCACTAGGGTACATATGAGAAGAAACGAGGAATGAATGAACTATGAATGAATTTGGTACAAGTACTAACCCTAATTGGGTTGTACCCCTTATGGGCTACCCCACTATAGCCTACACAGTATGCATGAGCTATAATGTTCTGACACACCCCCATAGGCAAAGTGGGGGAGAACAAGGGGTCACAAGACCAGTCAAGTAAAGCAAAGCAAAGAAAGCTCAGGGTGGATCACAAAGTCACCACACATTCCGAGCACAAGTTCAAGGCCACAAGGCCAGTTCACATGCAGGAGTACATATATGTAAAAAGGCTAGACAAGCAAGAGCAGGTATATATATATGTAACAGTACAAGCACGGTCAAGAGGTGAGCAAGTGAGGCAAGGTAGGCACAAGGCCCAGCTGAGTACAGAAGCGCTGATGGTCACAAGGCGCAAGTGCCTTGGTGAAGATATCAGCAGTGTTGGCCTCAGAGGCCACGTACGCAAGACGCAGCTGACCACGCTGCTGCAGCTCACGAGCAAGAAAGTAGCGGAGAGCAATGTGCTTCGTTCTGTGCTCCAGTCGCTGCTCCCGACACAAGGCCAGCATGGCCTTGTTGTCTACGTACAGCACTGGAGGAGAACGAGGCGGCTCTCCGAGGTCAGTCAGCAGGTAGGTGAGCCAGCGAAGCTCCTGTGCAGCCATGGCTCCTGCGTAGATCTCAGCCTCACAACTGGAGCCGAGAACAGAAGACGAGCGAGTAGCCCGCCACGAAACAGAGCCGGAACCAAGGCTGAAGGTGTAACCCTGTGACGACCGCTGCGTAGCCTGGTCGTCAGCCCAAGAAGCGTCTGCGTGCCCAGTAAGGACCACTGGACTCTGCCCTCCAAGCACAAGCCCCATGCCCGATGTACTGCACAAGTAGCGCAACACCCTCTTCGCTGCAGCCATGTGCTCCGGTCTGTGTCTCCCAGGAGCAACATAGCGTGCGAGAATGCTAAGAGGGTATGCAAGGTCAGGTCGTGTGCAGGTCATCAGGTACATGAGGCAGCCAACAAGCTCTGGGTATGGGCCACTCGACTCTACGGACTCATCCGAAGGCAGAGCTGAGAGCGAGTGGCGAGTAGGCAGAGGAGTGGCCTGAGGCGAGGAGTACGTGAAGCCGAAGCGCTGAAGGACCTGCTGCACCAGGGTAATGGTGCGGCGTGCTCTGTCCCGAGTGATCTGCAAGCCAAGGTAGCTGCGCAGTTCACCCAGGTCAGTGCACGTGTGTCTCTTCTGCAGCTCGGACTTCACGTGGGCGAGTCCAGCAGTGTCGGCTGTGGCAAAGACCAAGTCGTCGACGTACACGAGGATGTAGAACGGCGGCAAAGAAGTGTCGGTGCGCAGAAACAGCGACGGGTCGGCAGTAGAGGGAGCAAACCCAAGAGCCGCAAGTGTAGTCCTCAGTGTGTCGTGCCACTCACGAGGTGCCTGGCGGAGACCGTAGACTGGCCGCCGTAGGCTCCACTGGGTGCCAGGAGGAAAAGACCCAGTGAAACCAGGTGGGCGACGCAGCCAGATCTCCTCGTGCAGGCTGCCCTGCAAGAAAGCAGTGCTGAAGTCAAGAGAGTGTAGCTCGTAGTCACGGTGAGCAGCTACGTGCAGCAGTACCCGAAGAGTGGTCATCTTCGGGGTGGGAGAGAAGGTCTGAAAGTAGTCAACTCCCTGCCGCTGACTGAAGCCTCGAGCCACGTAACGCGCCTTGAAGACAGGCGGAGAACCCGGCGGCCGCTTCACCCTGAAAATCCACATGCCACTGACGATGTTCGCCCCAGGAGGGGGAACAGCGTCAACGTAGGTGCCTGTGGACTTCCAGGAAGCCATCTCTGCGTCCATAGCTGCCTGCCACTGAGAGGAGTAGGGACCCTCTATCGCCTCCGCGTAAGAGCGCGGAGTCGGGATGTCAAGTGCATCCGGGTCTCCCTCAGGGGTAAGCAGTACGGACACGAGATGAGGTGAAGCAGCGGCCAGGCACAGGAACTCCTCCTGCCTGTCCTCAAGGACGTCCGTGCCAAGGGCACACTCACCCCCGACGGACGGAGGACAGACAGACTCAGACTCAGCAACAAGACTGGCGACGTAGTCTAGGCGACAGCGAGCAGCAAAGTCGACGAGCTCAGCAACTAGGGCCGACGCAGCAGTGGACTCAAAGGAAGGGTCAGTGACAACAGTAGCAAGGAGACGCGTGACAGTAGGACTGGCAGCACGAAGAGAGTCCGACTCCGGGTCGGCAAGAGCAGGAAGAGAAGACTCAGGAGGAGAAGGCAAGGGGGCACGCAGAGGAGCAGTGGACGGACGCAGAGACATCCGGTGCGTGCCAGGGACAGGAGGAGGACGCTGACGCGAACCACGACCACTAGTGCGAGCAGCACGGACAGGCGACGCAGGGCGAGACGCAGGCTCACGACACTCAGCAAGACCTCCAGTAGGACCAGTGTAGGGAGACGGAGCAGGCAGTGGGGAGGCCGGCTGTAACTGTAACTGCGACGGGACAGGCTGTGGACACTCTAAGGGAGGAGGAGGACCAGTAGAAGACGGGAGACCAAGAACCTGCTGAAGGAGCGGAACGAAGTACGGCCGAGGCCGCGCGGCGACTCTAGACACAGTAGGGACAGCACCAGCACCCCCTGTGGCAGCACCAGCACCAGTAGCAGCTCCAGCTCCAGTACCCCCAGCAGCACCAGCAGTACCCCCAGCAGGACCGCCTCCAGGACCGACAGCAGTAGCCTCCGCGCCAACACCCGCAGCAGCTCCAGCTCCAGAAGTACCCGCAGGTCCAGCAGCTCCAGTACGCCCAGTACGAGCACCTTCGGGACCCGTGGCACCAGCTCTCTCAGCAGCAACAGAAACTCCAGTACCCTCAGCTCCTCCAGCTCCAGCAGCTCGCCTCCAGCGCCGGGCAAACCACTCACGCAGCTCCTGTGGAGAGAGTGGCTCCCGGCGAGAAGAAGCACCCGGAGAACCGCCAGGCACAGCACCAGCAGGCCCAGCTCCCTCAGGCTCCGCACCCCCAGGCTCAGCACCTCCAGGCGTAGCACCCCCAGGCTCAGCACCCCCAGACGCAGCACCCCCAGGCGTAGCACCCCTAGACTCAGCACCCCCAGGCTCAGCACCCCCAGTCGTAGTACCCTCAGGCTCAGCACCCCCAGGCGTAGCACCCACACGCTCAGCACCCCCAGAGTCAGCACTCCCAGGCTCAGCACCCTCAGCAGCACCAGAGTCACCAGCGACCTCGACAGGCTCAACAGCGTCTACCTGGGACACACCTGAAGGGGCAGGACCCTGAGGGGGGAGGGGGTCTACCGGGGGGGGACCTGGTACCAGGAAGAGCGGTGGCGGGGGGAGGGACGGAGTGCGGTAGGGGAAGAGGCGGTAGTAGGGGACCGACTCGTCGAACGTGACGTCCTGGGAGGACAGAACACGGCGAGAGGTGGGGTGGTAGAACTGCCACCCTGGGGCGTCAGGGGGGAAACCCAGGAAGACGCAAGGAGCAGCACGAGGGGACAGCTTGTCCGCAGACAAGTCGCGGACAAACGCCCGAGATCCCCAGACTGGGAACGCAGACGCATCGCCAACCTTCCCCGTCCACAGCAAGGCTGGGGAGGTCTCCGGCATGGAGACCCTGGGCTGAAGGTTGATCTGATGCGCCGCGTACCGAACCGCAAACGGCCACAGAAAATGGGGGGCAGCCGCATGCATCATGGACGTACGGGCGACGTCCATGACCATGCCAATGCGGCGCTCAGCAATCCCATTTTGCTGTGGAGAGTCCGGAAGCGTGAAGGTCTGGCGGATGCCTCGTGCACGACAGTAGGCTCGCAGAAGGCCAGAGGAGAACTCTCCGCCTCTGTCAGAGTGCAGACGCAGAACAGGAAAGTCCGAGCCGAAGCTCCGCCTGAGCTGGAGACGAGCTGCGCGGATCCAGTCGATCAACACCTCAGTGACATCACCCTTGCTGCGCAAGGGGAAGACTGTGGTGTAACGCGAGTAGTCGTCAACCACCAGCAGGAAGTAGCGCTCGTGACCCTGTCCACGGACGCGGGCCGGGCCCCACACGTCCATGTGAAGCGTCTGCAGCGGGGCCTCTGTCGGAGGAAACTGGGAGGAGTGAGGGGTAGCCCGCTGTCGTCCCTCGACACAGGGGACGCAGGTAGGGCCAGGCCCCGGAGGAAGTGGAGGGAGGGACCGGGGAAGACCAGAGACAAGGACACGGGAGGCCATGCTCCGAAGACGAAGCAGGGAGGGGTGACCAAGGCGGTGGTGCCAGAGGAGAGTCTCGTGAGACAGGAGGCGACACGAGCAGGGGGCAGACTCAGGACCAGACCTGGACGCTGCAGCAAACACCTGACCCGACGCAGCTACCTGACCAGACGCAAGGACCGGAGGAGACGCAGTGGTCAGTGTGTACAGGCTCGACCCCGGCCGACGTGTAAACGTGGCCAGGTGTCGGCCTGTCCGAGCGTCCGTGCAGTGGGTCACCCGCTGACTCGCAGGAGTGAACTGGTGAACCCCCGCATCCTGTAGGTCAGCACCACTCACCAAGTTCGTAGAGAACGAGGGGAGGTAAAGACCAGACAGGGTGCCAGAGGGGGCCGCCGGACACGGGAGGACAGTGGAGAAGTGAGCAAGGACAGGACCCCCAGAGGGGTCTGCCAGAGAGACCGCAACTGGCCGGTCAAGCGGCGTGAGTGTGGTGCGGTCTCGAAAGAAGGAGCGAGAAGCCCCCGAGTCAAGGGTAAAGGTGTGGGAGGCCGAAGCCGACGCAGAACCTGAGAGAGCAGACTCACCAGTACCTGAGGGAGCAGACGCACCTAGAGCAGCAGCCTCGCTAGCACCTAGAGCAGCAGCCTCACCAGGACCTAGAGCAGCAGTCTCAATGCCCGGGTCGGGCGGAAAACACCGGTAACAGTCACCCTCATCACTAATAGTCACAGTATACATGGCAGCAAGAATAGCATCAAAGTCAAGGTCAAAGATAGCCACACCCGCCCTAGACAGCTCACCCCAGCGGGGGATCTCAGTGGCCTCAGGGAACTGGTGACGCCAAGCGTCCGTCAGGCGGCCAAAGCAGCGCTGGGTGGAGTGCGCACCCCCGCACTGCTCACCCGCGCGGTCGCCGGTGCGCAGGACGTAGGTGCACGGACCAGTACCCCAACCCCTCTGGCGTGCAGTGTACCACTCACGGAGCTGCTGAGGGGAGGGGACGTCACGAGTGCGCTGCTGCTGCTGCTGCTGGCGCTGACCACCACCGGAGCTGACCCTCTTCGCAGCGCCACCCCGACCAGCTCCACCTCCTCCGCCGCCTCCTCCTCCACCGCCGCCACCTCCGCTCCCTCCGCCACCGCCGCTGCCGCCTGCGCCTCCACTGCCGCCACCTACACCTCCACCCCCGCCACCACCCCCACCGCCACCCCCACCTCCTCCACCGCCTCCACCGCCTCCTCCACCGCCCCCGCTAGCTCCTCCAGCGCCCCTGCCCCCCTTGCCCCTGCCAGGGCGGCGTCTCCCGCTAGGGGTAGACGCTGCCCCAACCGACTCCAAACCAGCGAGGTCGGCCGCAGCAGCAGAGGCAACAGAGGGCAAAAGAGGGGAGGGGGAACACCCCTCAAAGATGGGGGTGCGAGGGTCACCACGAGAGGCTCCTACAGCGACTATGCTCTTTTCTGCTGCTAGGAGGGCCTTCTCGAGGAGGTCAACGGTGAGAGTGGTGGGACAAACCGAGAGGAAGTGGTCCCTGACTACGCGAAGGGAGTCAGGGAGACGGGTGACTATGTAGTAGAGGGTGATGTACATGGGGGGGGGGTTCTTGGCGCAGAACTCAGCAGGAAGCGCAGCGCGGTAGCGAGTGTCACTAGTGCGGAGGTGCGTAATGAGGTCAGCGACTGTGGGAAAGGCAGCAAGGTCAGGGAAGAGGTACGGTAGCATGAGGCGGCTCAGTGCAGCAGTGGCAGGGGAGGAGTAGCGTGCAACTACAGCGTCGTACAAGGTCTGAGCACTCTTGTACTGGCTAAAGTGCGCACGCTCAGAGGTAGGTAGGTGGCGACGCACAGCAAGACGTGCAGCAGCATCGCGCGTGGCCCACTGTGAGCGAACAGTGGCGTCAGCATCAGCAGCGGGGGCAGGAGAGGCACCAGAAGTGAGGTCAAAGAGGGAGAGGCCGTCTGCTCTGTCGCACTGTAAGAAAAGTTGCAGGTCATCTATCCAGACGTCAAAGTCAATGGCCCGACCCTCAGCGTCAAAAGCGAGGACACTAGGGGTAGCCATGACAGCAGTAGACTAGCAGTGCAAACAGTAGGGTGAGGGCAGTGCTGTGAGAGAGGCGCTGCTCT
Organism: Closterium sp. Naga37s-1; assembly: GCA_947471745.1. Classification (NCBI taxonomy): domain Eukaryota; kingdom Viridiplantae; phylum Streptophyta; class Zygnematophyceae; order Desmidiales; family Closteriaceae; genus Closterium; species Closterium sp. Naga37s-1. The sequence continues at coordinate 1,373,717 of CANJKZ010001036.1, forward strand.
TACCGGACAGGGCGGTTCGGGCGGCTCGGCTGCAGGGCGGCTCGGCGACTCGACGGCTGGGCGGCTCGGCTGCTGGGCGGCTCGGCTGCTGGGCGGCTCGGCGGCTGGGCGGCTCGGCGGCTGGGCGGCTCGGCTGCTGGGCGGCTCGGCTGCTGGGCGGCTCGGCTGCTGGGCGGCTCGGCGGCTGGGCGGCTCGGTTGCTGGGCGGCTCGGCGGCTCAGCTGCTGGGCTGCTCGGTTTCTGGGCGGCTCGGCGGGTGGGCTGCTCGTAGGAGTAGGAGCGGGGGCCGTAGGAACAGGCGCCGGGGCCGTAGGAGCAGGGGCCGGAGGCCGCTAGGGCGGCGGATCGGGGCCGCGAGGGCGGCGGATCGGGGCCGCGAGGGCGGCGGAGTAGGGGCCGCGAGGGCGGCGGATCGAGGCCGCGAGGGCGGCGGAGTAGGGGCCGCGAGTGCGGCGAATCGGGGCCGCGAGGGCGGCGGAGTAGGGGCCGCGAGGGCGGCGGATCGGGGCCGCGAAGGGCGGCGGATCGGGGCCGCGAGGGCGGCGGAGCAGGGGCCGCGAGGGCGGCGGATCGGGGCCGCGAAGGGCGGCGGATCGGGGCCGCGAGGGCGGCGGAGCAGGGGCCGCGAGGGCGGCGGATCAGGGGCCGCGAAGGGCGGCGGATCGGGGCCGCGAGGGCGGCAGAGCAGGGCCGCGAGGGCGGCGGATCGGGGCCGCGAGGGCGGCGGATCGGGGCCGTGAGGGCGGCGGAGTAGGGGCCGCGAAGGGCGGCGGATAGAGCCGCGAGGGCGGCTCGAAGGGGGGCCGCGAGGGCGGCGCGAAGGGGCCGCTAGGGCGGCGCGAGAGAGGGGAGCGCGACTCGGGCAGGGGCTGAGTGCGCTCCGGGCAGGAAAAAAAAACGGTGGGCCCTAGGAACAGTTCCCACGGGGGAACCTGCTCGATACCATGAGAAGAAACGAGGAATGAATGAACTATGAATGAATTTGGTACAAGTACTAACCCTAATTGGGTTGTACCCCTTATGGGCTACCCCACTATAGCCTACACAGTATGCATGAGCTATAATGTTCTGACAACATATAGCAAACAGAGCATGCAAAGAAGGTGCACCACCAACAGTTTATAATAACTACACTAAACTACAGCTACAGGCAGTTACATATATATTCTAACATAGACTAGCCATGTACTCTAAGGGGTACATCCCCTTATTACAGCGAGGTTTAACCGTGCGGCACGGGAACCCGTTTCAAACCTGTTCCCGCTCTTTTCAGTTCAAATGTTTCTGCCAGCATCGGTCTTGATCAGACGGTTGCTGGTGTCGCTTCTGTTGGGCTGAGAAAAGCCCTTAGGATCTTTCAGGACTAAGATCAAGTGTTGAAGTAGAGGTGTTGTAATTGCGGAAGCGTTGTAATATCAGAGTTGCTTGAACCACCTTGTACTGGTATGTGAGAACAAGATAAGTTGATTAATAGCAAGGAAATACAAGCTTTTTTATATGACTACGAAGGAATATGAAAGGTTCTACTTTTAACTGTTTTTGCTGTTGCGATTCGATACAGTGCCGACTCGGGTAACTGCTCAGTAACGAATCAGTTATGTGTCCTTGCTGTCGCACTGTAGTTTTCGTCAAGTCAAAGGTCAGCGACCTTTGACCTTCGCGTAACCTCCAGCGGTTGTTTTTGCTGACTCGTATGTTTCTTCGCTGTAGTCAGCTCCGTTTCGTGTCGACACTTCGATACGACAGAAGCGTTAAATTACTTGTTTCCAACACTCCCCTTCGCTTCTGGAGTATCGCTGCTGATGACGTATCCTTGTCCAGTCAGCAGCATGCAGTACTCGAACTTCTGTTTTCCGAGTTTCTTGGTCAAGTAATCAGCTGCCATCTCGGATGTGGGGCAGTAGGATAGCTCGAGTCTTCCCTTTTCGATTTCGTCCTTTACGAAGAAGTACCGAAGGGCGATGTGCTTCGTTCGATTCGCGAACCCGTTTTTGTTCGCTATGCGAATGGCCGATTGGTTGTCGCAGAAGAGAGAGAAGTTGGGTAACTGGGCCAGTTTTGCTTCCTCCAGTAGTTCGCGAAGATATAGCCCTTCCTTGGTGGCTAAGCAGAGTGCGATATATTCTGCTTCTGCTGACGAGAGAGCGAATAGCTTTTGCTTGTTTGACTGCCATGAGATAGGTCCGATAGGTTCGAGTCTGTAGACGTAGCCGGTTCGAGACCGTCTGTTGTCGGAGTCTCCAGTGTGATCGGTGTCAGATATATATGACTTAGCCTGTGTAGGCTGTAGTGGGGTAGACACTAAGGGGTACAGGTTTCCTAGGGTTTCATATTTGTACCCAACTCATTTCCTAGTCCATCATTCCTGTTGATTCTCACATGGTATAGAGCGGGTTCCCTCATGGGACCGTTCCTTCCTAAGGGCCCACCATAACATTTTTTTTTTAAGCTGCCCGAAGCGAGTCTCGCGCCCTGCCCTATTTTTTTTTTTTTTTTCGCGGCCCCTACGTGGCCCCTTCGTCGCCTAGCGCGCCCCTACGCGGCCCCTATGCGGCCCCTACGCGACCCCTACCCGGCGCCTAGCGCGCCCCTAAGCGGCCCCTACGCGGCCCCTACGCGGCCCCTACGCGGCCCCTACGCGGCCCCTACGCGGCCCCTACGCGGCCCCTACGCGGCCCCTACGTGGCCCCTGCGCCGCCCCTACGCGGCCCCTACGCCGCCCCTACTCGGCCCCGTCGCGGCCCCGTACCTGACCTGCCCCGGCCCCGACCCTGTCGCGGCCCCGTCCCTGACCTGCCTCGGCCCCGTTGCGGCCCCGTACCTGACCTGCCCCGGCCCCGACCCGGTCGCGGCCCCGTCCCTGACCTGCCCCGGCCCCGACCCTGTCCCGGCCCTACCCCGGCCCCGTCGCGGCCCCGTCGCGGCCCCGTCCCGGACCTGCCCCGGCCCCGATCCTGTCCCGGACCTACCCCGACCCTGTCGCGGCCCCGTCCCGGACCTGCCCCGGCCCCGACTCTGTCCCGGCCCCGTTGCTGCCCCGTCCCGGACCCTCCTCGGCCCCGACCCTGTCCCGGCCCTGTCACAGCCCCGACCCAGTCCCGGCCCTGTCACAGCCCCGACCCTGTCCCGGCCCTCCCTCGGCTCCGCCTCTGGTAAGAGCATAGCAGGGCCGAGCCGCGCTGCCGAGTCACCTTGCCGAGTCGCGCTATCCTGCCTAGCTCAGTTGCATTGCTGCCGCTGCTAGTCTGCTGCTGCTCCTATCATGGCTAGTCCCAGTCTTCTTACCTTTGATGCTGAGGGTCGAGCGGTTGACTTCGATGTCTGGCTAGATGATCTGCAGCTTTTCCTTCAGTGCGATAGCAAGGATGGTCTCTCACTGTTTGATCTTACGTCTGGCGCCTCTACTGCCCCTGCTGCCGATGCTGACAGTACTGTTCGCTCACAGTGGCTCATGCGCGATGCTGCTGCCCGCCTTGCTGTGCGTAGTCACCTACCGTCTACTGAGCGCGCGCACTTTAGTCAGTACAAGAGTGCTAAGACTCTGTATGACGCTGTAGTTGCACGCTACTCTTCCCCTGCCACTGCTGCGCTTAGCCGCCCCATGCTACCGTACCTGTTCCCTGACCTCGCCCCTTTTGCCACAGTCACTGACCTCATTACGCACCTCCGCACTAGTGACACTCGCTACCGCGCTGCGCTTCCTGCTGAGTTCTGCGCCCAGAACCCCCCCCCCATGTACATCACCCTCTACTACCTAGTCACCCGACTCCCTGACACTCTTCGCTCGGTCAGGGACCACTTCCTCTCTCTTTGCCCTACCACCCTCACTGTCGACCTCCTCGAGGAGCGCCTCCTTGCAGCAGAGACTAGTATTACCGCTGTAGGAGCCTCTCGTGGTGACCCCCGTACCCCTTTCTTTGAGGGGTGCTCCCCCGTTCCTCTTTTGCCCTCCGTTGCCTCTGCTGCTGCTGTCGACCTTGTTGCCACCGAGTCGGTCAGCGCTGCGTCTGCTCCTAGTGAGAGGCGCCGCACCAGCAAGGGCAAGCGGGGCAAGGGCGCTGGAGGAGGTGGCGGGGGAGGCGGTAGTGGTGGTGGAGGCGGAGGAGGGGGTGGGGGTGGGGGTGGTGGCAGAGGTGGGGGCTTCGGTGGCAGCGGTGGAGGTGGAGGCGGCGGTGGCGGTGGCGGTTGGGGTGGAGGAGGCGGTGGCGGCGGCGGCGGAGGTGGAGCTGGTCGAGGCGGAGCTGTACAGTGGGGACCCCAGCACCAGTCACGCTCTCGTGAGACCCCGTCACCCCAGTAGCTTCGTGAGTGGTACGCAGGGCGCCAGGGGTCTGGGGGTGCTGGTCCCTGTGCCTATGTCCTGCGCACCGGCGACCGCACTGGAGAGCAGTGTGGAGGTCTGCACGCCACCCAGCGCTGCTTTGGCCGCCTGACAGACGCCTGGCGTACCCAGTTCCCCGACGCCACTGAGATCCCTCGCTGGGGTGATCTGCTTAGGTCGGGTGTAGCTATCTTTGATCTTGACTTTGATGCTATTCTTGCTGCCATGTATGCTGTGTCTATTAGTGCTGAGGGTGACTGTTACGTGTGTGTTCCGCCTGACCCGGGCATTGCGGCTGCTGCTCTAGGTGCTAGTGAGTCTGCTGCTCTAGGTGCTGGTGAGTCTGCTGCTCCAGGTGCTGGTGAGTCTGCTCTCTCAGGTACCGCGTCGGCTCAGGTCTTGCACACCTTCACCCTCGACTCGGGTGCTTCCCGCTCCTTCTTTCGGGACCGCACCACCCTTACGCCACTCAGTCAGCCGGTTGCGGTCTCCCTGGCAGACCCCTCTGGGGGTCCTGTTCTTGCTCGCTACTCCACTGTCCTCCCGTGTCCGGCGGCCCCGTCCGGCTCCCTATCTGGTCTCTACCTCCCCTCGTTCTCTACGAACTTGGTGAGTGGTGCTTACCTTCAGGATGCCGGGGTTGACCAGTTCACTCCTGCGAGTCAGCGAGTGACCCACTGCACGTGTGCTCAGACGGGCTGCCACTTGGCCACGTTTACCCGTCGACCGGGGTCGAGCCTGTACACACTGACCACAGAGTCCCCCCCGGTTCCTGCGTCTGGTCAAGTAGCTGCGTCGAGTCAGGTGTTTGCTGCAGCGTCTCGGTCAGGTCCTGAGTCTGCCCCCTGCTCGTGTCGCCTCCTGTCCCACCAGACCCTCCTCTGGCACCACCGCCTTGGCCACCCCTCCTTGCTTCGTCTCAGAGGCATGGCCTCCCGTGTCCTTGTCTCTGGTCTCCCCCGGTCCCTCCCTCCCCTTCCCCCGGGGCCTGCCCCTACCTGCGTTCCCTGCGTCGAGGGGCGGCAGCGCGCCGCTCCTCACTCCTCCGCGTTTCCCCCGACAGAGGCTCCGTTGCAGACTCTCCACATGGACGTGTGGGGCCCAGCCCGCGTCCGTGGACAGGGTCACGAGCGTTACTTCCTGCTGGTGGTTGACGACTACTCGCGTTACACCACAGACTTCCCCTTGCGCAGCAAGGGTGAGGTCACTGAGGTGTTGATCGACTGGATCCGCGTTGCTCGTCTCCAGCTCAGAGAGCGTTTCGGCTCGGACTTTCCTGTTCTGCGACTGCACTCCGACAGAGGTGGAGAGTTTTCCTCCGACCTTCTGCGAGCCTTCTGTCGTGCGGAGGGCACCCGCCAGACGTTCACGCTTCCGGCCTCTCCACAACAAAATGGGATTGCTGAGCGCCGCATTGGCATGGTCATGGATGTCGCTCGTACGTCCATGATCCATGCGGCGGCTCCCCATTTTCTGTGGCCGTTCGCGGTTCAGTACGCGGCGCATCAGATCAACCTTCAGCCCCGGGTTTCCCTGCCGGAGACCTCCCCCACTCTGCGGTGGACGGGGAAGGTTGGCGATGCGTCTGCGTTCCGTGTCTGGGGATCTCGAGCTTTCGTTCGAGACTTGTCTGCGGACAAGCTGTCCTCCCGTGCTGTTCCTTGCGTCTTCCTCGGCTTTCCCCCTGACGCGCCTGGTTGGCAGTTTTACCACCCCACCTCGCGTCGTGTTCTGTCCTCTCAGGACGTCACGTTTGACGAGTCGGTTCCGTACTACCGACTCTTCCCCTACCGCACTGCCCCCCTTCCCCCCCCGCCGCTCTTCCTCACGCCCGTCCCCCCCCCGGTAGACCCCCACCCCCCTCAGGGTCCTGCCCCCTCAGGTGTGTCCCAGGTAGATGCAGTCGAGCCTGTCGAGGTAGCTGTTGACTCGGGTACGCCTGGGGGTGCTGAGCCTGAGAGTGTTGTGCCTGGGGGTGCTGGGTCTGGGGGTGCTGAGCCTGAGTGTGCGGGGCCTGCGGGTGCTGGGTCTGGGGGTGCTGAGTCTGGGGGTGCTGAGCCTGAGTGTGCGGAGCCTGGGGGTGCTGAGCCTGGGGTTGCTGAGAGTGGGGGTGCGGTACCTGCCCCTGCTGGACCTGGAGGTTCTTCGGGTGCTCTGTCCCGGAGGGAGCTCCCCTCTCCACAGGAGCTGCGCGAGTGGTTTGCTCGGCGCTGGAGCCGTGCTGCTGGAGCTGGAGGTGCTGCCCGTGCTGGAGGTTCTGCTTCTACTGGGGGTGCTGGAGCCACGGGTCCCGGAGGTGCTCGTACTGGAGGTACTGGAGCTGCTGGGCCTGGTGGTGCTACTGGTGCTGTGGCTCCTGGTGGAGCTGGAGCTAGCGGTACTGCTGGAGTAGGTGCTACTGGATGTACTGGAGCCGGAGCTGCTGGAGGTACTGGAGCTGGAGGTGCTGCTGGAGCCGGAGCTGCTGGAGGTACTGGAGCTGGAGGTGCTGCTGGAGCCGGTGCTCCTGTGGGTGCTGGAGTTGGCGCTCCTGGGGCTGCTGGAGGTGCTACTGGTGCTGGTGGTGCTGCTGGAGTTGGAGCTGACGCTGAGGGTGCGGGTGTTGTTCCTGCTGGTTCTGAGGGTGCTGCGCGGCCGCGGCCGTACATCGTTCCGCTCCTTGAGCAGGTTCTTGGTCTTCCACCTTCTCCTGGTCCTGCTCCTTCCTTAGAGTGTCCACCGCCTGTCCATTCCGAGTCACAGTTCCAGCTGGCCTCCCCTCTATCTGCTCCTTCTCCCTACGCTGGTCCTACTGGAGGCCTTGCTGAGCGTCGTGAGCCTGAGTCGCGTCCTGCGTCGCCTGCTCGTACTGCTCGCACTAGTTGTCGTGTTCCCCGTCAGCGTCCTCCTGCGGTCCCGGGCACGCATCCGATGGCGCTGCGTCCTTCCACTGCGTCACAGCGTGTCCCTTTGCCGTCTCCTCCTGAGTCCTCTCTTCCTGCTCTTGCTGCCCCGGAGTCTGACTCCCTTCGTGCTGCCTTTCCTACTGTCACGCGTTTCTTAGCCACTGTTGTCACTGACCCTTCCTTTGAGTCCACTGCAGCGTCTGCCTTAGTTGCCGAGCTTGTCGACTTCGCTGCTCACTGTCGCCTAGACTACGCCACTAGTCTTGTTGCTGAGTCTGCGTCTGTCTGTCCTCCGTCCGTCGGGGTGAGTGTGCTCTTAGCACGGACGTCCTTGAGGACAGACAGGAGGAGTTCCAGTGTTTTGCTGCTGCTTTACCTCATCTCGTGTCGACGCTGCTTGCCCCTGAGGGAGACCCGGATGCACCAGACATCCCGACCCCGCGCTCTTACGCAGAGGCGATAGAGGGTCCCTACTCCTCTCAGTGGCAGGCAGCCATGGATGCAGAGATGGCTTCCTGGAAGTTCACAGGCACCTACGTCGACGAGGTTCCTCCACCTGGGGCGAACATCGTCAGTGGCATGTGGATTTTCAGGGTGAAGCGGCCGCCGGGTTCTCCGCCTGTCTTCAAGGCGCGTTACGTGGCTCGAGGCTTCAGTCAGCGGCAGGGAGTTGACTACTTTCAGACCTTCTCCCCGACCCCGAAGATGACCACTCTTCGGGTTCTGCTGCACGTCGCTGCTCACCGTGACTACGGGCTTCACTCCCTTGACTTCAGCACTGCTTTCCTACAGGGCAGCCTGCACGAGGAGATCTGGCTGCGCCGTCCACCTGGCTTCACTGGGTCGTTTCCTCCTGGTACCCAGTGGAGCCTCCGGCGGCCAGTCTACGGTCTCCGCCAGGCGCCCCGTGAGTGGCACGACACACTGAGGACTACGCTTGCGGCTCTTGGGTTTGCTCCTTCCACTGCTGACCCGTCGCTGTTTCTTCGCACCGACACTTTGCTGTCGCCGTTCTACATCCTCGTGTACGTCGACGACTTGGTCTTTGCTACGGCTGACACTGCTGGACTCGCCCACGTGAAGTCCGAGCTGCAGAAGAGACACACGTGCACAGACCTAGGTGAACTGCGCAGCTATCTTGGCTTGCAGATCACTCGGGACAGAGCACGGCGCACCATTACCCTGACTCAGTCACACATGGTGCAGCAGGTCCTTCAGCGCTTCGACTTCACGTACTCCTCGCCTCAGGCCACTCCTCTGTCTACTCGCCACTCGCTCTCAGCTCTGCCTTTGGATGAGTCCGTAGAGCCGAGTGGCCCGTACCCAGAGCTTGTTGGCTGCCTCATGTACCTGATGACCTGCACTCGACCTGACCTGGCATACCCTCTTAGCATCTTGGCACGCTATGTTGCTCCTGGGAGACACCGACCAGAGCACATGGCTGCAGCGAAGAGGGTGTTGCGCTACTTGTGCAGTACTTCGGGCATGGGGCTAGTGCTTGGAGGGCGGAGTCCAGTGGTCCTCACTGGTCACGCAGACGCGTCTTGGGTTGACGACCTGGCTACGCAGCGGTCGTCACAGGGTTACACCTTCAGCCTTGGTTCCGGCTCTGTTTCGTGGCGGTCTACTCGCTCGTCTTCTGTTCTCAGCTCCAGCTTTGAGGCTGAGATCTACGCAGGGGCCATGGCTGCACAGGAGTTACGCTGGCTCACCTACCTGCTGACTGACCTGGGAGAGCCGCCTCGTTCTCCTCCAGTTCTGTACGTAGACAACAAGGCCATGCTGGCCTTGTGTCGGGAGCACAGACTGGAGCACAGAACGAAGCACATTGCTCTTCGCTACTTCCTTGCTCGTGAGCTGCAGCAGCGTGGTCAGCTGCGTCTTGCTTACGTGGCCTCTCAGGCCAACACTGCTGATATCTTCACCAAGGCGCTTCAGCCTTGTGATCATCAGCGCTTCTGTACTATGCTAGGTCTTGTGCCTACTTTGCCTCACTTGCTTACCTCTTGACTTTACTTGTACTGTAATCTATATATACCTGCACTTGCTTGTTTACCTTTATATATAAACTTGCATGTGAACTGGCCTTGTGGCCTTTGAACCTGTGCTCGGAATGTGTGGTGACTTTGTGATCCACCTTGAGCTTGCTTTGCTTTGTTTTGCTTGACTGGTCTTGTGACCCCTAGTTCTCCCCCACTTTGCCTATGGGGGTGTGTCAGATATATATGACTTAGCCTGTGTAGGCTGTAGTGGGGTAGACACTAAGGGGTACAGATTTCCTAGGGTTTCATATTTGTACCCAACTCATTTCCTAGTCCATCATTCCTGTTGATTCTCACAATCGGCGTCGACGTAACCGATTAGCTTAGGTGTTGCGGTGCTGGTCTTGTGGTAGGTAAGTCCGATCGTCGGAGTGCTGACGAGGTAGTGAAGCGCTCGGTCGAGTTCGAGCATGTGCTCTGCTTCAGGCTTCTTGAGGTAGGTAGCAAGTTGGCTAGCTGAGTAGGATAGATCCGGTCGGCAGGTGACGGCTGCGAAGAGTAGGCAGCCTAGTTTCCTTTGGTAGTCGCGGACGCCAGCAGGTTTGAGTAGGGCGGAGGCTTTTCGATTTCCGTCGGTGTAGCGGTATGGCGTGAGATAGCGGTTGGAATCAGTCCGAAGCGTTTAGCAATAGTGTCAGTGTATTTTGCAGCGCTGAGGTAGATGGCATTGTCGCCGTCTTCGATGTTCAGTCCTAGGTACTGTGTCACGGTGGTTGCGACGGTGAGAGTTAGATCTCCCTGCAGCTCTCCTTCAAACCATGTCGTTACGGCGTCGGTGGAGCCTATGTAGAGAAGGTCATTGACGTAGACGATAAGTAGAATGTAGTCGGTGCCCTTCGTCAGTCGATACATTCCTTGGTCGTGTGGTAGTTGAAGGAATCCGATACGAATTAGACGGGCGTGAAGGTGCTGCTGCCACAGTCTCGGGGCTTGCTTGATCCCATATAGCGACTTTTCCAGTTGACAAATTTGGTTTGGGCCTGCGTTGGACTCGTGCGGGAGTTCGACGAAAATCTCCGCATCGACGGGGGCGTAGAGGAAGGCATTGGCGACATCGATTTGCCGAAGCTTCTTCCGGTTCATGGCGGCGATCGCGAGGAGAATCCGCAGTGAGGTATGTCGGCTTACTGGGGCGAATCTTTCCGTGAAGTCTCGCCCTTGTTCTTGGTCGAGGCCACGCACGACCCAGCGTGCTTTGAACTTGTCGATTGTTCCATCAGCTTTTGTTTTCACGCGGAAAACCCATTTTCCCGTGAGGATGGTCTTGTTGCGTGCCACTCCGATAGGCACGACTTTCCAGGTGTTGCGTTCTTGCAGTGCCTTCAACTCTTTGTCCATGGCTTCACGCCATTTTTCTCTGTGCCCCCCCCCCCAGAGCCTGCTGAATGGTGGCAGGCTCCTAAGGTGGTGCTGCTCCGTGGACAGCGGTGACTAGTCCCAGTATCTGCAGGCCACTCTGTGTGTAGCGGGGAAGATTTATGTCCTCTGAATAAGCTGCTTCGTCTCCTGCTTCAGGGTCTGGTAAGAAATTCGGTCCTATGTGTTCGGAGATGTTGGTGTCGACCGGTTGGGGTGTAACGTAACCGGTGTCAGCAAAGTCGAAGTAAGTTTCGACGTTGACACTTTCGCGTGGATTTTCGTCATCCATCGGGATGGGCACGGAGCAGTATGGTGTGGTCCTGCTTCCTCAGATGCGTTGTCCAAGTTTTTCTCGTCCCAGTCAGCTTCGTCTGCTGCTGAAGCGAAGGCTCGGTTGCCACGGAAGCCGCCCGTGAGGTCTCGATTTGCTGCCAGGTTGTCCAGGTACGTTTGAAGTGTGAGTCGCTCGTAGAAGATGACATTACGTGCTGCTACTGTTTCCTTCGAGTGGACGTAAAAAATCTTCCATGCGTTGTAATGCTTTTCGATGCCCAGGTGTAGTCCCCACTGTGCGCGTTGAGAAAATCTTCCGGCTCTTGCAGTGTGCGGGCGGTACTGTACCATGCACCCAAAAACTCGTAACATTTTTGTGTTGCCCAGTTTTCCTGTCCACAGCAGGTGCGGTGATGCGTTGTTCGGGAGTGATGACGACGAGAGCAAGTTGTGCAGCATGACAGCGTGGTCCATCGCCTCGGGCCACTGGTGATTGGGCAGTCGCATGCCACGCAGTAATTTGCGCATGGTGTTCTGGAGAGTCCTGTTCATCCGTTCTGCCACGCCTTGCTGTTGATGGGCGTAGGGAAGCGAGATGAGTCGCTTGATGCCTCGTTCGGCGAGGTACTGCTTGAATCTTTGGGACTGATATTCCCCTCCTCCGTCAGACTGGAAGCTTTTCAACTTTGCTCCCGATTCTCGTTCTGCCACAGGTAGCCAGGCGACGAAGGCTTCGAAGGCCATGTCGCAACTTGGGAGATTAAGATGCCAGACGTAATGGGTGGCGGCGTCGATGAAAGTAATCATGCAATTATATGCTTCTTGTCCTTGTTCGCGAGTATACAGGATGTCGCTGTATACTTTCTCGAGTGGTGCATAAGCCGGCGCGCTTGGATTGTGGTGAGAGACGAACGGTTGATGTGGTAAGTCGGCTTCGGGACAGGTAAAACATGTTCCTCGGACTCGTTGGAGTTCTCTGCCATCGGGTAGAAGAAGTGAATCTTTGTCGAGTACAGCTGCCTTGATTGTATTGTTTAACGTGGTGTTGCTTGGATGACCCAGTCGTTCGTGCCACAGGGATTCGCTCGCACGATGTCCTGGTGAGCTTCTGTATAGGTCGGAGTTGGAGTAAAAGCCCGCGGTGAAGTTGGCGCTTCTGTGAACCTCACGTGGAGTGGGAGCTAACTGCTGCGCAGGAGTCGGTGGAGTTTTGTCGATGAAGGTTGGTGCCGTCGAAGAGCTCGCGATTGGTGTTGTAAGTGTTGCTGTTTTTGCCGATGTTGTCTCTGCTGCTGTCGATGTTGTTTCTTCTTGCCGGATTATTGCTAATGCTCGTGTTCTTTCTGCTTCAGGTATTGTATGCGAATACCAGAATCCTCCGGGCTGAAGTCGGGATCGAGGTCCGGTGGATGTGTCCAAGAAGCGAAGTTGACGATGGCGTCGCTGTCGGCAGTTCCTTGGTCCGGTACAAAATCAAGAACGAAGCCGTTGTTCTTCAATACTGCTCTGCCGATGTAGAGTCCTCCTTTACCGTGGAATAACTTGAACTCCTGAGCTGTGCTGTCTGCTTCAAGATGAATACCCTTCGCCATCAGTTGGCTGGCGCTTAGTAGGTTGTAGCCGAGTCATTCTGCAATCAAAACTTTAGACATTTGTAAGATGACGTTAGTTTCTCGAGACTGAAGTTGTACTATCCCTTGTCGTCGTGTGTGCAGGTTCTGGTTGTTGGCCACGGTGATGACGACTTCACGCTGAAGTTGATGTTCTTGTTGTACGAAGCGACTCGAGGAACACATGTGCTGTCCGCAGCAACTGTCCAAGAACCAAGTGTCTTGGCCAGATGGCTCGCTCTGGGCGATGGCTGCATACGTCGGGTTGGGCTCCAGTGATTCGCGGGGAGGAGTCCTTTCATCGAGCCGTTCTTCTGGTGAGTAGTGGGGTGGTGATCCGGTGATGCAGGAGTCCGTTGTTTTTGTCATGCAGCTCACGATGTTTCTTGCTCCTTGTGTAGGTTTTGTTGTTGAAGATGTTGAAAACTGCACTTGACTGGTGGGATGTGCCTGCGTAGAGGCGACTTGACTGCTTGGAGGCCGAAGTTGACGTTGCGGCGTTGTCGACTGCTGCTGATTCGGACAGTGTGTGCGAGGATGTCCAGACGTCTTGGAGAGGTGACAATACGGTGGGACGTAGTGTTGAGTCTGACGGTTGTTTTGTCGATTGTTGTTGTAGTGTCGTTGAGTGTGGAACGCGAATTCTGGTACTGACGTTTTCTTCTTGTGTCGTTCTTCGTGCAGGTCCATATCCTGCTGTTCAGCGTGAATTTCGGCGCAGAGTGATGCTTCGGAGATCTTCCCGTGAGCTCGAAGGAGTGCTCGATTGGAGCGCCAATGAGGACCAAGGCCAGCAATGATGACTGTTACAAAAGCTTCTTCGGATATTGATCCTCCGCATCGAAGGAGTCTGTCGCGTAGTCCGCGACAACGGCTAATATAAGCCATTCCCTTTTCGCCGGGTTTCATTTCCACTGTTGTCAATTGTGCCATGAGACGACTCTGGTTAACACTGTCTGTTGCTGGATACATGCTCTTCAGGTGGTCGTATGCCAGCTCGGCGGAGTTGCCGTATCCTCGATAAGACCGAATGTTTTGCTGCTCGTTTGGTGTTAAATTTCGGAGAAGTATCGTGTACGCCATCAGCGATTGATACGTATACTGCTGCTTGTCGTACTGTGTTCCGTGTACTGGATATGACAGGGACCCGTCGAAGAATCCGAGAATTTGCGCGCCCTCCATCATCAGCTCAAATTCAAATGACCAGATATAAAAGTCCTTTCCGTCGAAAAGCATTGACGTTTGAAGTTTTAGAACGTGTGCGAATTGCGATTGCACCTGAAGCGTGTCCAGCGTCCTATCTTCTCCAGGTGAAGACTGTGGTTGCGGCGCGAAACTGATGGAGCCGCGTTGAGGTTCGTACGGGGCAAAGGTGGGTTGTTGCTGATTTCGGCGCGCGTAGGATGATCCGTCAAGACTCATTGGTGTTGCTCTGTTGTTGTTATCGCTGTTGTTTGATTACGCAGGAGCTGCTTGCTGGTGTTGCTCGTAGAAGGACATGAAGGAGAAAAAATTCTCCATCATACTTGGGTCGAAACTTGCTGCTTGGTTTCCGGGAGTTTCCGTTGACTCCGCAACTGGTCTTATAGCTGTGCCTCAGGGACGTCGCTAGGATCTAAGGGTACCTGATGAAGCAGATGGGCCCTTCGGGGGAGAGAATTAGTGTAATCGCGGTGAAAATGGCTGGGTTGGGCCTTTGTAAGAGAGCAAGGGAGAAGAAGGACCCCCCAAAACCCCAACGCCCGACCGCATATCCCAGTTGACGAAGCGCGCATGGCTCCCGAAAACTGTGGGTGGCACCACTAGACTGTGGGTTTGTGGTGCTGGATTGATGACTGTTGTACAAAACTAACCAATCCCTCACTTGTGACAGGCCACGTACGACAGAAACGGTCATGCGTGGGCAAGTCGTGACGCAGACATCACGTGAGGTCAGCATAGAACCTGACTGTTTGCCTGTTGCAGCAGCATTTTGTTGATGTGGTGGCAAAAGATACACGTGGGAGCACGGGCCGCGAAATGTATGATGCATACATTCCGGTATTCAAGGGGAAACACCCACACCACGCCTTGTTCACGCGTGAATCACGCCCAAGGGTAGAAAGATCCGGTAACAGACGAAACCGGAAAGTGTTCCTGATGAATCAGAGGAACATGGAAAACGTATCTGATGGATCAGATACAGAGGAAAAGCATTTCTGAAAGAACAGATTTCACTAAATGCTAATTTCTGAATCATCAGATTAAATCAAAAAATAGCCTCCAAATATAGGACAAACAGACCAAAAATTTCTGCTAGCGACAACCCTGCTGTGCCTTCTTCTGTCTGTAGGCCAGAAGCTGGAGGTGGAGTAGGAGTAGTACCGAGAGATCCGTTGGAGGAGCTCCTCTCTTTTCGTGTTGCCATGTCTTGAGTTGTTGTAGGTAATTTAAAGAAGGAGATGATATTGCCCTGTCTGCTCTCATACCATGTTGGGCTGAGAAAAGCCCTTAGGATCTTTCAGGACTAAGATCAAGTGTTGAAGTAGAGGTGTTGTAATTGCGGAAGCGTTGTAATATCAGAGTTGCTTGAACCACCTTGTACTGGTATGTGAGAACAAGATAAGTTGATTAATAGCAAGGAAATACAAGCCTTTTTATATGACTACGAAGGAATATGAAAGGTTCTACTTTTAACTGTTTTTGCTGTTGCGATTCGATACAGTGCCGACTCGGGTAACTGCTCAGTAACGAGTCAGTTATGTGTCCTTGCTGTTGCACTGTAGTTTTCGTCAAGTCAAAGGTCAGCGACCTTTGACCTTCGCGTAACCTCCAGCGGTTGTTTTTGTTGACTCGAATGTTTCTTCGCTGTAGTCAGCTCCGTTTCGTGTCGACACTTCGATACGACAGAAGCGTTAAATTACTTGTTTCCAACAGCTTCGACTCTTCCGACTCCTCGTCTTCGTACTCGGTAGAGTCGGCTCTTGCATCATACAGGAATGCATTACTCATTTTTCATATCGTAACAAGTAACATCCGGGTGGGATCATTGCTGCTCCCGCTGCTGCCGCTGCTGCTGCTGCCTTGGCTGCCTTGACTTCCTTGACCGTTTTGACTGCCGGCGCTGCTGCCGCCTGCATTGACCTTGCGGCCGGCGGGAGCAGGAGAGGAAGCTGACGCGGCAGGGGACACGTCAGCATTGGGAGTACCGGTGGCGGGGCCGCCACCAGCAGTGCTGCTTCGTCCGAAAGAAGAGCCTTCGATTCTAGGAGTTGTGGCAGGGGCAGTTGTTACAGGAGGAGTTGTTGCAGGGGCGGTAGTGCCAGGGGCGGTTGTTCCAGGGGCAGTTGTTGCTGGGCCGGTTGTTGCTGGGGGGGTTGTTCCTGGGTCGGTTGTTACAGGGGGAGTGGTTCCCGGGGGATGGTTGCTGGGGGTAGCAAAAAGTGGACGTTTTTAGTGTCAGGTCCTACAGCATGCATTGGGCTTGACAAACCCTGTAAACAGCGCTGGTTTTCTCTCCTCCTCGCGCGACCTATGCATGGTTATGTGTGCCACTAAACGTAATCCTCGGTACCAGCCCATCAACATCAACGGTTCTCGCTGCCCTACAGCCAGCCGAATATTGACTGCAGCGGTAATACTTCCTCAAGAAGGAAGCTTCCCCTTTCCGATGGATTATCTTGTTGCCATTGTTGTGCCACCGGTGGTTCTCACCACTCAAACTCACGCTTGCACCTGCAGACGCATGCAAAGCTGAGGCATCTGAACCTGACGCAGCAGATTCTGCAGCGGTAAGGGTGGAATGAACTGATTTGGAGGGAGTGGGTGAAATGGTGGGAGTGCTTGGGGCGGTAGGAGTGGGAGTGAAGGCAGAAGCTCCGATAAGCTTCGCCCTCTTGTTGCCCTTCTTCCTTATCTCGCGTATTCTCCTTTTCAAGGGCCCTAGGTTGTCCCCAACTTTGGAAGCTTCCAGCTTGGAAGCTTCCTCCGGCTGCACTGCTGCTGAAGCGTCTCTGGCCAATCCCACGGCAGCGGGTGAAGCGTCTCTGGCCAATCCCATTGCTTGCAGTTGAAAAGGGAAGGCGGCGCTACCAGCAAACAAAGGGTTTCTCAATAAAGCGTATGGGGTGCATGGCAGTTGAGTCGGGTGGCTGTAGAATGGATTCCAAGGAAGCTCCAGAGGAAAAACAGAAGGGTGAAACTGCTGACAGGTGCTCAAAGGGTGTGACGGGGAGTCCAAGGGTTCAATGAAGCTTCCATCCCCAAGCATGGCACCCCCCTTGCACCCTGGCGTTGCCAATGACGAGCGTCGCTGGGCAGCTAACCGTGCTCCTTCCTCCGCAGAGAGCAAGCGAATTTTCTTCCCAGAATATACCAGGTCAGGAGACGCAGGAGGCTCGGGTTCGTTAAGATCAGCCTCGCCTAACGCCTCTGTTTTTTCCGAGAGGTGCGGAGAAGCTCGGTCGTCGCCCCCCATGCTGCTGCTAGCCACCACCACTGTGCCGCTGCCGCCGTCTGCCGTGCCGCTGCCGCCTGCTCCCGTGTCGCTAGTAACCACCACTGTGCTGCTGCCGCCCTCGTCCCCAACAGCAGCGTTGCTGCCGCCCTCGTCCCCAACAGCAGCAGTGCAACTCCGTGAGAGGCGTGCAGAAGCTATGTGCGATACGATTTTACCCAGCGATGGCAAGCGTTGCAGGGCAGCCAACTGTGCTCCTTCCTCTGCAAAGAGGAACCGAATTCTCTTCCCAGAGATTACCGGTTCAGGAACAGCAGGAGGCTCGTGTTCGTTAAGAGCAGCCTCGCTTAACTCCTTTGTTTTTTCCGAAAGGTGCGGAGAAGCTCGGTCGCCGTCTCTCATGCTGCTGCTAGCCACCTGCACTGTGCCGCTGCCGCCGTTTCCCTTGCCGCTGGTATCCAGCACTTTGCCGCTGCCGCCCTCGCAAGGAGCAGTGCAGCTCTGTGTGAGGTGTGCAGAAACAATGTTGCTGTCTCCCATGCCGCTGCTAGCCACCCGCGCTGTGCCGCCGCCGCCCTCGTCCCCAGCAGCAGCGTTGCTGCTGGCAAACCCGCCATTCTCACTCGCCAAAACTCGGTTGCCGTCCCCCATGATGCATCTGGTAACCAGCACTGCGCCGCTGCCACCCTCACATGCAGCACTGATGCTGCTGCCTACTCCGCCATTCTCTCTCGCCGCGTCCCCGAGCGAGACTGTGTTACCCAGCGCCGCATTTCGCCGCATGTTTGTGGTCGACTTAGGCCTAGCAGCTGCGTGGTTGCTACCACTCGCACCCGCCTGTATCTTGCGTCGTTTTATCTGCTGCAGCAGTCCTGTGAAAGTCAACCTGGTACCACCATCACCAGCGCCAGCAGTATCACCACCGGTGGTAACGGCGGCGCCAACACCAGCACCCTGGCTCCCGTGCTGCTGCTCTGCCGTGGCGCCACCTTTTGCACCAGCATCGGCGTTATAAATAGCAGAATTTTCAGCATCGGCAGCATCAGCACCACCAGCAACATCACCAGCTGCAGCGCGAACGAAAGCTCTCTGGCTCCCGTGCTGCTGCTCTGCCGTGGCGTCATCGATGTATTTCAGAAACAAAACAGCAAGTTTTTTTCCGCGACGTATCGCAGCAGCATCGGCGGCGTTAGAAATAGTATCAGCGTCAGCACCGGCGGTAGTGCGAACGCCAGCAGCGTGACTCACGTGCTGCTGCGCTGCCGAGGCGTCGTCTTCTGCATCAACACAGGCATCATAGGTAGCACCAGCGTCAGCGTCAGCGGTAACACCATCGTCAGCATCAGCACCACCAACATCACCGACGGCAGCGCAAACGCCAGCAGCCTGACTCACGTGCTGCTGCGCTGCCGTCGCGACACCTGCCGATTCGGATTCGACTCTCGGAATCGCCGTCCGCTGAGCAGAATCGCCGCTTACTATCGGCGTTTCTGATTCGCCGCTTACTATCGGCATTTCGTATCCGCCGCTGCCTATTGATAGCATGAGATCTAAATCAAGCATCCCCTGCAGCAAAGGCCGAGTCATTGCCATATTCAGCTTCCGTTGAGTACCAGCCGCTAGACTCGCGGGCAGAGCATCAAAAGAAGCGCTGGCGAGAAACAAGGTCAAACTTTCGACCACCAATTCACGTGTTCCTTCTCTTGCGAGAAACTAATATACTCACACCACATCGCTTGCAGTTTGCGACATAGTAGTCGGATGACTTGCAGAACATCTTATATCGTCAACAGTACAACTCTTTGGTCCGACTGGGATTGAACAGTACTTTGGTCCGACAGGTGTGCTCTGCTGGTGAAGCAACCGAACCAAACCGGTTTGAACCGACCAAGGCTCTGGTCAGAACCGAAACATGGCGGGGACGGTCTGAAAGAAGTGAGGGGGACCGCACCACACACCACCTCGTCCGAGCCGACTCCGAACCGAAACGTTTGCAGGGGATGGTCTGAAAGAAGTGGACCACACTCAACCTTGTCCGAACCGACTCCAAACCGAAACGTTTGCGGGGGGATGGTCTGAACGAGTGGAGTACACTAAACCTCACCCTTTGTTATGAGTTGTAAAAGAGAGTGCGCAGTTTAACGAATAACGAGAAGTGATTGAACAGACTGATTATAAAATGAAGGTACAAGCTTATATAGTGAGTATGCTAGCTAGGAGGGAACTTCGGGTGAGTGAGGTTGGGTGCAGGTTTGGCGAAGAGGAAAGCCGAAGGCGACGCGCAGAGGCTCGGCATCGTTGATGTCGGCCAAACGTGCAGAGTCTGAAAATCGGGGCTGTACGCAAAGCAGTCAACCCCGATAAGGAATTCGGGAAAATTCCTTACACCCTTAGGAGGTGTAACAAGAAAATGTTACAGTGATTCTCAATCGCCAGAAACAAGTAACGGTCGACAATTTCGTCTGGTCCTTCATTTCCACCCTTGTCGGCACCCACGGAACCACGCGGAGCACGTAAAACGGATTTCTGATCGGTGGAAAACGGGTTTGCCTGGTGAATCTAATGGTGGAGCAGCTTCGTCGCACCACCAAACCTGACCTTACCTGCAAGAGTCTCGCGCGAAAGTCGCTTCTCACTTGCTGCACATGAAACAATTCTTCAGGATTCAACGCGTTTGGAAATCCAGATTCGTGTCAACATGGAATAGAAACGCGGGTAATTACATTCTGGGTAACCAACATTGAGCCCGCTGACGTCAAAAGTCACCTACGTGGCTCGATGGTACCCGTCAGATCATGCGCGCCCCTTGGTGGTACCCATCTTCCCTCCGTGGTACCCATCTTCCCTGCGTGGTACCCATCAACTGTGCGCGAATTCCCTGACTGGTACCGCAACATTTCAACCGAGCTGTACACCGTACAACAAGGGTGTCAATGCGTTTTTCACTATATTGTCTTAACGTTTACAAGCTCAATAGAGTCCGAAGCCCGAAGTGCCACATAATCGGGTCAAATTTTCAAGCGCATTACCTATAATAAAGTGTAGAAGAAAAGCTGAATTTAGGAAAATATTTATTGTGTAGATTTCTTTAGGCTCATAAACATCCACATTATAACGTGCTATAATTTAAATCACCACAAATATATTGCATCAACCGAAACACAAAATTTAACATCCGTCTAACAAACGATCAACTGACACGTAATATATATATTGACTTAAGGTTATTTGATTTTCATTAATGGGTATTGTTTTGTTTCCAGAAACCAACGAATGTACGTATTATTTGTTTATGCTTTTCTATTTAGCTGTGGGGGTACATGCTCAATTTATTTGCATACAACCTTATGAACTTTGTTCAGATTACCAACTGCGCGCTGAGAAACATGGTCGTAAGATTCACGCTACCTATCGCTCAGTGATGTGAGCTTACAAAGGCTCGGAGGTAACGTGAGGATTTTAGAAGGGGAGTTGATTTTTTCTAGGTTGCACTCTATCCAGTGTAAGGCACGTTCAAAGGTATTAATGTTCAAATGTATTAATGTTCAATTGCAGACAGAAAACGTTGGTATATGTTAGAATAGAAACGAGAATGAATGGACTAAGGGAAAGTTGGGTACAAATGTAAACCCTAGAAAACTGTACCCCATATGTGCTACCCCACTATAGCCTACAGTAGCTATGTCATATAAATCTGACACACCCCCATAGGCAAAGTGGGGGAGAACAAGGGGTCACAAGACCAGTCAAGCAAAGCAAAGCAAGCTCAGGGTGGATCACAAAGTCACCACACATTCCGAGCACAAGTTCAAGGCCACAAGGCCAGTTCACATGCAGGATCACATATATATATAAGGCTAGACAAGCAAGAGCAGGTGTATATATATATGCAACAGTACAAACAAGGTCAAGGGGTGAGCAAGTGAGGCAAGGTAGGCACAAGACCCAGCTGAGTACAGAAGCGCTGATGATCACAAGGCGCAAGTGCCTTGGTGAAGATATCAGCAGTGTTGGCCTCAGAGGCCACGTACGCAAGCCGCAGCTGACCACGCTGCTGTAGCTCACGAGCAAGGAAGTAGCGGAGAGCAATGTGCTTCGTTCTGTGCTCCAGTCTCTGCTCTCGACACAAGGCCAGCATGGCCTTGTTGTCTACGTACAGCACTGGAGGAGAACGAGGCGGCTCTCCGAGGTCAGTCAGCAGGTAGGTGAGCCAGCGAAGCTCCTGTGCAGCCATGGCCCCGGCGTAGATCTCAGCCTCACAACTGGAGCCGAGAACAGAAGACGAGCGGGTAGCCCGCCACGAAACAGAGCCGGAACCAAGGCTGAAGGTGTAACCCTGTGACGACCGCTGCGTAGCCTGGTCGTCAGCCCAAGAAGCGTCTGCGTGCCCAGTGAGGACCACTGGACTCTGCCCTCCAAGCACAAGCCCCATGCCCGACGTACTGCACAAGTAGCGCAACACCCTCTTCGCTGCAGCCATGTGCTCCGGTCGGTGTCTCCCAGGAGCAACATAGCGTGCGAGAATGCTAAGAGGGTATGCAAGGTCAGGTCGTGTGCAGGTCATCAGGTACATGAGGCAGCCAACAAGCTCTGGGTACGGGCCACTCGACTCTACGGACTCATCCGAAGGCAGAGCTGAGAGCGAGTGGCGAGTAGGCAGAGGAGTGGCCTGAGGCGAGGAGTACGTGAAGCCGAAGCGCTGAAGGACCTGCTGCACCATGTGTGACTGAGTCAGGGTAATGGTGCGGCGTGCTCTGTCCCGGGTGATCTGCAAGCCAAGGTAGCTGCGCAGTTCACCCAGGTCTGTGCACGTGTGTCTCTTCTGCAGCTCGGACTTCACGTGGGCGAGTCCAGCAGTGTCAGCTGTGGCAAAGACCAAGTCGTCGACGTACACGAGGATGTAGAACGGCGGCAAAGAAGTGTCGGTGCGCAGAAACAGCGACGGGTCGGCAGTAGAGGGAGCAAACCCAAGAGCCGCAAGTGTAGTCCTCAGTGTGTCGTGCCACTCACGCGGTGCCTGGCGGAGACCGTAGACTGGCCGCCGGAGGCTCCACTGGGTGCCAGGAGGAAAAGACCCAGTGAAGCCAGGTGGGCGACGCAGCCAGATCTCCTCGTGCAGGCTGCCCTGCAAGAAAGCAGTGCTGAAGTCAAGAGAGTGCAGCTCGTAGTCGCGGTGAGCAGCTATGTGCAGCAGTACCCGAAGAGTGGTCATCTTCGGGGTGGGAGAGAAGGTCTGAAAGTAGTCAACTCCCTGCCGCTGACTGAAGCCACGAGCCATGTAACGCGCCTTGAAGACAGGCGGAGAACCCGGCGGCCGCTTCACCCTGAAAATCCACATGCCACTGACGATGTTCGCCCCAGGCGGGGGAACCTCGTCAACGTAGGTGCCTGTGGACTTCCAGGAAGCCATCTCTGTGTCCATAGCTGCCTGCCACTGAGAGGAGTAGGGACCCTCTATCGCCTCCGCGTAAGAGCGCGGAGTCGGGATGTCAAGTGCATCCGGGTCTCCCTCAGGGGTAAGCAGTACGGACACGAGATGAGGTGAAGCAGCAGCCAAACACTGGAACTCCTCCTGCCTGTCCTCAAGGACGTCCGTGCCAAGGGCACACTCACCCCCGACAAACGGAGGACAGACAGACTCAGACTCATCGACAAGACTAGCAGCGTAGTCTAGACGACAGCGAGCAGCAAAGTCGACGAGCTCAGCAACTAGGGCAGACGCAGCAGTGGACTCAAAGGAAGGGTCAGTGACGACAGTAGCAAGGAGACGCGTGACAGTAGGACAGGCAGCACGAAGAGAGTCCGACTCCGGGTCGGGAAGAGCAGGAAGAGAGGACTCAGGAGGAGAAGGCAAAGGGGCACGCAGAGGAGCAGTGGACGGACGCAGAGACATCCGGTGCGTGCCAGGGACAGGAGGAGGACGCTGACGCGAACCACGGCCACTAGTGCGAGCAAGACGGACAGGCGACGCAGGGCGAGACGCAGGCTCACGACGCTCAGCCAGACCTCCAGTAGGACCAGTGTAGGGAGAAGGAGCGGGCAGTGTGAAGGCCGGCTGTAACTGTAACTGGGACGGGACAGGCTGTGGACACTCTAAGGGAGGAGGAGGACCAGTAGAAGGCGGGAGACCAAGAACCTGCTGAAGGAGCGGAACAAAGTACGGCCGAGGGCCGCTGGGTAGACGACGAGGCCGCAGGGCGGCGGATCGGGGCCGGGTAAGGGCGGCGCGATGGCCGCGGGGTAGGCGACGAGGCCGCCGGGCGGCGGGTCGGGGCCAGGAAGGGCGGCGCGAGGGCCGCAAGGCAGGCGACAGGGCCGCTAGGGCGGCGCGACGGGGCGAGAAAAAAAGGAGGGGGGGGGAGCGCGACTCGGGCTAGGACTGAGCGCGCTTCGGGCAGAAAAAAAATGTCGAATTGGTGGGCCCTAGGAACAGTTCCCACGAGGGAACCTGCTCGATACCATGTTAGAATAGAAACGAGAATGAATGGACTAAGGGAAAGTTGGGTACAAATGTAAACCCTAGAAAACTGTACCCCATATGTGCTACCCCACTATAGCCTACAGTAGCTATCTCATATAAATCTGACAGTATAATATAGTGAAAATCGCATTGAAACCCTTGTTGTACGGTCTACAGCTCGGTTGAAATGTTGCGGTACCAGTCAGGGAATTCACGCACAGTTGATGGGTACCACGCAGGGAAGATGGGTACCACGGAGGGAAGATGGGTACCACCAAGGGGTGCGCATGATCTGACGGGTACCATCGAGCCACGTAGGTGACTTTTGACGTCAGCGGGCTCGATGTTGGTTACCCAGAATGTAATTACCCTAGAAACGCGGCTCCTGCCAAACCGAGTACATTCAGCACCTGCGCCTGTCTTGGGAAGGTAGGTTGAGAATACGTGACACGGAAAGTGAGTTTTTTGTTCCGTCACATACTGAACTAAGTTCAGCCTCGTGAGCTATTCCTACAAACGTCTCACATTTTTCTCCTTTATTCCCTGCACGTCCTGAACGTGTGTTTCTCAGTGGTTATGAGCTCCCTCAAAGGTAGGTCTCTGCCCGGGAACATCATCAACGTATTTTCTCGCCCGACAGCCAGTCGAATATTGACTGCAAAGGTAGTGCTTTCACTTGAAGGCAGGTTTCCCTCTCGGAAGATGGGTCTTGTTTCCATTGTTGTGCCACGTGTAATTTGCAGCTGCAGACGTATCAGCAGCGATAGTAGTGGAAGGTGCTGATGTGGGAGCATTCTGTTGCACCGTTGCCAACGCCGACTGTCCTGCAGCGGGCGAAGCGCCTCCGATCAATCCCAATGTTTGCTGTCGAAGGGATAAGGTGTCTGGCACTTCTGCCAGTTGATTGTGGCTTATGTTCCCTGTAGACTGCAGAGGCAAAAGAGGGGGGCGAACCTCCCGACGGGTGCTCTGGGGGTTAGAAGTTGAGCCATTCATACTTCTAGACCCGTGTTGGTGGTCGACGCAGGCCTTGCGACCGCTCTGTTACCACTCGCACTCGCCTGTGTTTTCTGCCGCTTTCTCTCCTCCAGCACTTCTGTGAATGTCAGCCCCCTTGCGCCATCACCAGCGCCATCACCAGCGCCAGCAACATCGCCGACGGCAGCGCCAACGCCAGCATCCTGGCTCCTGTGCTGCTGATCTGCCGTGGTGTCACCTTTTGCAGCAGCATTGTCATCATAAGTAGCATCGGCGTCAGCATCGTTAGCATCAGTACCAGCAAAATCACCGACGGCAGCGCCAACGCCAGCGCCCTGGCTCCCGTGCTGCTGCTCTACCGTAGTCTCACCTTGTGCAACAGCGTTGGCTTTATCAGTTGCATCGGTGTTAGAATCGTCAGCGTCAGCACCATCACTATCACCGACGGCAACGCCAACGCTAGCACCCTGACTCCCGTGCTGTTTCTCTGCCATCGCGTCGCCTGCCGATTCCGATTCAATTCTCGGAAGCAGAGTCCCCGTCTGCTGTGTAGAATTGCCGCCTATCAGCGTTTCGGACTCGCATCAGAAAGTTTGTGAGGGAGCCCCGAACAGGCCTCAGGCAAATCGAGTTTTCAGGAGCACCGGGGGGTGCTCTGGAAATGATTGTGTACGGTGGGTGTTCACCTGTGCGGCTGGGTTGGGCTGTTTAGGTGGGGGGGTGGCCGAAACTCGTGTGTAACGGCACGGAGTTGGGTGGCCTGGGGGTGGGTGGATCGTCCGGTTCAGGGACGTGGCTGTATACGAGCGTTTTGCGTACGTGGACGGGTTTTTTCAGCTTGAAGCTCTGTTTCGCTGGACTTCGGTTGCCACGTCACCTGCTCGTTTAGGTTTCCGTCGAGTATATCTAGGCGTGTTGTGTTACATTCTTCTAATGCAGTGTTTTTTTACTGTACACATTGTAGTTGGTGATACATGTGGGATCACATGTGATACACTATTTTTAGGGGATTATGGATTCATGTTTTGGTGTATGTTAGAATACGGTTGTTTTGAATTCTACGATTAAATACTATGCAGTTGAGTTTACATTGACAAGGTGACCGGTACATTTATTGTTGTTCATGAGTTTCCTGGGGTAAATAATTTTGTAGATGTTTTGTGTTAATGATTTAGCATGTGGAGTGACCTTTTCTTAGGGCTGTTGTATATATTTTAGAAGCTTATTCCACCCTGAGGGGGATTTACTAGTCATTACATTATGTATGGTTCTCTGTAAAAGCATATGTGTTTAGATTGTTTTGTGTAAAAGGTTATGTTTACGATTTAGACTTAGTTTATGTGGCTTGTAGTATTTAATTAAACGAAATCGATCTCACCGTTGTTCCCGCCGAGTCAAACCACAACCCATCAGGGCTAACTTTAGTGCCAGAGCCTGTCTGACAGTAAGATCGGGTCCTGAGTCCTTGTCTGTGAGAAAAGTAGAACGAGAATCATGAACTATGAATGAAGTGAGTACATATGGGAAACCCTAATTGGGTTGTACCCCCTATGGGATACCCCACTATAGCCTACACAACAGCATAAGCTATATATATGTTCTGACACACCCCCATAGGCAAAGTGGGGGAGATCAAGGGGTCACAAGACCAGTCAAGCAAAGCAGAGCAAGCTCAGGGTGGATCACAAAGTCACCACACAGTCCGAGCACAACGACAGGGCAACAGGGCCAGTTCACATGCAGGAGTACACATATATATATAGAGCTAGACAAGCAAGAGCAGGAATATATATGTGACAGTACAAGCAAGGTCAAGAAGAGAGCAAGTGAGGCAAGACAGGTACAAGACCCAGCTGGGTGCAGAAGCGCTGATGGTCACAAGGCGCAAGTGCCTTGGTGAACACATCAGCAGTGTTGGCCTCAGAGGCCACGTACGCAAGTCGCAACTGACCACGCTGCTGCAGCTCACGAGCAAGAAAGTAACGGAGAGCAATGTGCTTCGTTCTGTGCTCCAAGCGCTGCTCTCGACACAAGGCCAGCATGGCCTTGTTGTCTACGTACAACACTGGAGGAGAACGAGGCGGCTCTCCAAGGTCAGTCAGCAGGTAGGTGAGCCAGCGAAGCTCCTGTGCAGCCATGGCCCCGGCGTAGATCTCAGCCTCACAACTGGAGCTGAGAACAGAGGACGAGCGAGTAGCCCGCCACGAGACAGAGCCGGAACCAAGACTGAAGGTGTAACCCTGCGACGACCGCTGTGTAGCCTGGTCGTCTGCCCAAGAAGCGTCCGCGTGCCCAGTGAGGACCACTGGACTCCGCCCTCCAAGCACTAGCCCCATGCCCGACGTACTGCACAAGTAGCGCAACACCCTCTTCGCTGCAGCCATGTGCTCTGGTCGGTGTCTCCCAGGAGCAACATAGCGTGAAAGAATGCTAAGAGGGTATGCAAGGTCAGGTCGTGTGCAGGTCATCAGGTACATGAGGCAGCCAACAAGCTCTGGGTACGGGCCACTCGACTCTACGGACTCATCCGAAGGCAGAGCTGAGAGCGAGTGGCGAGTAGACAGAGGAGTGGCCTGAGGCGAGGAGTACGTGAAGCCGAAGCGCTGAAGGACCTGCTGCACCATGTGTGACTGAGTCAAAGTAATGGTGCGGCGTGCTCTGTCCCGAGTGATCTGCAAGCCAAGGTAGCTGCGCAGTTCACCCAGGTCTGTGCACGTGTGTCTCTTCTGCAGCTCGGACTTCACGTAGGCTAGTCCAGCAGTGTCAGCTGTGGCAAAGACCAAGTCGTCGACGTACACGAGGACGTAGAACGGCGGCAAAGAAGTGTCGGTGCGCAGAAACAACGACGGGTCAGCAGTAGAGGGAGCAAACCCAAGAGCCGCAAGCGTAGTCCTCAGTGTGTCGTGCCACTCACGCGGTGCCTGGCGGAGACCGTAGACTGGCCGTCGGAGGCTCCACTGGGTGCCAGGAGGAAAAGTCCCAGTGAAGCCAGGTGGACGGCGCAGCCAGATCTCCTCGTGCAGGCTACCCTGCAAGAAAGCAGTACTGAAGTCAAGAGAGTGGAGCTCGTAGTCGCGCTGAGCGGCTATGTGCAGCAGCACCCGAAGAGTGGTCATCTTCGGGGTGGGAGAGAAGGTCTGAAAGTAGTCAACTCCCTGCCGCTGACTGAAGCCACGAGCGACGTACCGCGCCTTGAAGACAGGTGGAGAGCCCGGCGGCCGCTTCACCCTGAAGATCCACATGCCACTGACGATGTTCGCCCCAGGAGGGGGAACCGCGTCAACGTAGGTGCCTGTGGACTTCCAGGACGCCATCTCTGCATCCATAGCTGCCTGCCACTGAGAGGAGTAGGGACCCTCTACGGCCTCCGCGTAAGAGCGCGGAGTCGGGATGTCTAGTGCATCCGGGTCTCCCTCAGGGGCAAGTAGTACGGACGCGAGATGAGGTGAAGCAGCAGCCAGACACCTGAACTCCTCCTGCCTGTCCTCAAGGACGTCCGTGCCAAGAGCACACTCACCCCCGACGGACGGAGGACAGACAGACGCAGACTCAGCAACAAGACCGGCAGCGTAGTCTAGACGACAGCGAGCAGCAAAGTCGACGAGCTCA
The DNA here is from genome assembly GCA_947471745.1 of Closterium sp. Naga37s-1. Taxonomy (NCBI): domain Eukaryota; kingdom Viridiplantae; phylum Streptophyta; class Zygnematophyceae; order Desmidiales; family Closteriaceae; genus Closterium; species Closterium sp. Naga37s-1. The sequence goes on from CANJKZ010001036.1 coordinate 1,401,689, forward strand.
GCAACAAGAGCAGACGCAGCAGTGGACTCAAAAGAGGGGTCAGTGACGACAGTAGCAAGGAGACGTGTGACAGCAGGACTGGCAGCACGAAGAGAGTCCGACTCCGGGTCAGGAAGAGCAGGAAGAGAGGACTCAGGAGGAGAAGGCAAAGGGGCACGCAGAGGAGCAGTGGACGGACGCAGAGACATCCGGTGCGTGCCAGGGACAGGAGGAGGACGCTGACGCGAACCACGACCACTAGTGCGAGCAGCACGGACAGGCGACGCAGGGCGAGACGCAGGCTCACGACGCTCAGCAAGACCTCCAGTAGGACCAGTGTAGGGAGAAGGAGCGGGCAGTGGGGAGGCCGGCTGTAACTGTAACTGTGACAGGACAGGCTGTGGACACTCTAAGGGAGGAGGAGGACCAGTAGAAGGCGGGAGACCAAGAACCTGCTGAAGGAGCGGAACGAAGTACGGTCTAGGCCGCGCGGCGACTCCAGACACAGCAGGGACAGCACCAGTACCCCCAGCGGCAGCACCAGCGCCAGTAGCACCTCCAGCTCCAGGACCTCCAGCAGCACCAGTAGCACCCCCAGCAGGACCGCCTCCAGGACCGACAGCAGTAGCCTCAGCGCCAACGCCCTCAGCAGCTCCAGCTCCAGCACCTCCGGGACCCGCGGCACCAGCACCCTCAGTAGCCGAAGAACCTCCAGCTCCAGCAGCACGCCTCCAGCGCCGGGCAAACCACTCGCGCAGCTCCTGTGGAGAGAGGGGCTCCCGCCGAGGCGAAGCACCCGGAGAACCGCCAGGTCCCGCACCGCCAGACGCCACAAGGGGAGGTCCAGTGGCCGCAGGCTCCGCAGCTCCAGGCTCAGCACCTCCAGACGCAGCACCCCCTGGCTCAGCACCCCCAGTAGCAGCACCCCACGGCTCAGCACCTCCAGACTCCGCACCCCCAGGCTCAGCACCCCCAGTCGCAGCACCCCCAGGCTCAGCACTCCCAGACTCCGCACCCCCAGGCTCAGCACCCCCAGTCGCAGTACCCCCAGGCTCAGCACCCCCAGACTCAGCACCCCCAGGCTCAGCACCCGCAGCAGGACCAGAGTCACCAGCAACCTCGACCGGCTCGACTGCGTCTACCTGGGACACACCTGAAGGGGCAGGACCCTGAGGGGGAAGGGGGTCTACCGGGGGGGGACCTGGCACAAGGAAGTGCGGTGGCGGGGGGAGGGAAGGAGTGCGGTAGGGGAAGAGGCGGTAGAAGGGGACTGACTCGTCGAACGTGACGTCCTGGGAGGACAGAACACGACGAGAGGAGGGGTGGTAGAACTGCCACCCTGGAGCGTCAGGGGGGAAGCCGAGGAAGACACAGGGAGCAGCACGAGGGGACAGCTTGTCCGCAGACAAGTCGCGGACAAACGCCCGAGATCCCCAGACACGGAACGCAGACGCATCGCCGACCTTCCCCGTCCACAGCAGAGCTGGGGAGGTCTCCGGCCGGGAGACCCTGGGGTGAAGGTTGATCTGATGCGCCGCGTACCGAACCGCAAACGGCCACAGAAAATGGGGGGCAGCCGCATGCATCATGGACGTACGAGCGACGTCCATGACCATGCCAATGCGGCGCTCAGCAATCCCATTTTGCTGTGGAGAGTCCGGAAGCGTAAAGGTCTGGCGGATGCCTCGTGCACGACAGTAGGCTCGCAGAAGGCCAGAGGAGAACTCTCCACCTCGGTCAGAGTGCAGACGCAGAACAGGAAAGTCCGAGCCGAAGCTCCTCCTGAGCTGGAGACGAGCTGCGCGGATCCAGTCGATCAACACCTCAGTGACATCACCCTTGCTGCGCAAGGGGAAGACTGTGGTGTAACGCGAGTAGTCGTCAACCACCAGCAGGAAGTAGCGCTCGTGACCCTGCCCACGGACGCGGGCGGGGCCCCACACGTCCATGTGAAGCGTCTGCAGAGGAGCCTCTGTCGGGGGAAACTGAGAGGAGTGAGGGGCAGCCCGGAGCCGCCCCTCGACACAGGGGACACAAGAAGGTCCGGGTCCCAAAGGGAGGGGAGGGAGAGACCGGGGAAGACCAGAGACAAGGACACGGGAAGCCATGCCCCGAAGACGAAGCAAGGAGGGGTGGCCAAGACGGTGGTGCCACAGGAGAGTCTCGTGAGACAGGCGGCGACACGAGCAGGGGGCAGACTCAGGACCAGACCTGGACGCAGCAGCAAACACCTGACCCGACGCAGCTACCTGGCCAGACGCAGGGACAGGAGGAGACGCAGTGGTCAGTGTGTAGAGACTCGACCCTGGCCGACGCGAGAACGTGGCCAGGTGTCGGCCTGTGCGGGCATCCGAGCAGTGGGTCACCCGCTGACTCGCAGGAGTAAACTGGTGAACCCCCGCATCCTGCAAGTCAGCACCACTCACCAAGTTCGTCGAGAACGAGGGGAGGTACAGACCAGACAAGGTGCCCGAGGGGGCAGCCGGACACGGGAGGACAGTAGAGAAGTGAGAGAGGACAGGACCCCCAGAGGGGTCAGCCAGGGAGACTGCAACCGGCCGGCCAAGCGGCGTGAGTGTGGTGCGGTCTCGAAAGAAGGAGCGAGAAGCCCCTGAGTCAAGTGTGAAGGTGAGGGAGGCCGAAGCCGACGCAGTACCTGAGAGCGCAGCCTCACCAGTACCTGAGAGTGCAGACGCACTGGCACCTAGAGCAGCAGCCGCAGAAGTACCTGGCGCAGCAGTACCAATGCCCGGGTCGGGCGGGAAACACTGGTAACAGTCACCCTCCTCACTAATAGTCACAGCATACATGGCAGCAAGGATAGCATCAAAGTCAAGATCAAAGACAGCTACGCCAGCCCTAGACAGCTCTCCCCAACGGGGAATCTCACTGGCCTCGGGGAACTGCTGACGCCAAGCGTCCGTCAGGCGGGCAAAGCAGCGCTGAGTGGGGTGCGCACCCCCACACTGCTCACCCGCTCGGTCACCGGAACGAAGGACGTAGGTGCATGGACCAAAACCCCCACCCCGCTGACGCTGCGTGTACCACTCACGGAGCTGCTGGGGCGGGGGGATGTCCCGCGAACGCTGCTGCTGCTGCTGCTGCTGCTGACGCTGGCCACCACCAGGGCCGCTACGCTGCGGGGCACCACCCCGACCAGCTCCACCCCCTCCGCCACCGCTGCCTCCACCTCCACCACCACCGCTGCCTCCGCTCCCACCGCTGCCGCCACCGACGCCTCCTCCTCCGCTGCTGCCACCTCCACCACCGCCCCCGCCACCACTCCCACCGCCACCCCCACTCCCTCCTCCGCCTCCACCGCCTCCTCCACCGCCCCCGCCAGCTCCACCCGCGCCCTTGCCCCCCTTGCCCCTGCCAGGGCGGCGTCTCCCGCTAGGGGCAGACGCCGCGCAGACCGACTCAAGACCAAGCAGGTCGGCAGCAGCAGCAGAGGCAACAGAGGGCAGCAGGGGGGAAGGAGAACACCCCTCAAAGATGGGGGTGCGAGGGTCACCACGAGAGGCTCCTACAGCGACGATGCTCTTCTCCGCCGCCAGGAGGGACTTCTCGAGGAGGTCGACAGTGAGAGTGGTGGGACAGACCGAGAGGTAGTGGTCCCTGACTACGCGAAGGGAGTCAGGGAGGCGTGTGACGATGTAATAGAGAGTGATGTACATGGGGGGGGGGTTCTTGGCGCAGAACTCAGCAGGAAGGGCGGCGCGGTAGCGAGTGTCACTAGTGCGGAGGTGCGTAATGAGGTCAGCGACAGTGGGAAAGGCAGCAAGGTCAGGAAAGAGGTACGGTAGCATAAGGCGGCTCAGGGCAGCAGTGGCAGGGGAAGAGTAGCGCGCAACTACAGCGTCGTACAAGGTCTGAGCACTCTTGTACTGACTAAAGTGCGCGCGCTCAGTGGTAGGCAGGTGGCGACGCACAGCAAGACGTGCAGCAGCATCGCGGGTGGCCCACTGAGAGCGAACAGTGGGGTCAGCATCAGTAGCAGGGGCAGGAGAGGCGCCAGAGGTGAGGTCAAAGAGGGAAAGACCGTCCGCCCTATCGCACTGTAAGAACAGCTGCAGGTCGTCGACCCAGACCTCAAAGTCAATGGCTCGACCCTCAGCGTCAAAAGCGAGGACGCTAGGGGTAGCCATGACGACGACAGACGAGCAGTGCAAGCAGTAGGGGAAGGGCACGTAGTGACAGTGGGGCTGTGCTCACCGGACAGAGCAGGTCGGGCGGCCCGGCAGTAGGGCGGCTCGGCTGCTCAGCGGCTCGGCTCCCGGGCGGCTCGGCGGCAGGGCGGCTCGGCTCCCGGGCGACTCGGCGGCAGGGCGGCTCGGCTCCCGGGCGGTTCGGCGGCAGGGCGGCTCGGCTCCCGGCGGTTCTGCTGCTAGGCGGCTCCCGCAGGTAGGGCGGCGGTTGGGCCGCAGGTAGGGCGGCGGTCGGGCCGTAGGTAGGGGGGCGGTAGGGCCGCAAGTAGGGCGGCGGGCAGGCCGCAGTTAGGGCGGCGGGCGAGCCGCAGGTAGGGCGGCGAGTAGGCCGCAGGTAGGGCGGCGTGGGGCCGGGACGGGCGGCGCGCGGGCGTCGAGGGGCCGGGACGGGCGGCGCGCGGGCGTCGAGGGGCCGGGACGGGCGGCGCGCGGGCGTCTAGGGGTCGGTCCGGGTGGCGCGCGGGCGGCTAGGGGCCGGGACGGGCGGCGCGTGGGCGTCGAGGGGCCGGGACGGGCGGCGCGCGGGCGTCTAGGGGCCGGGACGGGCGGCGCGCGGGCGTCTAGGGGCCGGGACGGGCGGCTCACGGGCGGCGAGGGGCCGGGACGGGCGGCGCGCGGGCGTCGAGGGGCCGGGACGGGCGGCGCGCGGGCGTCGAGGGGCCGGGACTGGCGGCGCGCGGGCGTCTAGGGGCCGGGACGGGCGGCGCGCGGGCGTCTAGGGGCCGGGACGGGCGGCGCGCGGGCGTCTAGGGGCCGGGCCGGGCGGCGCACTGGCGTCTAGGGGCCGGGACGGGCGGCGCGCGGGCGTCTAAGGGGCCGGGACGGGCGGCGCGCGGGCGGCTAAGGGCCGTGACGGGCGGCTAAAGGGGCCACTAGGGGCCAAGAGAGAGGGGAGCGCGACTCGGGTAGGGGCAGAGTGCGCTCCGGGCAGGAAAAAAAAACGGTGGGCCCTAGGAACAGTTCCCACGAGGGAACCTGCTCGATACCATGAGAAAAGTAGAACGAGAATCATGAACTATGAATGAAGTGAGTACATATGGGAAACCCTAATTGGGTTGTACCCCCTATGGGATACCCCACTATAGCCTACACAACAGCATAAGCTATATATATGTTCTGACAGTCTGATGGTCAGACGAAAGTTGAAGCCTAGTCTTACGTTTCAGACGAATAAAAAGCACTTGTCAGAGCCTTCAGACGGAATTAGATAGTTAGTCTTATTGCAAGCTGATTTCCTAGCCTACGTAGTTTCTATACTATAGGTTATGTAACGACATCCTTTCCTAAGAAGAATCACTTGCACTACTGCTGTCACTGTCATCACTACCACTACCACTGTCACCACTACCACTGCCACTCTCAGAGGTTTCAACAACTGTGGCTCTGGATTTGCCCTTCCTCCAGGTAGGCAGCTCCCACGCAGCTTCTTCTGCAGCCCTCTCTCTCTCCTTTGATGCAGCCTCTTCTGCCTCTTTCCGTGCGCGTGTAGCTGCTTCTGCTGCTGCTGATGCTGCAGCGCGCTTCTTCAGGTGATGGGACCGCGATCGCTTCACCGGGCGTGATCCTTCAGCCATGACCACCTCTCGAGCCGGCCGCCTCTTCTTGCTGGCATACCACCTATCCACAAGCTCCTCTGTGTTCAGCTCGTAATCCAAAAGGGACACCGTCATCAGGTCGCCCAGTGTCGTGTCGCACAAGCTGCCCCGCACCCAGCTTTTGATGATGTTCTGGCGGCTGAAGCCGCGCTCACACTCAACAGTGCTGAGTGGTAGCACAACAACAGCTATCCACAGGCGGCCGAGGTTCGGATAGGCTGACTCCCATTCCGACGTTGAGAGCATCTGCGACAGGCTGTCGTGGAAGGACAGGTCTTCGTGGTGATGGGAGAGGATTGTCGTGAAGCTGGTGAGCTCCTTGGCGGCTTTGCCCCAGTCAACACCTGATGGTGAGGGGTAGGGTAGGGTGTAGGACATCGGATATCATTGCAGAGAGTCAATTCTTGGCACGGCAGCAATAACGCAACAAGTAAAAACGCAGGTTTAAAAACAAACCGCTTACCGGGGAGGGTGTCTGGATGGTTGGGCTTCTTCTTGAACAGGTTGCGTAGCGACTCGAGCCATTCGGGAAAACGACGCGCTCTCTTAGCGCGCGAACGAGGGTACCGTCCCTGCCGAAACAGACGGGCCCCGTCCAACGACTTGAGACTCTTCATGCGATCCTCAATGAAGAACACAGTCCTCCCAGCGAACTTAGATGCTGCCTCCACGCACGACGCCAGGTCGCCCCCAAACTTCTCCTTCCCGATCAGGTCCTTGTGCAGCAAGTAGGTGTGAGTCACGGGTTCTCCCGCGGTGTCGATGCTTTCGACCTTCACTTTGCGTTGCTCAGTGCTCCCGTGGTTCTTCAGGAACGTCGCAAGACGACCACTGTTGTCGCCGAAGGTGGAGCCGTACTCCACATAGCGACTTGTCAAGATCAACGTGGTGTGCTGCACCATCGGCCGAACCTGCGTCGCATCAAGCTGCACATATTAAAGAGAAACAGAATTAGTCTCGGCTCACGGAAAGAAAGAATGCAAGGTGTAACTACACGTCCTTACCTGTCGTCGCTGGAACTTGAGATTCAGGCTGTTCAGCTCCTGAAGCACGTCAACCAGAAAGAAGAGGAAAAACTGAAACTTGAGACTGGTAACAAGAGTGTACGTTGTCTTGTCGTACTCATGCAGCAGGACAACGGCAGCAGGCAGGACGTTTGCAAAGCGCTGGATGGCGTCCCCGCGCGACAGCCAGCGGACGTCCTTAATGCCTTGCATCTCCAGGTTGGTCTCTGTGATGACCTCCTGCAGCTTCTTGAATCGCGCATGCTGCACTATGCTGCGGCCGAGAATGTCCGCGAAAGACCGGACGACTTTGTCGACGACATTGAACTCGGGAAATTCTTCAGCCGCATCCTTAGCAGCCAGAGCCTCCCTGCAGTTATAACACGAGTAGGATTAGTCGGAGGACAGCAAGTGTCAGATACATCACAACAGTAGAAACAACACACTACCTGTGGGCCACGCAGTGGCACGGCACAATATGCGGCACCCGCGTTCGTAATCGCGCCACCAAGCCTGTCTGACCGCCCGTCATCACGCTCGCGCCGTCCGTGGTCATGCCGCTGATCCTTGTCAGTTCGAGGCCGCAAGCAGCAAGGTGTGTCAACAGGACCGCCTCAAGCGACGCGGCGTCGCACTTCTCAACGGACAAGTTCGCGAAGAACTCGGTAACCACCACCGTGCCACGGAGAAACGTGGCATACACAATCATGTGTTTGCCACGCCTTCGGTCGGTGCTTTCATCAAGTTGGAGGCCAACGAAGGGACTGATGCTGATGTGCTGCATCTGCTTCGCCTTCAAGTAGCACACCAGCGTTTCGACCAACTGCTTGAAACCATACCTGCGTCAACGAGGACACAAAAGAAATGGTAAGTAAGGGGTATTCAGAAACCACAATGATGTGAACATATAAACTCACGTTGAACAATAAGTCCCTTGGTCCTTGGCCGGCATATCTGGCGTCCCCATTTCTGCCATGAACTGCACGAGTGTCATGAACATGACAATGGGGGTGTCGGATTTGCAAAGGAAACGCACGGTGAGAAACAGCTGTATCAAACGCCGAGTTTCCGCACTCTTATCTCCAAAGTTGGAGATAGATGCCCGCCTCTTCTGCGGGGCTTCACGCTGCTCCAATCGGTCCTTCGCCTCCCGGTGCCGGATGCTCCACTGATGCTTCCTCATCGTCTGCTTCTGTATGTCGATGCCTCCCTCGCCCCGAGCGCCGTACTGTGACTCAGGATCTGCGTACACCATGCAGATCTTGCACCTCATGCAAGGTCGACCTTCGGCGGTGTCACCGATGATGAGCCAAGGGAAGTGGCGGCTCCACTGCTGCTTGGCTTTTAGCTGCAGCTCCTCTAGTGACAGAATCTTCGGTCCGGCATTCTTGGACCCGCGGCGCTCCCCTCCATCTTCCTTAGTTGTGGGATTCCCTGCAGAGGAAGGGCTTGGGCGTTTCGAAAACGGAAGCTTATTTTGCACAAATTTGGTCTTGCCAGTAAACCGCGGCGGGAGAAACGGAGAGCGGGATTGGAATGGATTTTTTCTAGCCGGAACAGATGATGCGACAGGTTGACCGGATGGCGAACCCCCATGGTGGCTTGATGTGGTTGGTGATCACACGGGTGAAAATGGTATGAGCGGCTCGGCATCCATCTCAGCGAAAGGGTACGGCTGCTCGGCAGAATCGAGTTTCTCATTCTGACAGGCCGAAGGAGCAACAGCAGCAGCTGGGACTGGAGTAGGGGTGAAACCCCCCCCCCGTAAGGAAATCCAAGCCAGTGCGTGGGCGGGGCAACGCACTGGAAGGAGGTGAAGCATGCAGAGTGGATGCTGGAGGGGCCTCTGTGCGGGGGTCTACTGCCATCTCGGTGGAACTATGCACCGACTGGCTCTAGCTCACGAGGGTAAGATGAAAGTCACCTAATGCTGTGGGGAGTGAGGGGGGACCGTCCGAACCGAGCCGCATGCATGAACGTCCTCTTCTCTGCTGGAAGCAGCCACGCCATCCATCCCTCGCTGACCCGACGCGCAGTGAGGGCTGTCGGTGTTGCAAATGCAGCCTTCTGCCGTGCGCTGGCACGAATATGCCAAACGAACTGGCAAGATTCGTGCCAGCGGGGTGACTGCGGCGCAGTGACGTGCGGTGGACCGGTGGTGTTGTCACCGACCTCGGCAATGTACAGCCTGCCGGTGGCATCAAGGTAACGCGGCGGGTGGCTAGTCTCGTCCGTAACTGGCCAGGTGGGCAACTGGCCAGGTGGGGGCATTTGTCTGTTTCAGACGAAAAAAAAACTCGATGTCTGCAGTCTCAGGCGAATCGTATAAGGCTGTCTGACAAATCAGACGAATAAAAAAAGTTTCTCTTAAAAATCAGATGACATAAAATAGCTTGTCTACGGCATCAGACGAACCAGTAAAAAGGTGTTCAAATTCCAGAAATTCAGACACATAATTTCTGATAAAGTAAGCCCTGCAACCCATCGGTCAACGCGCCGAGAAGGCATCGCGCGGCTCGAATGGGTTTCGCGTCGTGTGCATTTTGCCTCGTGTCGCTTTCGAATGTGTGCTGAAATTCACATCGACATTCGCCTCATCCAATTTGTTTGGCCGCGCTCCGCAAGATGATGGAACCGTTCCAAAGTACTTAGCACCCCTCACAAACGAAGTGCACCATGAGTTCGAAGCTGTATGCGCTTCGACGCTAGGACTTGTAATTAGATTACGTGTGGTTGGAATATGTTTTGGAAAGATTATGAGCGGTCACGGCTAATCTCACAACGGTTTGTCTGGGTTTATTTTAGAATATATGTATATGTGGACCTGTTATTTGTCCCTACTCCCGTTGACATGTTCGAGGTCAACTGGTAGTACAACATCCACCTGCACTAGTATGTTCATGCTGCTGTTTTTCCTCTCGAGTTGAAGATTAGCTCTTCTCGCCTCGTGAACCTCTTACACCCTCACCGGCCCAGCTGTGGTCCCTGGCGGAGCTTGAGGAGCTCACTTCGGAGCTCATTGCGCAACCTTTCGGCTCTTCCAATTGATCTCCTCCCAGGTTAGTCCTTCCTCACGCAGTCACATCTTTTTCCAGCCGTTTCAGTTGTGGTTAAACCAACGTGAATTATGAACCCAATTTATTGGCGTTTAGGCGACGCGAGCCGGTCTGCACCTTGAAACAAAACGCTAGCTGTGGCAAGCCGTGAATGCGGAGAGCCTGGGACATGAGAATCTATGCGCAAACACCTGAACACACTTACTGGATGAGCTACGCGCCGTGCAAGTGATGCTCGTCAAATCTCCTCACCCTGTTCGCGCCGGGCGGATGCACGGTGTGCGTGATGCGCTGCGCGCCGTGCAAGTGATGCTCGGCGCATCACCCTCACCTTGATCGCGCCGAGCGGATGCACGGTGTGCGCGATGCGTTGCTCGCCGTTAAAACTCGGCGCATCACCCTCACCTGAACCTCTTAGTTGGATGCGCGTCGACAGTAGGACATGTTGCGAGACCGAGCGAGTGCGGTTGGAAATGGTTTGTTAAGTATTCAGAGACCCCGGGGCATGAGAGGTGTGCAAACCTCTGAACACACCGAGCGGATGCACGGCGCGCGTGATGCGCTGCGAGCCGTGCAAGTGATGCTCGGCGCATCACCTCATCGGTATAACGCCGAGCGGATGCACGGCGCGCGTGATGCGCTGCGAGCCGTGCAAGTGATGCTCGGCGCATCACCTCATCGGTATAACGCCGAGCGGATGCACGGCGCGCGTGATGCGCTGCGGGCCGTGCAAGTGATGCTCAGCGCATCACCTCATCGGTGTATCACGCCGAGCAGATGCACGGCGCGCGTGATGCGATGCGCGCCGTGCAAGTGAACGCTCGGCGCGTCCTGGTAACACGCCGACAGTATGCACGGCGCGCATGCGCGGCGCTCCGTGCGTCAGCAGCTTGGCGCAAGCCGTTCAACACGCAGAGCAGATGCACGGGGCGCATGCGCTGCGCGCCGTGCTGGTGTTGATCGCCGCATCTTCACAAACGCACCGAGCACATGCTAGGCGTCCCTTCATTCCCATTCTCTCCCCGCCGTGTTTATCTCTGCACTTCATTCTCGCTCTCGCGCCCGCAGGGTATCTCCGTGCCCCAATTTGTTTGGCCGCGCCACACACCCCGTCGTCCCTTCATTTCATTCCTCCTCTGGGCCCCTCATTCTCTCCTCATGCCCTTGAATCCATCTCTGTTGCGATCAGACACGCGGATAATTAGTGAACACGCATTATGCTCGGCGCATCCAGATGCCTGCGCCGAGCGGATTCACGGCGCACATGCGAGGCGCGCCGTTAATCCGATGCTCGTCGCATGGCGAGGCTTGCGCCGCGCGGATTCACGGCGCACATGCGAGGCGCGCCGTTAATCCGATGCTCCGCGCATGCCGTGCCCTTCTTTCGTTCCCTCTGCCATCCATTCCCTCACCCCGCCGTCCCCGCTCTCTGTCCTCTTTGCCTTCCCTCTGCCCTCCATCCCGTCACCCCGCCATCCCATCTCTCTTCCACTATGGCCCGCTCTCTCTCCCGTCATTCTCTCTCCCTGCTGTTACTCTCTTTCTCGTCATTCGCATTCCCTGCCGTTCCTCCCATCTCCCTGCCCCTGTTTCCTTCTCACTCTGCTGTCATTCGCATTCCCTGCCGTTCCTTCCATCTCCCTGCCCCTGTTTCCTTCTCACTCTGCCGTCATTCGCCCTCCCTGCCCTTCCTTCCCTCTCCCTGCCCCTGTTTCCTTCTCACTCTGCCGTCATTCGCCCTCCCTGCCCTTCCTTCCCTCTCCCTGCCCCTGTTTCCTTCTCACTCTGCCGTCATTCGCCCTCCCTGCCCTTCCTTCCCTCTCCCTGCCCCTGTTTCCTTCTCACTCTGCCGTCATTCGCCCTCCCTGCCCTTCCTTCCCTCTCCCTGCCCCTGTTTCCTTCTCACTCTGCCGTCATTCGCCCTCCCTGCCCTTCCTTCCCTCTCCCTGCCCCTGTTTCCTTCTCACTCTGCCGTCATTCGCCCTCCCTGCCCTTCCTTACATCTCTCTGCCCCTGTTTCCTCCTCTCTCTGCCGTCATTTCATCTCCCTGCCCTTCCTTACATCTCTCTGCCCCTGTTTCCTTCTCACTCTGCCGTCATTCGCCCTCCCTGCCCTTCCTTCCCTCTCCCTGCCCCTGTTTCCTTCTCACTCTGCCGTCATTCGCCCTCCCTGCCCTTCCTTCCCTCTCCCTGCCCCTGTTTCCTTCTCACTCTGCCGTCATTCGCCCTCCCTGCCCTTCCTTCCCTCTCCCTGCCCCTGTTTCCTTCTCACTCTGCCGTCATTCGCCCTCCCTGCCCTTCCTTACATCTCTCTGCCCCTGTTTCCTCCTCTCTCTGCCGTCATTTCATCTCCCTGCACTTCCTTACATCTCTCTGCCCCTGTTCCCCTCTCTCTCTGTTGCCATTCCCTCTCCCTAGCTTTCCCTACCACTATTCTTTGTTTGAACAGTACAGGGCAATGGTGTACAGTTGCCCCGATTGTCCTGCCACGGGCTTCACAACAAGAGGGAACGTAACCAACCATCGGTATGGCGGACGTTGCCCCGGGAATGCGCGTCATGCGGCTGCGGCAAACAGTGGCAACCCATTCCTCATGACACGGCACAATGCCGCCTCTATGCCATCCCCCAGCCTCTCTATCCCCTCTCCCACCCCCTCCATTCCCTCTCCCACTCTCTCCATGCCCTCTCCTCCGCGTGCCGCGGTAGATCCGGAGCCTCTACGAGGCAATGAGGGATCGACGCATGACAACATGGTGCCCGACTCATTCCATCCAGCCCCCACTCCCTCAAACAGTGTTGAGTCGACACCGGATGTGTTGCCCGATGATGCCACCTCTGTCCATACAAATGGTGAGGCCGAGGGCAGCACAAACGATGGTGACGAGAGCCCGTCGTTTGTTTTTTTGGATGCATTTGTGCATTGGTTGCTCACTTGTGGCGTTTCCAAGAAGAAGGTTGACGAGTTGCTACAAATTTTTAACCACCACGGTGCATGTCTCGAGCAATTGCGCGAGCTCCGAAACATGAGAGACGTTGAGAAGTATGCCGACGACCACGCTCCCGATGCGCATCGGAATTGGAAAAAGGCAAAGGTGCGTCTCGCAGGAAAGCCCATGCTTGATTATTTTTTTTGTGATGGCATTCAATGCATCAAAGATATCTTGACTCACCCTAAGGTGGCTCCTAAACTTGTCTTGCATCCCACCCCACGTGAGTCGGATGCCACACATGTGTACTCCACCCCCGAAACGGGGGATTGGTGGAAAGCTCTCGATGAGGAGATTATAAAAGAGGACCCCAACGGGGTGGTGTGTGCACTCATCTTAGCAAGTGATGAGACGCATTTGGACCATCGGGGCAAAGCCAAGGGCCATCCGGTATATCTTACATTGGCCAACATTGATAAAGATGATCGGTGGAAACCATTTGGTCATGTTTTACTCGCTCTCTTACCTGAATATCCATCGGAATATAATTCGGATGACAAGCTTTTCATTTTCCAACATGTCATGCGTACCGTATTAGAGCCCTTAATAAAGGCTTCCCACCATGGTGTTCCTATTGTGGAAGAGTCCGGTGCATCTTACAATGCTTGGCCCGCCCTCTATGCATATGTTGCCGACTACCCCGAGACATGCAAGGTGTCGTGCACCAAACAAGGGTGGAACACAAGCCATCCTTGTTCCATTTGCACCGTCTATAAGGACAACATGAAGGATTTGATCGATCAACCAAAAGCACGTTTGCCGGTCATGCAAAAGAGTATCGTTGCACTCTTGCAACGACGTATGTTACCTACGGGTGAGAACAGGGAGCTCTCAACGCACCCAGTGAAGAGTTTCCTCTGGGGGTGGTGTTTTGAGTCTCATGTCCTTCTAAACCCGTATCTCTGCCTTATGCCCGACATTATGCACCAAGCTGATTTGGGCATCCTAGAGTATATCATTGATGCCATTCGAGCTCAGTGCACGGACACGGAAAGGGAGGTGTTGGATAAGCGCTTGAATTTTTATAAGGCTATCAACCGAAACCCGCACTTGAGGCTCCCTTCGGGTTCATACTTTAGCAATGGTGCGTCTTACCAGGCATACGAGCATCGAAGTGTCATGCAGATTCTTCCATTCATTGTCAAGGGATATGCAAGTGACGAGCAGATTGCAAGCATCATCACGTACATTGAGTGGTACACCTTCTGTGCGCGCGCCTCCGAACATACCGTGGCAAGTTTTCGCGAGTTGAAGCTTTTGGCGAGCAGGTATGTTTCTCTTTGCAACGTTAGTCAACATATCCAAATATGCATGCGTTTAATCGGCCAATAACCGCGTGTGTGTTGCATTCTACAGGATGCTTCGAGGCCTTGAGGCGTTTACGCAAAAATCGAAGTGGAACATTATCAAGGTGCATCTGGTCAGCCACTACATCGACGCTATCCGTCGGGCGGGACTTCCGGAGCATTGGTGCGCTCAATTATTTGAGCATCTTCACATAGAGTATGTGAAGAACCCCTACCGAGCGTCGAACAAACGCAACGCCACTGCTCAAGTCATGAATGCTGAGGTCAACAGGCTGCGGTTGCAAGCGCTCGCACCGCAGCTTGGCAAGCGGAAGCGGTACGACACGGCAATGCTTCGGGTAAGTCCCTTGCTTGAATACTTAAATCATTACTTTTTTTTTATTTTCAAACTCTTTTGTTTCCCTAACTGTACTTCGTTTCTTTTTATTACCTTTTGCAGGCCATTTCAACTGGAACGAGGATAGTCTCGCGATCCAGCTGGAAGCTGGTGGTCCTGCCGAGGCGTCCCACTCCGCCCTTTGTGGAACCTGTGGCGCCAGACTCAGTGCGCGACGCCGCTTTCAACACGCAGCTGGGTGGCGACCTGCAGCAGCTGCGATGCACCCTCGATGCTGCACCTGGATGCAACGGGAGCAATGTCCACGTCATCCAGGTGAGTGAAGGGATCCAGGCTGTCTCCTAGTTTCGAGCAAGTTAGATGTTTTTTCGTTTGTTTCCGTTTCGCTTCAAAGCCACTTGTTTCGAAGCCAGTATCTGCACAGTGGTGAACCATCGCGGAAAATTAGACGCGACCCTTACGCGTCTACAGTACTGAACAGAGACCCCCTAGGTAACAAAAATGAGATTTATAAAAATATGAAGCATACATTATTTTTATTTTTATTTACCCTCTTCTACACTTGCAGGTCCACAACGAGCTCGCCATGCCCTCGGCGCTGGATGCTGAGTTCGGACGGCTACCTCATCGGGTGCGGGCTGTCGCCAATTTCTATGGACGGCCATGGTACTCCGATATTGCTGTGAAAGGTCCGTTGGTCAATGGTGTTCACGACGAGTGGTATGCCAAAGCTCTGATTATCTTCCAGTTGCGAGACGGCTCAGAGCTGAAGCCATACACATATATAAAATATTATCGCGAGCTACCAGACAAAGACGCAGCCACTGGATGCGCGCAGCTGCGTTGGGACTTACAACATCGACGATACCAAGTGATTAGCATAGACAGCATACTGCGTGCTGTGGACCTGGTACAGCCGGATGCGAACGACCAATTATGGCTTGTTAATAGATTTATGTTTTAAATTTATTCTGACTATTTCATTGTTAACTGTCACAGAAAGTTCTACGATTGTGTTTTTCTCGATTGAATATTTACAACTGTCTGCCCATGAGACTTATTGCTAGAGCTCGTCGAAACAGTGTTGTGCGCGTAAATTGTGTAGTGTCAAGTGTTACACTTCAATTGAAAGAAAGTCTCGACTGCCCGGTTAATGCCCAAGATTAATATGGCAGCTCCAACTCGGCTCTCGCACACATCTCGCGACCGTCGCACGAAATCGTTCTGACCGTATATGCAGCACAGCTGGCAGTCACTCATCGCCATACGGCCATTCTCCCGCCATAAACGACCAGAAACCAAGCCTGTGCGACAGAGTTCATCATCGCACGCTGAGACACATGACCGGATTCAAGCTCCTCAAGCGGGTTTTCGCTGCCATGACGGACGACGATGACCAGGGGGTCACACTGCATCGTGATGGGCCTGCTGATGATAGTGATAGCGAAGACGGGGTGAACCTGGACGACATGCTCGGGTACATGCAGCATCTGAAACAGCAAGGGGTGAAGCTCGGCAAGAAGAAAAAGAAGAAGCAGGCTCGTATGAAAGATCTCTTGGCGCAGGGCGATGACACTGCTGGGCCTTCGAACTCACCTACTAATGAAGTCGCTCCTGCTTCTGCGGCGGAACCTACGCCTGCTACTATGACCGCCGTAGCACCTACCGCCGTAATCGATCGTGCCGCCCCAACCGTTCCCTCGCCTCTCACTGCGAGTGCCGGTACTGCTGCCGTAGCAACGACTGCCGTTTCCACTGCTGGACCCGCGAGTACGGAACCTACCCCTGCCGTTACCAACCCGGTGGCCGTCTCGGCTCCAACGGTTGTCCTCGCAGTGGACGAGGCTACCACGAATGCTGACACTTCCGCCATTACCGCCTCAGCTGCTGATGACGCAACACGCGGATCGACTGCCGGCCGAGTGATTGCCTCATCGTTGGGGTTTGCCATCCCAGTGAATCACCGCACCAGTACGATTTACTCTGTTTCCATGTTGTATTGATCGCGGCCCTTACGGCGTGGATTATGTTTGCTTCTGCCGTTATGTTATTACTAACCGAGATTTTTCCCTGGTTGTATTTGTTCCGTGTGGCAGTCGTGCCGGCCGAGCAAGCAGTAGCACAAGAGACCTTCCGTCTGCAGGGACAACTCGACGACCTGCGAACAACGCTGAGGCGCACGCAGGAGCGCGAGAGAGAGTTGTCGAACCTTCTCTCGGAGCGGGACGCCGAGCTGGCAGCGCTCAACCAGCGGTGTGCTGAGGCCATCCGGTTGAACGAGCAGCTCCTGCAGGACCTGTCCGCCGCCCAGGGTACGGCACTCATATGTGCCCCGCGTCCGGCATCGCCCTCGTTCAATATGGAGCGGATCCCTCGCGACGCCAACGGAGCACTCATTATCCCTGCCCTCGTCAGTCATGACAATCATTTCGGGGTAAGTCTCACATTTCGGTGTTCTTTTGTATGCGGTTTCCGCGAGTTGTATTCCTCTGTGTTTATTGGGTATCTCCATCTTCTTGCATTCTCTCATTTCCTCTATTATCCGTCTCGTTAATATGCAGAAAAAGGCAACCGAGGCGATCACGTATCTTATGCTGGATGCGCCAGCTCGTTCCATGCAGTTCTACCCCGAGTGGGCAGAGTTCCGCGAGGTCATCTGTATGAAGTACGAGGCCGCGGGAGTTTCATCAGACGTTTTCTACTACGTCATCAGCAACGACCCCAACAAAGAGGCGCTGGCGATGCGGAAGGTGTCGGAGAGGCGTTCTAATGTCAACGCGGACGCCAAGGTCTATGGCAGAGGTCCTGGTGGGTGCATTCCGGAGAGCAAGTGGCACATTCTCGCGGAGGAGAATGTGGCGCCGTCCATCTCGCGTACCCCTGCGGAGTGGTGCCGTTTCTATGAACATCGTGAGTTACATATTGCCCGTTTCACTGAGTTTGTGTGTCTTACGCAATCTGTAAGTTTATAGCTGTTTCTTTACTCTCTTTCCTTCTGTTTTTGCAGCTGTATATGGGCCTGGTGCTAGCTGGCATTTCTGTGCGACAAGCAACCGCCCGTTTGCCAACCTCGCTTTCCAGCTGACTCTTCTTCGTGGGCTTGCCAGCAAGCGTGCAACCATGCTGCACGTGAAGATCCCTACTGTGGGCTACATCCTAAACGTGGTGAGTGTGTGTTAATTGTGCTTGTATTGGTTTGTCTTTTAAAAACAATTTGAGTAAACGTTGCTTGCCTGTTGCAACTGCAGGTGGAGTGGCCCTTGGTGAACGCAAGGGGGCGCCAGAACCCGTCTCTTGACACTGCGGAGGCAGTGAACCGCCAGAATGTGGCGCACAAGATCGACCAGGTGGTTGCCTGGATTGCGGCAACGTACAACGCCGGGGATGTGGCTATTTGGGACTCCAGGCCCCCTGCTGGCTTCAACATGGGCCCCAGGATCAAGATCCTGGTGGAGGGCTATGAAAGGGAGATTTTCCCTAATGGAACCCCACCTTACAAGTCCTAGTTTAGGTAGTGGTTAGGTGTACCTGGTGCTACAGTAGTTTAGTTTAATTGTTAGGTGTAGGAGCTGCTAACCGGAGTTGTAATGGTAGTCTGTTGCTGTTGCTGTTAGTATGAAGTATTGGATCTAATTCTGAGTACGCATTAACGGGTTTCTGAGTAATGTTATCAAAATGGTGGTTGAATTGGTTTTCTGTTGATAATAGAATTTAAAAATATATTTTTACACTACAGTGAACTACAGTAATTATCAAGTTTATTGACAGATCGACATTGCGACACTGAATTAAAGCAACTAGGGCTGTAACCCGGTTGGTTACAGACTATTGTAACTTCAACTCAAGCACTCGATAATCCATCACGAGTTACAGTAACAGAGCAACATATCGAAATGTAACCGCGCGCACTATGCCAAATCAGCCGCGTAAATATTCGGGCCAGGTCATCAACGAGGTGGATGACATATGGCCATCCGCAGGATACTCTGTATATCGATCACACACAACCGCACATTGTACCCCCCGTGTGTGGCAAAGCACCTCGATCCTTCGATGACTGGGCATCACCAGCCCTTACTGTTCCTACTGAATCCACACATACGAAACCCATCGACGGAGCGGTCAATCGTGGGTGGCAATCGGCCTAACCCATCACACGTATATGGTCTGTTCGAAAATTCGCCAGAACCCAACCTCAACAACCCGAACTCTTCTAAAACACCCCAAACCAGGCGACACAACTTTCTGATGCGGACATCCAATTCCTTCCGTGAGTCATTGCCGGATTTAGCTCCCCCTCAGTAGCGGGATTTGCGAGCAGTGCATCAGAAGGAGCGCTGCCAAAAAGCAAGGTTATCAGTTCGGTAGTAGTATCCATCGTGTTTGGGGCTGGGTGCCCACGGGTCGCGGCTGCCATCCCGGAAATCGAAGATGCCATGGCAGTGCTCATGAGTCGAAGTGGCAGTGAAACGCTAGCAGCAGCAGCTCGGCTTAGGGGGATAGATGGGATGGGATGCGAAGCGATCGCCGAGTCAGTCAGTGAAGCGAGGTTGACAGGCTTCGCATCCAATAAGGCGCTGACAATTTCGTCAGGGTTGAGAAAAATGGCGAGCGAGGAAACTCTTAGGTTTGCAGAACTCTACTGTATTGGTGAAAAGTATACCAAACCCTAATGCACTGGGCGAAAGGAATGCGCCTATCTGTTCCTAGTGTGTTTGGCAGTGACTGGGAGGAAAATTCCATGAAGGTGCCGTAAATGCGCGCTGTTAGGATACTCCCCTCCAAGCGTCTCCGCCTTCTGCGCTTGCAGGCAGTGTTTCAGCTCGTGCACTGAAGCCCAAGCCAACTCGGTCGGGATTGCTTGGTGGGCAAGCATAGAGGGAGTGAAGCCAAGTCCATCGCGCCACATGTCCCCAAAGTAGCATTTCATTTCTGTCGTCGACGAAAGCGGACGACACGTTGGTAACCCTTTCTAGGTTCGAAATCAGAAGCCTCGCCTAAAACAGCTGTGAAACTCGGGCTCCCAACCTCAAGTCCCAGTTGGTGAGTGGAGGGCCTTGTTTCATCGCGATTGTGTAGTCACTTGAACGAGCTATCGTTTGTGCTTGTGATTTCGTGTAACAATGGTTCACAGGCTGGTGCGAAGCAAACTTCGTGATAGAGGAACGTGATTCCTTCAACCCACTACACCAATCAGAACGAAAGCTTTGCGTTGACTTGGACGACGACCACTTAAAATGTAGAATCATGCGCTGAAGCAACCGACGATGGTCCGACTCCAAAGATCTGGGGGTCGATCTCACATGGAGCATCTCGTCCACCATGGACGGTGGGAAAGACTCGGTATACCCCACCACGTTTACCTCACAAAACCGTCGTCATTCATCTGTTCTCTCATGCGTTTACAGAACGCATCACTGCTAATGAAAGCGGCGAGTCGCGCGGTCCAGGCCTTCAAATAAACAAACCGATTTAGATTGCGCACAATCGTTCTCGACCGCATTCGCTGAGCAGTGACAGTGGGAGAGGCAATGGCAGTGGTGAGAGGCAGTGGCAGTGGCGAAGAAAACGTCGTGACTGGAGGGTAGAGGAGAGGAGAGCTTCATCAACATCACAGCCAGCACGTAAAACTGATTTTGGCTCGGTGGGACACGGATTTGCTCAGGGTGGATCCCACGGTGGAACAGCTTCGATGGACCACCAAACCTGAACTAACCTGCCACGTATGCCTCGCTCGAATTTCACTTGTCACCTGCTCGGCATGAAACAAATATTCGGGATTCAACACGCTGGAAATTCAAATTCGTGCCGAGTCGACGCCACTACAAACCCGAGCCGCGCATCGGGCACCACCCCACCGAAGCGCCCTTTTCAAAAAGCCCGCCAATTTCAAGGCTCTACTGTAAGTAGGTCGAGAGTAAGTTGACACAATTAGTTCTGTTTCGTTGATAAATAATTACTACTGCGATTACTTTCTTCAGACACGTTAGCTAACCATAGGAACGTCTCACCTTCTTCTACGTCCATTCCTTTCACGTGTGTTTTTCTACGTCCTGAATTATTCGGCATAATCTTCTCGATAGAACCACCGTTAAAACCACCATTAAAACCAACGGGTGCACTACAATTATGCGATCCACCAGCCAGCTGCAGAATCCCGCTCTCGCTCTTTTCCTCTCTCCGTACGATTTGACGGAACAGCATTTGGAGTGTCAGCCGGCTAGCAAGCCCCCGGGGAAACAGCAGCCGCCGCTCGGACTGCAAGTAGCTGAGGACGACTCAAGCGAGTGTGACTATAACGGGAGTGAATGCGACGACATATGTTCCACAACCGCGACATTTTCTTGTTTTCCCCCTCTCTCCACCGTATCGTCCACAGCGGACTCGTTTTTCCCCGCGGGTTCTCTTTCGCCTCAAGTCCACACTTCCGCGCTGCGCGTAAGTAAAAACATGAGTCGTTGTAATCCATCGTGTCATCAATTTGTTACAAGCAAAAGCATTACACTCGGAAGTCAACCCAACACATTATTGCACAAAGGAACACAACATGAGTAGCAAAACATGCAAGGAACACATGAGTAGCAAAACATGCAAGGAACAAAACATGAGTAGCAAAACATGCAAGGAACAAAACATGTGTAACAAAACATGCGAGTTTTACTGGCACGTAATATACAGTATGCAATGGGCTTTAGGAACCCTGTGTACGACCCTGTTTATCTCCCTTCGCGGCAACACCATCAACGGTTATCATCAATGGTTGTGTTCGCCAACAAGCTCAGGTCGCCTCTCGGGAACATCATCAACTCTCAATGTCGCCTTGCAGCTTCGGACACTGCAGCGGTAGTACTTCCTCAAGAAGGGAGCTTTCCCTTTCGGCGTAATGACCTTGTTTCCGTTGTTGTACCACTTGTAGTTTGGATCACTCTGGCTCGGTGCCGTGCTTGCAGCTGCAGACGTATCAGCTGCGGATGCATTTGGACCGGAAGCAGCAGACTCGGCAGCGGTAGGAGCGGCAGGTGCTGATGTGGACGGAGTCGTTGTCGTCCTATGGGTGGGTGGGGTGGTAGAAGCGGGAGAGTGACTGTATGGGAGGGTTGGGGTGGTAGAAGCGGGAGAGTGACTGTATGGGGTGGTTGGGGTGGTAGAAGCGGGAGAGTGACTGTATGGGGTGGTTGGGGTGGTAGAAGCGGGAAAGAGACTGTATGGGGTGGTTGGGGTGGTAGAAGCGGGAAAGAGACTGTATGGGGTGGTTGGGGTGGTAGAAGCGGGAAAGAGACTGTATGGGGTGGTTGGGGTGGTAGAAGCGGGAGAGTGACTGTATGGGGTGGTTGGGGTGGTAGAAGCGGGAGAGTGACTGTATGGGGTGGTAGAAGCGGGAGAGTGACTGTATGGGGTGGTTGGGGTGGTAGAAGCGGGAGAGTGACTGTATGGGGTGGTTGCGGTGGCAGAAGCGGGAGAGTGACTGCATGGGGTGGTTGGGGTGGTCGAAGCGGGAACGTGACTGTATCGGGTGGTCGAAGCGGGAAAGTGACTGTATGGGGTGGTTGGGGTGGTCGAACCAGGAAAGGAGCCACATGTCTTCATGATCTTCGCCCTCTCTTTTCCCCTCTCCCTTATCTCCTGAATTTCCTGTTCTGAAAGCTTTCGTTTCCCCGCTTTGGAAGCTTCCAGCCCTTCCGTCAGGAAATTGTTGCTTATGTTCCGAGCTGAATCCAGAGGGAGTAAAGGGGCGCGATGCCGTCGACGCATGCAGTTAGGGTTACACCGATACTGCTGAGGTGAGCCACTGATGCTTCCAGACCCGCTATTACACGGTGCCGAATTTCGCTGCGAGCTGGTGGCCGACGCAGCCCCGGCGCCGTCAGTGCTACCACTCGCACCCGCCTGACTTCTGTGCCGCTCTCTCTGCTGCAGCAGCTCGGTGATGGTCAGCCCCGTGCCAACGGCAGCTCCAACGGCAGCTCCAACGCCAGCAACCAGGCTCCCGTGCTGCTGCTCTGCCGTGGTGTCACCGTTTGCATCAGCAGCATCATATGTAGCATCGGCGTCAGCGTCGTCAGCATCAGCAGCATCATATGTTACGGCGTCAGCGTCGTCAGCATCAGCAGCATCATATGTTACAGGGTCAGCGTCGTCAGCATCAGCAGCATCACTATCAACGACAGCAGCGCCACCTCCCCCACCCTGGCTCCCGTGCTGCAGCTCTGCCGCGGCGCCGCCTTTTGCATCAGCATCGACATTATAAACAGCATCAGCGTCTGCATCCGCAGCATCAGCGTCTGCATCGGCTGCATCAGCACCATAAATACCACTGACGGCAACGCCAACGCCACGGGTCAGGTACCGCTGCGCTGCCGTGGTTTCGCCTTTTGCACCAGCATCGATGGTTAATATAGCATCCGCGTCAGCTTCGGCAGCAGCACCATAGATTCCACTGACAGCAACGCCAACGCCAGCACCCTGGCTCCCGCGTTGCTGCTGCGCTGTCGATGCCGATTCGATTCCCAGACGCGGAGTCCCCGTCTGCTGAGAAGAATCGCCGCCTATAGCGGCGGGATTCACGGCTTGTGTTGCGGGCAGAGAATCTAAAGAAGCGTCGACGAGTTGAAAGTTGGACGTAGCGGGCAAGGCGGCGGTCATCAATTCGCTAGCAGATAATGCTTGGGAGTGGCCCGTCGTGTCGTTTCTCCGGAATGCGTCCGCCGCGGCGCGGTCATCGTGCGCAGCATGAAGTTTTTCAGGCTGAAGAAAGAGCAGTTCGGAAAATAGTGCACTCTGTTCGTAGGACGACGATCCAAACACCTCTTCAATGACGGCCGCCTCTTCGTTGTCGTTGCTGCTAGTTCCCAAGTGGCGGAGGAAATCCGACCATTCGAGCAAGTCTTGTGCATTGCTCGTGAGTGGGATGGCGGTTGCGTCTCCAATGGTGGCCGCCTCCTCGCCACTCGCGTTGATGGTTTCGGTGCCCGCTTCCCTCGCCGAGCTGAAATTCGCAAGAACAGATAAGTCAAGATATTTGTTCACGATTTGGATGTGTTGATTCGACATGCCAGCGATTTGCTTGCAACGAATCCGTTTCGGGGGGTGAGATGGGATGGATACGAAGCTATCGCCGGGTCACCATCTACGTGGGGCTGACTGGCTTCGCGTTTAGAATGCAAAAACGCTTCACGATCCAGACAGGCGCTGACGAATTCGGCAGGGCTGAGAGATCAGAGGTGGAACTCTTGTATCCCTGCAGATCTCCCTTAGCATTCGCGGGACATGATTCACCTTGGGATGGGAGTGGGTTTGGGGATGTGGGGGGGGAGGGGGGGGGGGGGGGGGGGGGTGGGCGTTGGCGACGAAGCGCACAGGTGGCGCTGACCATATGACTCCGCTTTTTACTTTCATCTCCGACCAAATCAAAGCAAGGATTACTACGGCCAGCCTTTCAAGCTGCCAGAGGCTCAAGCAATCACGAGTGGTCCGACCGAATGGAGGACAGTCACGTGGTCTCCATCTTTTGAGGTTCCCTTGTTTACTGCACAACTTTTGATCAGAAACCCTCGAGGTTTCCTTTTACTGTTCAGTATAACCAAGGGTGGTGGCGGCAACAGCATAACTGGGAGGAGTGTAGTGACATGGCCATAAGCGTACAGGCCTATCCATGCGCTGAAGCATGGTGTGTAACATGAGAGATGTGGACAAGTGGACGGCGCCGCATCTTTCCCAAGTGTCGCACATTCTTCCCCTCACGAATCACGACACGATCTCTGTCGTCTGCAACAGCGAGGGCTTTCAGTTCAGTCCAGTTCAGAGTGCGAGCAGAAACTGGGCGCTGGTTGTTTTGTTCGTAGCTCCGCCCCTCGGGGGGTCCGTGGGGGCGCTGTGCTAGTTGAGGTCCGTGCAGGCGCTGGTCGAGGTCCGTGGGGGCGAGGTGCGGAGGACGGACCTCTCTCGACAGAATATCCCAGCGGAAACGGGTCGTCAAGCCTGACGACCTGTTGACGACTTGACGACATGCTGCCCCGGGCAGAAAAAAACTAAACCCCTATCGGATGGCATGCCATCCGAGGGAGGCATCAACCCTAAACATCCATGCCTCCCTGTGTTTAGGGTTGATGCCTCCCTGACCGGATGCATGCCCGAATGGGTTTTATTTTTTTTGCCCGCGGGCAGCGAGCTCCCCCGGGCGGACTCGCTTGTCCGCTGAGCGAAGCAACATTGCCCTCAAAGCAAGCAAGCAATGCGTTGACTAAGACGGACGGTCCGAAAAAAGTCCGAAACATGGATGACGTCACGCACTATGCACCGAGTAAAATGACGCAATACCACCACCACGTTATACCACACAAAACCGTTACATAATTTCTGTCAACATTTTCACAAAATCTGTAGGTATTTTATTTCCACAAAACCGTTACACTTCATTGTGCTCCGCTCACCGTCGAAGTATAGTCACAAACGCGGACGTACCGACCCCCACCAAACCCCTGACAACTTTCCCAAAGCAAAAAGAGCTCCCAATCTCTCCCCTGCAGTTAGCTCTCGATTCCTTTTTTTCAGACGTCCAGGTGAAAGCCCACGGAATGCAGTGCTGAAAAGTCCCGATTCTTGTAAATATAAGTTTTCTTTTGATATTCGTATATATAAGTGTTCCCCCCTCGCCACGAAAATGGTGAAGAAGCGGAAGGCGAAGAATCAGGGCGGGGCTGGCGACATGGACATGGGGGACGCCGCCGCGCCTTCCGCCGTGACATCCGCCGCGGGAGGCGCTAAGGAGACCGCGGCCGCCGGATTTTCCGCCGCTTCGGCCGTGCATCCGGCGAGGAGGCGGGAGGTCCGATCGCTAGCGGCAACGCCATGGGTAGGTGGAAGATAAGAAGACAGAAACGACAAGGGGGGGGGGGGGGGGGGGGGGGGGGTGCAACAAAACATTGACTTTGGGTTAGGAGGAAGGCTGGAGGGAACCCTAAACCCCAAATCTTGTACAATGACTAGTCTCGTCGCTCTTCGTCTCCCCCCTCCCCTCTCCCACGCCCCGCATCCCCGCCCCCCTTTCCCCCATGCGCGCCCCTCTGACACGAGAGAGGCCTTTGAGACGTCTTAAAAGTCTGCCATGCGCGTTCCCCCTCCCCTCTCCCACGCCCCCCATCCCCGTCCCCCTTTCCCCCATCCCCGCCCCTCTGACACGAGCGAGGCTGCCCACCAACCACAAGTCACCCCTCTCTTCCTACGTGCCCTTCCCCCCTCCCTCCCCCCCCACGCTTTTCCTCCTCTCCTCCCCTCTCCCCCTTCCCCCCCCTTCCCTCCTCCCAACCCTCTCCGCCACCCCTCCTCTCTTTTCTTTCCCTCCCGTTCTCCCCGTTTCCCTCCGCATCTCTCCTCCCCCCATTCCCCACCCTTTCCCCTCAGTCACAAGTGAGACGATGGGGTTCACAGTGATTAAGGCGTCAGCTGATGGGTTCACGATTAAGGCGCACAAGTCACCTTCCGTCCCCCCTTCCCCCTCCCCTCTCTCCTCCCCCCCCTCCCCCTTCCTCCCATCCCCCCCATCCTCCCCTCCCCCTCCACCAGACACGAGTGAGGCAACGGGGTTCACAGTGATCAAGGCGTCGGCTGAGAACGCCCTCAGGCGCTTTCTCCCACACCCCCTTCCTCTCCACACCCCATCCCCCGCTTTCCAGACACGAGTGAGACGATGGGGTTCACAGTGATTAAGGCCTCGGCTGAGAACGCTCACAGCACACCTGCTCTGCCAGGCATAAGGTGAGCCGCCCGGCCCGCCCCATGCGCGTACCCCAGTCTGAGACTTGTCAGAGCACCGCTGCTTCTCTGCCCGCATGTGTGGCCCGCCCTAACTCATGCGATGGTCTGGTGGGCGCGTGCACATGTGTGGATTGTGCATGTGTGGTCGAAATAGCAAGTTCCGGCTTGATAACAACTCAAACCACACACACTCTGTTGAATACCGGGTGAGCTGCCGCCATGTGCACGGGCCATTGTCTCTGCAGAGGCCACACTCTCTGCAAGCAGTGCGCATGCTGCTCAGTTGTATGCTCCTATCAACCACATGCTCCTCAACCCACCTTCACTCTCACTGACACACATCAACCACATCCTGCTAGGTAAGATGTGTTAATGTTTTATCTTACACTCACTCAGATGCAACTTCATTCGCAGAACTCACTGTTTGGATTCCACCCAATGCCGACACACCTCCTGGCAGGAAGAAGGGGGCACCGGAGCGACGAACCAAGACGAGGAGGAGGCAGAAGGTGCTTGATAAGGCCCTTGCGATCCCAGAGAAGACTGTTTCCGAAACTCTCGTTCCGAATTTTACCCATCACCCACCCACACGTTACCTGGCAGGAAGAAGGGGGCACCGGAGCGACGAGCCAAGACGAGGAGGAAGCAGAAGCTGCTTGATAAGGCTCTTGCGATAAGAGAGAAGACAGAGACCAAGGCACAGAAGCATGCTGCTAAGAAGGCCCGCGTGCAGACACTGAAGAAGCTTTACTAGGAAGGAATACCAGTTCCGGTAGTTTGCATGCAGGCACCCATGCTGATGTACTTACCACAACTGCTGAAGCTGTACTGCAGCAGGCTGTTGGAAGACTGTTTGAACACAAATGTGCATGCATGCATGCCGATACAGAGTGAGACTGTTAGGGTGGTAAGCTGTACCGTATGTGCTTTATGAGGAGCACTATTTTAAGGAGATCTCTACCGAATGCAACAGTCATAGTAGAGCATCCTACAGTACCTTATTGCAGTCACACAAATGGTATAGCTCACATACAACTACGAATTACCAGTCAATTGCCCCCGATGTACATTCAGACGCAACAATCAGCACCACTCTTGACCACCCATCATAGTTCTCCCATCCCATCCTATACATCTTCTCCTGTTACAATCTCCCTTCCAACCGCCCCTCCCCCCCGTCTTCTCTCGTCTAGCGAGGAGCGCCCCCACCGCCAGCAGGAGCAGCAGTCTGGGGAGCCCCCGGACGGCCAGCCCTCGTGCGCGAGGCCTTGGCTTGCATCATCATCTCGTCGTAGTTCTAGTGGGTGGCAGGGAGGGGAGAGGGATGGGGGAAAGTGGAGAGAGAGGGGTTGATGAAAGTTGAAGACTGACGGCCACCCCACGTGCCCATCTAAGTTGGCAGATACGCCCTTGGGGGGTGGGCGTATTGCGTATATACGCCTGCGAATATACGACATACGCAAATACGCCTGAAAATCACTAAAATACGCCAGGGCGGCCCGGTACCAAAAAAAAACAAAAAACAAAAAACAAAAAATTCCTGCTGTGACATGCATGCCTCAACCACACCTGAGGCCCTGCACCACACTGCACTGCATTGCACCGCACTGCACTGAACCGCTCTGAACCGCACTGCACTCACCTTCTTCTCCATCTGCACGCCGCGCGACTCAATGTGCTTGTCGCACACGCCATAGTCAATGGCCTCCTGCTGTCACGTGCACGCCCCAACCACACCTGGGGCTTTGAATGCACCGCATTACACTGTACTGCACTGCACCACACTGCACCGTACCACACCGCAGTGCTCTCACCTTCTTCTCCATCTGCACGCCTCGCGACTCGATGAAATTGTCAGACACGCCATAGTCTATGGCCTCGTGATGTGCCATGCACACCTCAACCACACCTGAGGCATTGACTGCACCACACTGCACTGCACCGCACTGAACCTCACTAAATTGCACAGCACTCACCTTCTTCTCCATCTGCACGCCGCGCGACTCAATGATCTTATCGCACACGCCATAGTCTATGGCCTCCTGGCCGTGCAGGTACTTGGGGCGCATGATATCGCGGTACAGCTCATCCCGTGACTTGCCCGTGCCTCGCGCCAACAGCTCGATGTAGTAATCCGTGTTGGCGTCAAGCTCCTTGGCCTGGATGGGAGGAGTGGGAGGGGAAACAGGAGAGTGAATCCTCTGGCCACACTGAGGGGCCTCCTGCCCATGCAGCGCAGGTACTTGGGGCGCATGATATCATGATACAGCTCGTCCCGTGACTTGCCCGTGCCGCGTGCCAACAGCTCGATGTAATAGTCCGTGTTGGCGTCAAGCTCCTTGGCCTGCATGGGAGGAGAGAGAGGTGAGGGGACGAGGGAGGAAGCAACAGTGAGTCCTCCTCCTGGCCGCGCAGGTGCTTGGGGCGCATGATATCACAGTACAGTTTGTCCCGTGACTTGCCCGTGCCGCGTGCCAGCAGCTCGATGTAATAGTCCGTGTTGGCGTCAAGTTCTTTGGACTGCATGGGAGGAAGGCAAAGGGCGGGAAGCAACAGTGAGTCTGCAAGCGCAGGTACTTGGGGCGCATGATATCTCGGTACAGCTCCTCCCTCGACTTGCCCGTGCCCCGCGCTAACAGCTCAATATAGTAATCCGTGTTGGCGTCAAGTTCCTTGGCCTGCATGGAGAGAGAGAGAGAGGAGCTTTGAGGGGAGCAGGGAGGAAGAAACAGTGAGGCCTCAGGAGGGTTACAGCTAAGCTCAGCAGTGATTATATCGCAGTACAGCTCGTCCCGTGACTTGTCCGCGCCCCGTGCTAAGAGCTCTATGTAATGATTTGTGTCGGCGTCAAGCTCCTTGGCCTGCATGGGAAGGGGGCGCGGGTTGAGGGGGCGAGGGGCGAAGGAGCAGATCCACAGCTCAACCTCTGAAAGGAGAGAGGTTCTTGGTGGAAGTCTACATTGGGGCGCCTCTGAAAGGGTACGGACCAGCAGGTACAGCCCTGCATTAATAGCGCCTAGAGAACAGTCCAGATTCAAGGCTCCATCTGGGGTGCAAAAGATGACATCTTACAACTTATCAAATGAAGAACCTCACCTTGATCCACATGTCGATGGCGGCTCCACTTGATTGGCTCGCTCTGGGTGCATAGAGCTTGGCTGTTGGGAGTCATGGGGTTGCAATGCACACGCACAGACATGCACACATGCACCCACAGGGGACACACAGACATACACACATGCACCCACAGGGGACACACAGACATGCACACATGCACCCACAGGGGACACACAGACATACACACATGCACCCACAGGGGACACACAGACATACACACATGCACCCACAGGGGACACACAGACACGCACGCACACACACACGTCATCCACCCACATGAACATATAGTTACACTGTGCAGCCCAGGCATGGCAATGAAAAAGGAAGAGGGCACTCTTGTCCTTTGTCATTTGTCAGACAAAGCACTGTCAGCTTCCCAGACGAAGCAAGGAAAAGGAAAACGGAGCAGCAGGGCACTCACTGACGGCGTTGGGCTGCACGGCCTGGTAACCCTTGTCCCCTATGGCCAGCAGCATGGCCGCTAAGGCACACAGTAAAGAAAACACTCTAAACAACACACGTCTAGTCTAGCATGAGGCGGGAAGGAGAAGGGCACTCACTGACGGCGTTGGGCTGCACGGCGCGGTGGCCCTTGTCTCCTATGGCCAGCAGCATGGCTGCCTGCCCAAACGCCTGCCCGCAGTTGACCGTGTAGACCTTGGACTTGATGTACTGTGATGGGGCGTTGGGGCGGGGGGGAAGGAGGGAGAGGGGAGGGGTCCCATGAGAGAGTAAGAACGGATAGGACAGACGCGGAGCAATGAGCCACTCCCTGTGAGGCTTATGCCTGTCCAAACGCCTACCCGCAGTTGACCGTGTAGACCTTGGACTTCACGTACTGTGTGTGATGAGGCAGATGGGGGACGGGGGCGGAAACAGGGGAGAGGTCCCGACAGGGAGTAAGAATGAATGGGGCAGAAGGGGAGAAACGAGCCAGGCCCTCTGTGGCTTATGCCTGTCCAAACGCCTGCCCGCAGTTGACCGTGTAGACCTTGGACTTCACGTACTGTGTGTGATGGGGCGAGAAAGGGGGAGGGTGGGGTGTGGCATGGAGGGAGTCTGATCATCACTCAAATGCACAAATATATCAAATGCACAAATATATCAAATGCACAAATATATCAAATGCAAATCACCGTGTAGACTGAACAAGCACATCGCACACGGGAGCCGCATAGTTTCACACTCACGTTCATGGTATCAGCGATGGCGTATGCCTCTGTCTCAAACCCCACGCTCTCGCGCTTGCCAATGGCACCTTAAAGTCAACTCACAAACAATGCCCCCCACCCGGCACTCACATTCATGGTATCAGCAATAGCGTAAGCTTCCGTTTCGAACCCCACGCTCTCGCGCTTGTCGTCCGTACTCTTGACTCGACTGAAAAGGCAAAACCTTACACTCTCACAATACATGACCCCCACCACCCAGCGCTCACGTTCATGGTATCGGCAATGGCATACGCCTCGGTTTCGAACCCCACGCTCTCGCGCTTGTCAATGGCACCTTGAAGTCAACTAACAAAAAATGCTCCCCACCCGGTGCTCACATTCATGGTATCAGCGATAGCATACGCCTCGGTTTCGAACCCCACGCTCTCGCGCTTGTCGTTCTGCGTGCCGGAGGAGTTGATGTAGAAGTAGATGGGTTTGGATGGGTTGTCATAGTCCAGCCACAGCAGCTCCGCCACTATCAGCTCTGTCACTGCTGGGACGATCTGGAAAAATGAGATGAATAGGGGGTGGGGAAGGGTGGAGAGGGGTATGGAGGAGAGAAAGAATATGGGGTGAAGAGAGGTATGGAGGAGAAAGACGGCGTTTAAAAGGGTATGGAAGGGTTGGAACCCACCCACCCACCCATACCCGTCCACCCGTCCATCCATCCATGCACTCACGGGCATGCCCAGGTAGCAAATGCGCGCGTCCAGCAGCAGCGAGGCGAGCCCAGGCAGCCCACACTGGTACCATGCCCTGACCACATTATGCACGCATACAGGCGTCCATCCACCCACGCACTCGCATCCTCAAGTGGCCCATTCACGGGCATACCCAGGTAGCAGATGCGCGCGTCCAGCAGCAGCGAGGGCAGGTCGCAAGGAGCAGAGCGGCTTCGAGAGGTTCTGATGGTGTCGTATCGCTGGAACCAACCACGACCTGTACCCAATCAACCATATTCTACACCCACCCATCCACCCACGGACTTACAGGCATGCCCAGGTAGCAGATGCGCGCATCCAGCAGCAGCGAGGGCAGGTCGGGCGAGGCGAACCCAGGCAGCAGCAGATGCAATCGTTCATGCTCACCCTGGGTTGAAGGTTCCTTACACTTCATATACTCTCAGAAACGCCCACAGCTGAAACTACCATCCCACTCACGGGCATGCCCAGGTAGCAGATGCGCGCGTCCAGCAGCAGCGAGGGCAGATTGGGAAGGCGAGCAGAGGCAGCAATACATGGTACCGCTCAAGCTCCTTCTGGGAATAGAGTTTCACCATATCTGAAGCTACCCTTCCCTTCCGTGTGTGATGAGGCGATTTTTGAGTCGACTCAAAAATCGCCTGAAGCTACCCTTCCCTTCCACTCACGGGCATGCCCAGGTAGCAGATGCGCGCGTCCAGCAGCAGCGACGGCAGGTCGGGCGGCGCGGTCTTGGGGCGACCGTTGCCGCCCAGCCCGCGGTACATGCTGACGCTCATGCTCAGCCGCGCCGCGGAGTTCTCTAGGCCCGGCAGCGACCACATGCCCGTGCCGTTGCGGTAGTGTGCAGCAGACGAGATGCTCGCCTGGCGGACGGAAGGGGGGAGGGGAGGAAAACGCGCGGAAGGGATAGATTCTGAGGTGATCCAAGGCGCGGAGTTCTCTGGGCCCGGCAGCGACCACATGCCCGTGCCGTTGCGGTAGTGCGCCGCGGAGGAGATGCTCGCCTGGGGGAGGGGAGGGGGGGGAAGAGCAGGTTGGTTCAGAGGTGATTCACGAGTGGAGTTCTCTAGGCCCGGCATGGACCACATGCCCGTGCCGTTGCGGTAGTGCGCCGCTGACGAGATGCTCGCCTGGTGGGGGATGGGCGGAAGTGGAAGGGAAAAGAAGAAGGGGGGGATGGGGGGAAGGAGGAGAGGGGCGGGGGGGGAAAGGGAGGGGGAAGGGGAAGGGGAACGAAAGGGGAACGGAAAGAAGAAGCGAGGGGAAAAAGATTGGAGGGGGCGGGGGGGCGATGTGACCAGCGGTGACCGGAGCAGATGAGTGGCAGACAGAAAATCAGTTGAAAAATCCCAGGCATACATACTCGCACACACACACTCACACACACACACACACACGCACACGTACCTCGGTAACGGATTGGGATATCCGCGATACAGGGCTGTCCTCCGTCATGAGCATGCTCATCTGCGTGGAGTTCAGGCCGTACAGCGACGCCGGCACGTTGCGGAAATTCTCCATCACTGCCGTCCGCGCACGGAGTAACAACCGGAGCAAAGGGCAGAGGAAACAGCGGAGCGAAGATGGGGACGAAGTTTAGGGCAATAGAGTAGAGCGGGACGATGGACACAAACAGCTATTGAGTCGACTCATGAGTCGACAGCAGTGATGCAGTTTAGCACGCAGCGGACATTCTGCATCACTGCCGTCGAAGCAGAACTTCGTTATAAGGTGTTGTCGAAGGCTATATAACGTCAGAGTGGATGTGCGGGGGATGTGTTGTCACTTTTCCGGATTGTAAATCCTCGCTACCGCTTTAGATCGTATGATACCGCGCTGAAACGTTCTATGACGTCCTGGGACGGCGGCAAATCCAATCATTTGCACCATGGCCTAGCGATCGGAAAGACACTATCCCTAAAGCAACGGGCTAGCTTCAAGAACCATCTATATCATGCCTGTACCACTTCCGCTCTCGACGATTCTCAATAAACAGCTGTTCAGGTGCCGTAGGTAATCTTAACCGTCCATCTTTCACACCCGTGTTCGCATATACCCGGATTCTTCTCAGAACTACCGAGCTAATCTTCCCAGGTGAAGCCACATCGAGTCATCCCCGTTACAAGCACGTCCAGTTGTAATTACCATAACACGAGAACACGTACATCCTTCCTTCAAGTGCCTCTCCTGAAACTGCTTCGGGACGTCCCTCATCGCAGCGCGTGCGACACCTCTCGCGACACGCTCGCGACCTTCGCAGCTCCGCTGCGAAATCGCGAGTCTCTGACCCTGGAGCAGCGATCCCTGAGAGAACCCCACGCGGCCAGCCGATGCACGCGAGTCGGAACGGAGCGACGCGGCAGGCGACGGGACAGGCGTCCTGACGGCGCCTGACACCCCTAAGGCGGCCATATCGCTGCAATTAACCAACAACAAGGGTATTGAGGTTGCGTCTGCAATAAAATCAGGAGCGGTTACGACGATCAGGGAGAGGTCGAAGAGGAGGGACTGAACGTTCACTAGGAGGCAGAGAAACTCGACATCAAGGTGGAATAAGGCCGCGAAAGGGAAAAGGCTGGGGGATACTAAATATTAGGGTTGCGGTTCCAGGGGGGTGATACATCGATGGTCACCGAAGTCTGTAATTCTGAAGAGATTGTAAATGGTTTCCTGTGTTTTAGAAAGGTATGCAACGGTTCGTGCCACAGCAGAGGTAATCCCCACAGGCGGGATTGGTGGAACGTGGAGAGGGACTCGGGGGGAAGCTGGGATGGGGGGCGAAACGATGTTTGCGAAGCAAGATGGGAGAAGATCGATGGCCGAGATTACGCTTCACATTCTCGAGAAGCACGAGATAACTGCCACGTCGCCGTCTCTCCTTCGATACATCCCGCTACAATTGTCTAGCCAAGTTATCCGTGTATGCACATATTGCTAGAGGTCAGCAGAACTATATTAGTTAACCAAGGTTATCTAAAACTGCTTCCCAAGCTCCACCTTCTTTAACATGCTAAGTGCATTGTGGAACATTCCATCAATTATGCCAGCGACCTGCAACCAGAGGAAAAGACACGATCAGAAACATGTAAGAAAGAAGCCGGCAACGTGCAACACCAAACATGTAAGTGACCATGACAGGTGATGAGTGCACATGAAAATAGGATACCCACCGTGAAGACACCACCAATGATAGCACAGAGGTTCGTGATGAAGTGGAAGAAAGGACGCCTTGTCTCCACAATGAGAACCTGCGAGGGGAAGGGGAGGAGACACGGCTAGCACTGGTGAGAAAACACAGTTGCTTGAGGTTACTCCAATACTATCGTGCCCGTCGAAATGCGTGCACCTTTAAGGAAAGCAAACATAGTGGATTCCAGAACACAAATAAAAACAGCCCACAGATTACCGACCTGCATGGGCGAGAGCTCGTAGTGGAAGCGCGAGACGGGCACGGAGGGGGCCTGCAGCGTGTGGCTGTGCGCGGTGTAGTCGTATGAGTGCAGCGAGCTGTCCTTGCGGGATACTCCCAACGGATGCACCTCCGTCAACACTATCTGCATAAAGTGCTCGTGCTGTGGGGGAAGAGAGTAAGGTGGGAGGGAGTGGGGGGGGAATGGGAAGAGGAGGGGGGTTGTGGACAGGGGTTGGATGGGAGAGGGCAAGTGATAAGTGGGAAGAAGATAGACGAGGATGCACACTTTGTCAGCACATCTCCATGAAGTGTTAAAGTGACACACTGACACCAGCATACAACCCCATCTCAGTAACACTACACTATCGTTCCACTTACAATTACAACTAAAAACCATCACGCATCCCCCCACTCACTGTCACATTGTCATGGTTGGAGAGAAACGAGTGCCCTTCGAGATAAAAGTTGTACTTTGAGACGTCTCAAAATACAACTTTTATCAAGTGAAACGAGTGCCCTTCGAGACGCCCCACAGGCGCAGGCACATAGGGGCGCAGGCACATAGGGGCGCAGGCAAATAGGGGCGCAGGCACATAGGGGCGCAGGCGCGCCACCAGCTCCTGCTTGCGGCGGGTGAGCTGGCGACCCCCTCTCAGTGACACACTGACACCACTCTACATCCCCCCCCACCCCACTTACAGTCACGTTGTCATGGTTGGAGTGGAAGGAATGCCCTTCCAGCCGCCCCACAGGGGCGGGTACATAAGGACGCAGGCGCGCCACCAGCTCCTGCTTGCGGCGGGTGAGCTGGCGACCGAAGGTGAAGCGGTGGATGGAGTGGGTCATGTTCATGGTGGCGGCGTCAAACGAGTGCGCTGTGGAGTGAGCTGTTATCATCAGATTGCCCGGCACCTGTGCGTGGGGTGTGGGGAGGGGAGAGGAGATGAGGAGAAGCGGTGGATGGAGTGGGTCATGTTCATGGTGGCGGCGTCAAACGAGTGCGCTGTGGAGTGAGCCATTATCATCAGATTGCCCGGCACCTGTGCGTGGGGTGTGGGGAGGGGAGAGGAGATGAGGAGAAGCGGTGGATGGAGTGGGTCATGTTCATGGTGGCGGCGTCAAACGAGTGCGCTGTGGAGTGAGCCGTTATCATCAGATTGCCCCGCACCTGTGCGTGGGTTGTGGGGAGGGGAGAGGAGATGAGGAGAAGCGGTGGATGGAGTGGGTCATGTTCATGGTGGCGGCGTCGAACGAGTGCGCTGTGGAGTGAGCCGTTATCATCAGATCGCCTGGCACATGCCAGGGGCAGCAGTGTGGGCAGGAGGGCGCGGAGACGGAGGAGAGAAGGTGGAGAGAAAGTGGGGGAGGGGAAAAGGGGCGGAGAAGGTGGGGAGAGGGAGGGGGCTGGGTGGGGAGAGGGCCCGAGAAGATTTGAAAGAGAGATCGGGAGGAGGGCAAGCGGGAGACGAGGGAGGAAAATAGCTGGAAAGCGTTGGGTGGTGAATAATACTGCCACTTATAAGCCAGCTCACCTTCTTTACAAGCACGAATCCCTCGATGTTGCACCCGCCAGAGGCAGGGGCGCGGCGCTTGACGTGCTGATGGCTGTCCTCCGCTGCTGTGGGGCGCCCCACCGTGGCCGATGGGACGAGAGACTCGGCGAACTGAGGTGGTTGGGAGCACAGGAGGGATAGCAGGAGCGAGCGGAGGGGGGATGAGTGGTGGTTCACTGGCAGCGCTTGACGTGCTGATGGCTGTCCTCCGCTGCTGTCGGCCGCCCCACCGTGGCCGATGGCACCAGCGACTTCGCGAACTGAGAGG
Organism: Closterium sp. Naga37s-1; assembly: GCA_947471745.1. Taxonomy (NCBI): domain Eukaryota; kingdom Viridiplantae; phylum Streptophyta; class Zygnematophyceae; order Desmidiales; family Closteriaceae; genus Closterium; species Closterium sp. Naga37s-1. The sequence goes on from CANJKZ010001036.1 coordinate 1,438,186, forward strand.
CAGGGGGAGGGGAGAAGAGGGAAGGTTGTTGTTGAAGGAAGAGCTTCCCCTTCAGCACTTATCGCTTGACGTGCTGGTGGCTGTCCTCCGCTGCTGTGGGGCGCCCCACCGTGGCTGATGGCACCAGGGACTCCGCGAACTGAGGGCAAGGGAGGCGGGAAAAAGGGGTTGTTGTTAAACGAGCTTCATCGGCGTGTATCACTTGACATGCTGGTGGCTGTCCTCTGCTGAGGTGGGGCGCCCACCATGGCCGATGGGACGAGGGACTCAGCGAACTGAGGTGGTTGCACAGCACGCAAGGGGGATGATTGATAAGTCAAAGAGAAGTGCGCAGCAAAAGAGCATGGGCGTAACCAGGGCAGTGCAGCGAATTGGAACTACCCACCAAGTGGAAGAAAGCAAAACATACAGGGGGGGTGGGTGGTCACAGGCAACAGCACAGCACAGAAGGCTCCAGTGATGTTTGGGAAGCATACAAGCGAGGAGATGGACAAAAGAGGCATGGAGGGAAAGAGAAACATACCGCAACGAGTGACTCGGCATCTCGCTCGCCATAATACGACTCGTGGTCATGCTCCCCGTGCTCTCCATGCATGCTGTGCAAGCATCATCACATGCATCATGCCACGGGGGAAAAAAAACTGTAAGGCTCGGTCAAATGAAAAGACGTAGTATGACTCGTGGTCATGCTCCCCTTGCTCCCCATGCTCTCCATGCTCTCCATGCTCTCCATGCTCCCCATGCTCTCCATGCATGCTGCACAGTGCGCATCACATGCCATGCGGCCCATGCTACAGGGAAAAACAGCAGATCATGCATATAAGTTAAATAATGCCTCAATAACCATGTTGGTGGCTGTAAGAGCCTCAAAAACCCATGCTTGCTTGCTCTCCATGCACGCTAGCTGGGTCAACCTGGCACAAGGGTCAACCTACCCATGGACTCCTTAGGCACATGCACTCACGGCAGGTCGGTGACCTTGCAGGGCATTTTTTAGAATTCTAAAAAACACCAGGCGCATGCACTTACTGCAGGTCTGTGTCCTTGCACTTCGTTTGCTTCACAGTAAGAAGCACACGGAGGTTATGCTACTGTAAAGCTGCTTTTGCTGCATGCACTCACCGTATGTCCATGCCCTTGCGGTAGATCCGGATGGAAGGGAAGCCCTGAATGTGATTGCTGCAGTAAAAGGGAAGGAGTGACGGTAGGAGGCATGCGAGTGACGCATTGGGAATCAAGGAAAACATTTAGGGGACAGCCCACATTCAGCTTTTAACAAAAAAAAGGAATGACTCTCATGGTGACGCACTCACATGCTCCTCACGGCTCTGTAGAAGAGTGAAGGGAACTCACTCTCGGCACAAGTCCTGGTAGTTGGTGCAGTCAATCGAGTGCTATGACAGCATTCGAGACACACACGGCTTGCACGGGTCTCACGGTTCTTACGGGTCCTTTTTCTGTTATGAGTATGAGGAAGCACTCACTCTCGGCACACGTCCTGATAGATGGTGCAGTCAATCTTGGCGAAGCGAATGCGACCATCATAGTCAGGATGGTACCTGGCGTGGAGAGGGGAGATAGTAGAGAGAGACGGAGAGAAGAGATGAAAAGAGAGAGGAGAGAGAGAGAGAGAGAAAAAAAGAGAGGCGTCATATGCATGGACAGTCACGATTTGAGTAAACAACATAGTGTGTCCCTGACTCCCTGCAGGTCGTATGCGGTACAAGAGTGACACTCACTTGCGATTGAGGACAGTTGCAGCCTTCTCCCATGCTGGCTCCTGCAGGCGAAGGAGGAAGAGACAAGTGGAAGGTGAGGTTCACGTGGAGGGTGGGACCGGGCGAGGGGAGGAGGAACGGGGGGGAGGGGGGACGGCAAGAGGGTGGGACGGAGGGGAGGATGCAACGCTTTCATTGCAAACCATTGAATCGTAAAACTTCGAAGCAAGCAGGGGCAGCAGGGGCAGCAGGGGCACATATTTCTGAGGGGCCTCTTCTTAAGGCGTGTGAAGCAGGCACTGACCAATCTCTGGCACCAGGGGCACCAAGGGGCGAAGAAGTTCACCACGAGGATCTGGTACCTGCTCAGGGGAAGCACAGCGGACACATGGGAGGAATTTTAAGGCGCCTCAGACATCGTCTCACTTCACAAGAGTACCAGGGGCACCAAGGGCCGAAGAAGTTCACCACGAGGATCTGGTACCTGCTCAGGGGAGAAGCAGCGGAGGCACGGGAGGGAGGGAGAGCACTATGGATGGCACACGCACAGCAGCGTTTACCACCTGCGAGTGAAGCGCAAAGAGCTCAGCAGTCACTGAGCGAGACACATTTTGAGGCGCCTAGATCTCCTTTTCCCTTTTTAAAGCGACACAAGAACGAGCACTTGCTACACATGAGAAGCACAGAGCACGGAACGCACCCGTGGGTTGGGGCGGCGAAGCACAGAGCACCCACTCGTGTGTGCGAGTGCCAGCCCGACCGCACAGCACCACTCACTCGCGCCGCAAAGTGCCAGCCCAACCGCACAGCACCACTTACTCGTGGGCGAAGTGTTCAAAGTTGTCCTTGTTGAGCACGAGCGAGCCCACGTACTCATGCCCGTCCTCCGCCATCTTCTGGTTTAGACACGACTCAAACCAGCCCAACCGCACAGCACCTATCACTCATATGCGAGGTGCCAGCCCAACCGCACGGCACCACTCCCAACCGCACAGCACTACTCACTCATGCGCAAAGTGTTCTAAGTTGTCCTTGTTGAGCACGAGCGAGCCCACGTACTCATGCCCGTCCTCCGCCATCTTCTGGTGCCTTGAGACGAATCAATCCACACAGCTCCACCGCACAGAACCACTCACTCGTGCCGCTAAGTGCCAGCCCAACCGCACAGAACCACTTACTCATGCGCGAAGTGTTCGAAGTTGTCCTTATTGAGCACGAGTGAGCCCACATACTCATGCCCGTCCTCCGCCATCTTCTGGTGCACCTCCTCCGTCGTCTCGTTGCTGTCCTCCCCGTGCTTCTCCGGCACGGGCAGCGGGTCCGGATGGTGCTCCGGCCCCACCCAGTTGCCTGCCGCGTCGATGGGGTACTTGCGCACCGTCTTGCTCAGGTTGTACCGCGCCTGCGCGGATGTGGGGAATGCGGGGGTGTGGAGGATGGGGGGGTTGAGGCGGGGAGGAAAAAGGGGGGTGTGTGAGATGAGAGACGCGTCGATGGGGTACTTGCGCACCGTCTTGCTCAGGTTGCACCGCGCCTGCGCGGATGTGGGGGATGGCGGAGATTGGGGGGGAGAGGTGTGAGGGGAGGGGGAAAGGAGCGGGATGAGGTAGGAAGGGGGAGTCGGAGATGCGTTGATTGGCTACTTGGGGGCCGTCTTGCTCAGGTTAAACCGCGCCTGGGCGGATGTGAGGCAGGAGGAATACGACGAGGCGTGACGAGGGGGATACTATTGCAAATGGGTGCAATGCTCTCCCAAGACGGTATTGCGGTGTTTGGAATGAGTGATGTGGCGTTGTATGCGCGTGCCAGTGATGGTGCATCGCCGAATGAGCACCGCTCGATGAACATTGCAGGATGGCACTCGTGCAACTGACCAGATTCAGACGAATTCCGGCGGATTGAACATACATTCAGAGAAGATTCCAAACGGTATGAGAGCGTGAGAGCGGATTCAGGGCGGACTCAGGGCGGATTCAGGGCGGACTCAGGGCGGATTCAGGGCGGATTCAGGGCGGACTCAGGGCGGATTCAGGGCGGATTCAAAGCGAGTTCAGGCCTTACAGTTCCGAGCACGTCGGTGACGTCGACTGACGCGAACTCACACGACAGCGCTGGGAAACTGCACGGGGACAGAACAGAAAACAGTTTCACGAATGGCAAAATCCACTGACAAATAAAAGAAAACGCGGTGACTGATTCGATACTGGTCGGTGCGTATACATGTGGAAATTCGGCACGTGACATAGAGCCAGCAGCGTTAGGCAGTGATCGCTGACCAGCCTCACCTGAAGTTGAAGTTTATCCGAAGCAGCTCGCCGTTTTGGCTCTGATCGACGATGACTTGCGTCGTGGTGGAGACTTTAAGAAAGCTGTTTAGCTCCTGAAAGGCAGAGAAGGTGAACGACAAAGGCCGGAAAACGTCTCTTGAGTGGAAAGCGAAGGTGAAAGCGGAAATATTAGCACGAAGGAAAAGGAGGAACGAGCTTAAGCTGCTGTCCAGTCTCCAGCTAGACTTAGTCAGCTCAGTCACAAGAGAAATAGAAGCACGAAGCGACGTGGTTTCGAAATCGTACCGCGACAAAGAGGAAGATCATGGTCGTCGCGGCTACGATCGAGAGACTCGCACCGGAGAACGAAGCCTCAGTGAGATCCCGAGGGATCTTCCTGCGAAAATGCAAGACGATAATACATAAAAAAGAAGCCTTCCTTAAGGTGAGAAAAATGGAGGATCCACCACGGCCGACTCGACATTGGCACACGATTGGTGACTACTGCCGTCATTGGCTCCGTTTCTAATCGCACCTGTAGAAATCTAACGCCTTGAGCTTCGCAAAGGTCGACATGGCTGCAGCACGTAGACGAAAACCGCAATGCTCTGGTCTGGGATGTAAAGCGGCGATAATCTGCCGGCTGCCCGAGCACCTACACTACTGGATCACCTAGATCCAACGAGACTGCTGCAAGCGCAGGAAGTATGTTCCGAACTTGCCGAGGACCTAATTCACGGCATCAGGGAGAAAGACTGAGATTGGACTGACTGATGGAAGAAATCTCGGTGTAGAGAAACCTCGGAGTTGCTTTGTTCTATTGCAGGGAGCTCGTGTGTTTTTCAGATGCGATACAAGAGAAAATGAAATTGAACGGTTAGAAGCGGAAACAAGAATGTACCTTGTAACGAGGACACCATTATTTTTCGGCAGCAGAACAACCAGCCTGATATACTCGTTCTTGAGATTGTCCTGAGATGCTCACACCGTCAGCCGCCGCTCCACCGCATTTGCTTGTTCGATTGAAAGCATCAATATCAGAAGCTGACGATGGTCCAGCGAATAGCAATGCAAAGGCACGTCACAGAATAGCAGTGCAATAGCTGAAGAAACCATCCTAAATCCGCGAGCCTGAACCGCGCTTCAGAGATTTCTGGTAGCTGGATTCGTTGCGTGCGCTTTACGCCACTTTGAGATTAGTTTTTTTCTCTTCCTCTCGCACGTGGCGTCACCGAAGCAATTCCGAGGCGCCGTAACGGCCACATTTGACGCTTACACGGCCGTAGAGACGATTAGGAAGGCGATTAAGGACCGAGAAAGCGAGGACTGGAAGTGGAGTGAGGGAGCGGGTAAGAACAAGAGTCTTGATCGAGGCGGACTCGAAAAAGGGAGAAGCAAGAGGAGGGCAAAAGGGGAGGAGAAGGGGACAGGGGAGGAGAGGAAGGGGAAGAGGGGCGACGAGAAAGGGAAGCAGGGATGGCGCAGCAGGGAGGGGCCGGGCGGGGGGGAGGGCGCGGACCACCGCTGCAAGCGGGGGGAGGGCGCGGTGGAGGCGGAAGGGGAGGCGGACCGCAGCAAGCAGGCGGAACGGATCCCACGCCTGCTGCAATCACGTTCACTAAGGACCCGGTGATGGAAGACAAACGACCAAGGAAGATGTGAGTGGGGGAGGGAAGGGATGGCGAAAATTTGGCGAACAGTGGGCGAACAGTGGGAAGGGAAGGCACACGATCGCGCCTGCTGCGATCACGTTCACTAAGGAGCCGGTGATGGAAGACAAACGGCCTCGCAAGATGTGAGTGGGGGAAAGGGGGGGAAGGGGGGTGGGTGGGTGCATGAAGAGGGAATCTGAGATCCTCGTAAGCAACCTGCCTCTTTCCGTGCCCATCACTCTCCCACCTTCTCCCCCATTCTTTTGAGTCTTTGGTTCAGTATGATGAGTGCACATGAGATGAGAGATTGAGGAGGAGAGTGCATGTTGGCTTCGTTTCACCCCTCGCCCTTTCTCAAATTCACCCTCCGTTCTCATCCACCCTAACCCCTGGCAGCAAGAGTGTGCGGTTCAGCACAATGAGTGCGCACGAGATAATGAGGAGAGTGCTTGCTGGTTCCGACTTTTTGAGGCGCCTCAAAAGGCGCCTAAAAAGAGTGTGCGGTTCAGCACAATGAGTGCGCACGAGATAATGAGGAGAGTGCTTGCTGGTTCCGTGCGAACACCTTATGCACATCCGCCCTCCCTCCCCTTCCTCCCTCCCTAATTGTGGCAGCAAGAGTGTGCAGTTCAGCACGATGAGTGCGCACGAGATAATGAAGAGCGCGGAGGTGCAGATATCAGAGAGGAGTCTGTACCAGCTGCCAGAGCGCAAGCCCACGCCCTTTGGCGTGCTCGACCCTCGCCTCGTGAGTCTGTTTGCTGGACCCTTTGTTGACCCTCGGCTGGTGAGAGAGTGCTGCAAGGCTCGTGAGTGTGTGGTGCGCATTGATCACTCACGAGCCTCTGATCAGCCTTTGATCCAAGGCTGGAGAGCGTGCTTGAGTTGCCCGGAGTTTGTTCTTAGACGAGATACAACACTGGGTTGCCCCTTTTCCCTTGGTCTCAAGAAACAATTCCAAGTGCGATTGTGTCACCCGTTGTTTCTGCACACAAACAGGGAACGACGAGCAAGAAGGGGGAGTGCTCGACGTGTAACGGCACGCTGCAGGACTGTGCGGGGCACTTTGGGTACATCAGGCTGGAGCTGCCGGTGTACCACATGGGGTACTTCAAAGTCATCCTCCTCGTCATGCAGTGCATCTGCAAGGTGGGTGGGACTGGGGGATGATGAAATGCATGTGTATTGCATCGCATGGATTACACCCATTGTTTAGCTGCCGGTGTACCACATGGGGTACTTCAAAGTCATCCTGCTCATCATGCAATTCATCTGCAATGTAATTTGGCTATTGGCTATGGTGAACCGTGAAATGCTTACTTTTGTGTCTTGCTCCACCAATGTTTCAGCTGCCTGTCCACACCGCATCACACCACATTAAAACCCACCCCACACCCCACCCCACCTCACTCCACCACACTCCACCACACCACTCCACACCACACCCCACTTCACAGAACTGTGGGCGGATTCTGCTGAGCGACGAGGAGCGGCGGCAGTGGCTGAAGAAGTTCCGGCACCCACGGGTGGAGGTGCTGCAGAAGAAGGCCATGGTGAAGCGCGTTTCAGAGCGGTGCAAACGCACCAGGATGTGCCACTACTGCGGAGACCACAACGGTGAGTTGATTGGGTTTCTGTGCGTGAGGCTTGGGTTTGCTGCGTGTGCCGTGAGGCGAGGCCTGGAGGTGGTGAGGCGCATGGAGGCACACAGCAGCAGCAGCAGCAGCAGCAGCAGCATCCACATAAACCAGAAACTCTGAACCCTGAACCCTGTACCCCATCCTTTCCCGCCTTGCAGGCACTGTGAAGAAGCTGACTGGCACGCTGAAGCTCTCTCACGACAAGTTTGGCAAGGATATGGACGCCAAGGGTGAGGAGGTGCGGCGCATGGAGGCACACTGCAGCAGCAGCAGCAGGAGCCATATAAACCAAAAGCCCCGAACCCTGGACCCTGAACCCCATCCTTTCATGCATCGCAGGCACGGTGAAGAAGCTAACGGAAACACTCAAGCTGTCCCACGACAAGTATGGCAAGAACATGGACGCCAAGGACGAGGCGATGGCAGTGCACGGTTGTCAGTCGGCACGAGATGGATACCCTGAACCATAAACCCCTGTTGAACCCCGTGTCCTGCAGGCACTGTGAAGAAGCTAACAGGCACGCTCAAGCTGTCCCACGACAAGTACGGCAAGGATATGGACGCCAAGGATGAGGCGATGGCAGTGCACAGTTGTCAGTCGGCACGAGATGGATACCCTGAACCAGAAACCCCTGTTGAACCCCATGTCCTGCAGGCACTGTGAAGAAGCTAACAGGCACGCTGAAACTGTCTCACGACAAGTACGGCAAGGATATGGATGCCAAGGACGACGTGGTGCGGCGCATGGAGGCAGCGGTGGAGGTGAACAAGGAGATAGCGCAGCACTCGAGCAAGGTGGCGGATGACCTCAACCCCGTGCGCGTGCTGTGGCTGATGGAGCGGATGCTGGATGAGGTAGGGGATGTTTCTAGGCGCCTCAAAACTGTTGACTACTTTTGTGGCACCTCAGCAGGCGAACAGGGAGATAGCTCAGCACTCCAGCAAGGTGGCGGACCATCTCAACCCTGTCAGAGTGCTGTGGCTGCTGGAACGCATGCTGGATGAGGTACGCACTGCGTTAAGGGGTCTTCTTGAGCTTGAGCCGTTCCTTGGAGTATGAGTCGCCTCGCTTCGCAGCACTCGAGCAAGGTGGCGGATGACCTCAACCCCGTCAGGGTGCTGTGGCTGATGGAGAGGATGCTGGATGAGGTATGGGATTTGAGACGCCTCAGAACGTTTGATTAATATGAAGGGTCTCGTTAAGTGAATTGCTCTGCTCTACCCTGCCCTGCTCTGCCTCACATCCCCTCATCCCCCCTCTTCCTCTCCCCCCTCCTCTCCCCACTGTCCCACCCAGGACTGTGAGCTTCTAGATCTCTACTATCGCCCCGAGCACCTAATAGTAACCCACCTCTCAGTGCCTCCTGTGGCCATCCGGCTGTCCGTGGTGATGGAGTCAGCCCGATGTGCCGAGCCTGTTCCCCTGCGCTTCTCAGCTCTGCTCTGCACTGCTTCCCCTCGCTCACGACCCCCTCCCCCCACCCCAGGACTGTGAGCTTCTGGATCTCTACTATCGCCCCGAACGCCTCATAGTAACGCACCTGTCGGTGCCTCCAGTGGCCATCCGTCGATCGGTGGTGATGGAGTCGGCCCGATGTGCCGAGCCTGTTCCCCTGCGCTTCTCAGCTCTGGTTTGCACTGCTTCCCCTCGCTCACGACCCCCTCCCCCCACCCCAGGACTGTGAGCTTCTGGATCTCTACTATCGCCCCGAGCGCCTCATAGTAACACACCTCTCAGTGCCCCCGGTGGCCATCCGTCGATCGGTGGTGATGGAGTCAGCCCGATGTGCCGAGCCTGTTCCTCTGCGCTTCTCAGCTCTGGTTTGCACTGCTTCCCCTCACTCACTACCCCCTCCCCCCACCCCAGGACTGTGAGCTTCTGGATCTCTACTATCGCCCCGAGCGTCTCATAGTAACGCACCTGTCGGTGCCTCCAGTGGCCATCCGTCGATCGGTGGTGAAGGAGTTGGCCCGATGTGCCGAGCCTGTTCCTCTGCGCTTCTCAGCTCTGGTTTGCACTGCTTCCCCTCACTCACTACCCACTCCCCCCCACCCCACCCCAGGACTGTGAGCTTCTGGATCTCTACTATCGCCCCGAGCGTCTCATAGTAACACACCTCTCAGTGCCCCCGGTGGCCATCCGGCCGTCCGTGGTGATGGAGTCAGCAGCAGGGAGCAACGAGGACGATGCCACCATGAAGCTGGCGGTGATCATAGAGGTCAACAGCGCGCTTCGATTGGGCATTCAGAAGGGGCTGCCCATGCCCAACCTCGTGGTCAGTGCAGGGTTTCAGTGTTCAAGATTTCAAATTTGGGATTTCGGGATGGCAGCAGTAGTGGGGAGCAACGAGGATGACGCGACCATTAGGTTGGTTAAATGCTTCATCCATGCAGTTCTCATCTATCCCCATCTCTCTTTGCAAAATGTGTATCTTAAACAGGAGAACTGGGACTTTCTGCAACTCCAAGTGGGGCTCTACTTCAACTCGGAGCTCCCGGGCCTGCCGCTGGCAGCGCAGCCCACCAACAAGCCGTGATGCACGTCTCACCTCTCCCCGTCTCTCTCTGTAAATCTGTTCCCTGAAATCCTCTCTGTCAACAGGAGAACTGGGACTTCCTTCAGCTGCAAGTGGGGCTCTACATCAACTCGGAGCTCCCAGGCCTGCCGCTGGCAGCGCAGCCAACGAAGCCGACGCGGGGGTTCGTGCAGCGGCTGAAGGGCAAGCAGGGGCGCTTCCGACAGAACCTGTCGGGCAAGCGCGTGGACTTCAGCGGCCGTACCGTCATCTCCCCCGACCCTAATCTCAAGATCTCCGAGGTGCGTTTGGGGCGGAGGAGCAGTAGTGTGAGAACGGGATTCGTGAGGCGCCTGAAAAGCTGCTAGTAGCGCATCCCACGAAGCCAACAAGGGCAAGCAGGGGCGGTTCCGACAGAACCTGTCGGGCAAGCGCGTCGACTTCAGTGGCCGCACCGTCATCTCCCCCAACCCTAATCTCAAGATCTCCGAGGTGCGTTTGGGGCGGAGGAGCAGCAGTATGAGAATGGGATTCGTGAGGCGCCTGAAAAGCTGCTAGCAGTGCAGCCCACGAAGCCGAGTGGACTTCAGTGGCCGCAACGTCATCTCCCCCAACCCGAACCTCAAGATCTCCGAGGTGCGTGTGTGTTTGGGGAGTGAAGTGTAAGCAGGAGTGAAGTGAGAGGAGGCGTGAAGTGTGAAGAGGAGCGGTAATGTGAGAACTTGACTCTTTAGGCCCCGCACCGTCATCTCCCCCGACCCCAACCTCCAGATCTCCGAGGTGCGTGTGTGTGACGTGGCCGAATGAGCAGTGTGAAGAGGGGTAGTATGGGTGCCCACTCCATATGGCGGCCACTCCCATCCCCTCCTTCAACCTGTTCTGTTCCCTCTGTTCCATGACCCTCTGACCCTCTGAGCCACCAGGTGGCAGTACCCATGCACATGGCGCAGCTGCTGACATTCCCCGAGGCGGTGAGTCGGCACAACATCCACAAGCTGCGGCAGCTGGTCATCAACGGCACCGCCAAGTACCCCGGCGCTAACTTTGTACTCTACCCCAACGGCAACAAGTGGTGAGTGAGTGAGATGGTGCTCCTCAGTGTGTTCTATGTCTGATGCAGAGTGTGATCCGTTGGGTTGCCTCAAGGCAGCTGCTCATCCACGGCACCGCCAAGTACCCCGGCGCTAACTTTGTACTCTACCCCAACGGCAACAAGTGGTGAGTGAGTGAGATGGTGCTCCTCAGTGTGTTCTATGTCTGATGCAGAGTGTGATCCGTTGGGTTGCCTCAAGGCAGCTGCTCATCCACGGCACCGCCAAGTACCCCGGCGCTAACTTTGTACTCTACCCCAACGGCAACAAGTGGTGAGTGAGTGAGATGGTGCTCCTCAGTGTGTTCTATGTCTGATGCAGAGTGTGATCCGTTGGGTTGCCTCAAGGCAGCTGCTCATCCATGGCACCGCCAAGTACCCTGGCGCTAACTTTGTACTCTACCCCAACCCAACGGCAACAAGTGGTGAGTGAGCCTTGGTAACCAAGGGGGAAAAGGGATTAGTGTACGTTTACACAGTGGTGATAGGCACCTGGCTGGAGGGTGGCGACATGGTGCTCTTGTGCTGCTGGTACCTTGATGCTGTTAAATATTGCGTTTTTTTTTAGCCTGTGCTGGATTCTCTCACGCCTTCTCCCTCACTTTGACATAATGGAGAGGCATCTGGAGGATGGCGATGTGGTGCTGTTTATCGCTCTTTATCATCTCATGTTCTCAAGTACGCCTGTGTGCCTCACCCACCGCCCATCCCAGGTTTCTCAAGTACGGGGATCGAAGGCGTGTGGCAGCAGAGCTCAAGTACGGGGACATAGTGGAGAGGCACCTGGAGGATGGCGACATGGTGTTGTTGAGGTGTTGTTCAGTGCTCTTTAGCATGTCATGTTCACACGCCTGTGTGCCTCACCCACCGCCCGTCCCAGGTTTCTCAAGTATGGAGATCGCAGGCGAGTGGCAGCAGAGCTCAAGTACGGGGACATAGTGGAGAGGCACCTGGAGGATGGCGACATGGTGTTGTTCAACCGCCAGCCCAGCCTGCATCGCATGTCCATCATGTGCCATCGGGTAGGGTGCCGCTGCATGGGTAATGCTGCTGCATGGACGGGTGTGTGGGTGATGTGATGTGAGGTTACTTGATACGCGAGGGTGTGAGAGGCGGCACCTGGAGGATGGCGACATGGTGCTGTTCACACCGCATGTGAGGGGTGCATGCGAGGGGTGCAGCATGTGAGGGGTGCAGCATGCGAGGGGTGCAGCATGCGAGGGGTGCATGCCATGTGTGCAATCTCCGCAATGCAGGCTTTTACAGTCCTTAACACCGATCCTTTCCTCCCCTCCGCCTCCCTCACCGCTCATGAAGTGCAGGCGCGGGTGATGCCATGGAAGACACTACGTTTCAATGAGAGTGTGTGCAATCCGTACAACGCGGATTTCGACGGTGACGAGATGAACATGCATGTGCCTCAGACCGAGGAGGCCAGGACTGAGGCGCTGCTGCTCATGGGGGTATGTGCGGCGGTTCAGTGAGTTTCCATGCGGTTTGATGCGTTTTCAAAGCAGTCGGGTTTTGGCGTTGTACTGTTGCGGCATTTTTTGTCATACAGCCAAGCCAACAATCTCTGTTGCTTCCTGTCGTCTCCATCTATCTCCCTCATATCCCTCACTTGAAGAACAATCAGTGTACACCTGATAACCAGCACATTCGTGGGGTGTTTTATGCATCTGAAAATATGTATTCACCTCTTCAGTCCCTATCCCGCTGCTCTCCATCCATCCCTCTGCTCCTCTCCACCTGACATCCTTTGTGGAGAGCAACATCCTGTGCACGCCCAGGAACGGCGGCATCCTTGTGGCCTCTGAGGCGATCCACATCTCATCGCCACCGAGCGTTGCACCAATCTCTCTGGATGTGGTGTCAGGTGGAGAACAACCTGTGCACGCCCAAGAATGGGGAAATCCTCGTGGCCTCCACTCAGGACTTTCTCACCTCCGCCTTCCTCATCACCCGCCGGTACACAGCCACTATTACTTCCCCTCTGCAGTTGTGCTTATAACTGCGTGGTATGATTCCAACCTCTCTTCGGACATTTGCCTTCCTCATTTACAACTGAGCGTCCTTCTGCCTGCTGTGCTCCTACATGACGGACGGGGTGATGCAGGTCGACATCCCCACGCCCACATTGCTCATGCCCATGAACCCATGAGCCCATAAGCTCCGGAGCTCTGGACGGGCAAGCAGGTCATGAGTGCGCCCCTCCCTCTGCTCCGCGAACGACCTGTTGTCAGGGTCACTTTCAGCCCGCGTCATTGACACGCTCGGCGTGCCTTTGTGTCATCTCCACTCAAGAGTCTTGGCATCTCCCCTTCTCTCTGCTCATCCGCCTCTTCCCCCCTCCTCCCCCAGAGACACCTTCTATGATCGAGCCTCCTTCTGCCTGCTGTGCTCGTACATGACGGACGGGGCCATGCAAGTGGACATCCCCACGCCCGCACTGCTCAAGCCCATCGAGCTCTGGACGGGAAAGCAGCTGATCGGCGTGCTCGTGCGCCCCTCCGCGCACGACCGCATCTTTGTCACGCTCGGCGTGCCCGAGAAGACCTACACCAAGAAGGGCGGGCCCTTCTGCGTGAATGATGGGTTCGTGTTCTTCCGCAACAGCGAGCTGCTCTCGGGGCAGCTGGGGAAGGCCACTCTAGGTGAGCGTGTTGGCATGTGTGAGAATGTTCAGGGTGGGTGTGCTGGAGGAAAAGACCTACAGCTAGAAGGGCGGCCCCTTCTGCGTGAATGATGGGTTCGTGTTCTTCCGCAACAGCGAGCTGCTCTCGGGGCAGCTGGGGAAGGCCACTCTAGGTGAGCGTGTTGGCATGTGTGAGAATGTTCAGGGTGGGTGTGCTGGAGGAAAAGACCTACAGCTAGAAGGGCGGCCCCTTCTGCGTGAATGATGGGTTCGTGTTCTTCCGCAACAGCGAGCTGCTCTCGGGGCAGCTGGGGAAGGCCACTCTAGGTGAGCGTGTTGGCATGTGTGAGAATGTTCAGGGTGGGTGTGCTGGAGGAAAAGACCTACAGCTAGAAGGGCGGCCCCTTCTGCGTGAATGATGGGTTCGTGTTCTTTCGCAACAGCGAGCTGCTCTCGGGGCAGCTGGGGAAGGAAGGCCACTCTAGGTGAGCGTGTTGGCATGTGTGAGAATGTTCAGGGTGGGTGTGCTGGAGGAAAATACCTACAGCTAGAAGGGCGGCCCCTTCTGTGTGAACGATGGGTTCGTGTTCTTTCGCAACAGCGAGCTGCTGTCGGGGCAGCTGGGGAAGGCCACTCTAGGTGAGCGTGTTGGCATGTTTGAGAATGGTCAGGGTAGGTGTGCTGGAGGAAAAGACCTACAGCTAGAAGGGCGGGCTGTTCTGTGTGAACGATGGGTTTGTCTTCTTCCGCAACAGCGAGCTGCTGTCGGGTCAGCTGGGGAAGGCCACGCTAGGTGAGCTCGAGCAGTACAAGCAGGCAGTCAGCTAGGAAGATGCATTTTAGGTTCGATTGCAGGGATTATTTTAGAATTCTCAAAAGTTCCCAGCAGGCAGTCAGCCAGGGCGTTTGATGTCCCCCATTGCATTTCAGGGCTGTGACTACTCACTAGCTGGTTTTTGAGAATTCTAAGAAAATCCCAGCAGGCAGTCAGCTAGGAAGATGCATTTTAGGGCGATTTAAGTGCCCCATTGCATTTCAGGGCTGTGACTATTCACTAGCTGGTTTTTGAGAAATCTTGAGTGCACTCATCATTACCTTTCCGCTCACCTCCTCCTCGGTTGTGTGTGTGCATGCAGGCAACGGCAGCAAGCAGGGGCTGTTCGCGCTGCTCATGCGCGAGTACTCGGCTCAAGTGGCTGCCGTTTGCATGAACCGACTCGCCAAGCTCAGGTGAGAGGAGAGGGGGTGGGAAGGGGGGTTGGGGGATGAAAGGAGGGGCGGGGAAGAGGAGAGAGTGTTGGAGTTGACTGGTGTGTACTCGGCACAAGTGGCAGCCGTGTGCATGAACCGACTGGCCAAGCTCAGGTGAGCGGGGGAGGGTGGGGTGAGGGGTGTGAGCGGGTGTTGGAATTGCCTTGTATGAGTACTGTACTCCTCTCCCCTTTTTCTCTCCGCTCTCTGGTACTCTTTCCCCCTTACACACTATACCTCCCCATCCATCCCCAGTGCGAGGTGGATAGGCAACCATGGGTTCTCCATCGGGATCGACGACGTGCAGCCGTCCAAGCATCTGTATGCGGAGAAGCAGAGGGTGGTGGAGGAGGGGTATGATGCCAGTCGATTCCCCTCTCCCCTTCTCTTCCCTCCCCTCCTCTCTCCCCCCTCCCAGTGCGAGGTGGATAGGCAACCACGGCTTTTCCATCGGCATAGACGATGTGCAGCCGTCCAAGCATCTGTACGCGGAGAAGCAGAGGGCCGTGGAGGAGGGGTACGACGCCAGCCTGCGGCACATCCAGGCGTTCAACGAGGGCCGGCTGACGCTGCAGCCCGGGTGCAACCCGGCTCAGACTCTCGAGGCGAATATTACCGGCGAGCTGAACCGGATTCGAGAGGAAGCCGGGAAGGTGAGCGCGTGAAGAGACAAGGCTGAATCATGTATGAAAACTGTGGTGAGCAGGGGGAGCAAGGCGCATGTGTTCAACTCCTGGTGCAACCCGGCTCAGACCCTTGAGGTGAATATTACCGGGGAGCTTTTGAGGCGTCTCAAAAGTCCCTTGAGGTGAATATTACCGGGGAGCTCAACTGGATTTGAGAAGAGGCCGGGAAGGTGAATGGGGGTGGAGGGAGGGGAGTCTGAGTGTTGATAGGCTAGTCTACATGTGATTTGCTTGATTTGCTTGATTTGCAAAATGATCAGTTGGGTAGAGAGGGTCAATCGAACCTCACCGCTCC
Source organism: Closterium sp. Naga37s-1 (assembly GCA_947471745.1). Taxonomy (NCBI): domain Eukaryota; kingdom Viridiplantae; phylum Streptophyta; class Zygnematophyceae; order Desmidiales; family Closteriaceae; genus Closterium; species Closterium sp. Naga37s-1. The sequence goes on from CANJKZ010001036.1 coordinate 1,453,936, forward strand.
TGAAGCCAGCCAACCCCCCTCCCTCCCCTCCCTCCCTTCGAACCATGGAACCATTGCAGGTGTCTCTTCGCGAGCTGCATTGGCGCAGCAGCCCACGCACGCATCATGCCACGGTGCGGCTTTAAGGGGTCCAGAAGAGCACCAACGGTCAACAAAAATGAGGACGGAGAGAGGATTAATTCATGTAGCGCCTAACTCCCCCCTCCCCCACGCCCCTCGCCCCTCTCTTTCCCCCACACCCGCCCAGGTGTGTCTGCGGGAGCTGCATTGGCGCAACAGTCCGCTCATCATGTCCCAGTGCGGGTCCAAGGGGTCGCCCATCAACATATCGCAGATGGTGGCCTGTGTGGGCCAGCAGTCCGTGGGCGGCAAGCGCGCGCCCAATGGGTTCCTGCACCGTTCCCTGCCGCACTTCCCCCGCCACGACCGCTCGCCCCAGGTGTGCAGTGCGGTGCTGGGGATTATATAACGGTGCTGCTGGGTCTGGTATGGTATGGTGGCGCGCGGTTCTCTGCGGTACGACTGGTCTGGTCAGCGATCCGTAGGTGTGTAGTGCGGTGTAGTGTGGTGGGTCCAGTGTCTGCGCAGTGTGGGTCCAAGGGGTCGCCCATCAACATATCGCAGATGGTGGCCTGTGTGGGCCAGCAGTCCGTGGGCGGCAAGTGCGCTCCCAACAGCTTCCTCCACCGCTCCCTGCCGCACTTCCCCGCCACGACCGCTCGCCCCAGGTGTGCAGTGCGGTGCTGCTGGTGCGTGGTGTGGTGGTGCGTGGTTGTCTGTGGTATGGTGTAGGACCTGGTCTGGTCTGCGATCTGTAGGCGTGTAGCGCGGTCTAGTGCGGTGCAGCGCTGTGCCGTGCAGTACAATGCAGCACACAGCTGAACAGTGCGCCATGCAGCATAATTGCGCCACATTTCTCCGCACAGATTTGGCTTGTACCTAAAGGGAAGTCCTGAAATTCCGTGCTCTTTGTTCAGCTCAAACTCAACCTTCCCATTCCCTCCGCTCCCGCAACACTTCCTCACCACTACTGCCACCACACCATCACCACAACTGCAGGCGAAGGGCTTTGTGGCAAACTCATTCTACAGCGGACTCACACCCACCGAGTTTGTGTTCCACACCATGGGAGGCCGAGAGGGTCTCGTTGACACTGCTGTGAGTGCCCATGTGCTCTCTTCCTCTGTAAACCTCTTGTGCACTATCTCGCCCTGTTGCAGGTTCACAGTCTCGCCCTGTTGCAGGTTCACAGTCTCGCCCTGTTGCAGGTTCACAGTCTCGCCCTGTTGCAGGTTCACAGTCTCGCCCTGTTGCAGGTTCACATTGAAACTCCACCACTTTCTTTTCCTCCTCCCCCCTCAGTCTCCCCCTCCCGGATTGCTTTCCCTCTCCACGTCACCGTGCCACCCCCCTCCTCCCCCCTCATTTGAATCCCCAGGTGAAAACAGCAGAGACGGGGTACATGTCACGGCGGCTGATGAAGGCGCTGGAGGATCTGTCAGTGGCGTATGACGGCACGGTGCGGAACGCGAGTGGAGGCATCGTGCAGATGCGGTATGGTGATGATGGCATGGACCCCGCCCACATGGAGGGGAGTGACGGAGGGGCTCTGAATTTGGACCGCACATTCACCACGTGCCAGGTGGGTGGGTGGTGGGAGGATGGGAGGACAGGAGGATGGCTGAAGGGTACAAAGCTCCTTGTTCCCTTTTTATTCTCCTTTTTCACACTTTTTTTTCTCTCTCCCCATTTCACTCTCCCCTTTTACTCTCCCTTTTCACTCCCCCACTGTTCTCTCCCCCCCTCCCTTTCTCGTCCCCTCCCGCTCACCCTTTTTCTCGTCCCCCCAACTCCTCTGCCCCTCGTTCACCAGGCCCTACGCCCCATGCGCAGCGACCCCCCGCTCTTCCCCGACGAGATGCGCGCGCACATGCAGACAAGATTCGCCGCCCCAGAGTATGCCGACCCAGAGTCAGAGGGCGGCTGCTCCACTCGGTTCCGAGACTCGGTACTCGGCTTTCTGGACAAGCAGCTGGGGGCGATCGAGGGGACAAGGCGGCGACTAGGGATACCGGTTACCAAGGAGGAGGCGGAGAGAGGAGGGAGGGAGGGAGAAGGGGAGGGAGGGAGGGGGGAGGGGGAGGGGGATGCTATGGAGGTGGAGGGGAAGGATGGGAAGGAGGGGGAGGCGAGTGTGGGTACTGGGAAAGCGGAGGGGGAGGGGGAGGGGAAAGGGGACGGGGAGCGAGAAGGCGAGGGGAAGAAGGAGGTGTTGGAGAGAGGGGTGGCCGAGAAGGTGGCTCGGAACCTGTGTGGGGTGACAGCCAAGCAACTGCAGGTGAGACGGCAGGAAGTAGCATAACATCTCAACAACACACCCCTTGTTTCCTCTCCAGAAATGGGGGCATGCTGTATGAAGAAGTGGCATGCCTCTCCCGTTTCGCCCTATATGACTCTCATCCACTTCATTCTCTGCCTCCCTCATGTCCCTTCCCCACCCTCAACCCCATCCCTTCCCCATTTGTTCCTGGACACATGCATTCGCCGCTACCAGTCGAAGCACATGGAGTCGGGCACAGCAGTGGGGGCCATTGGGGCACAGCAGTGGGGGGCATTGGGGCACATTCGATCTTCTGTCTTCTCTTTCCGCTCCTCCTCCCCCAACAACACACCTTCACCAGCTATTCCTGGACACATGCATTTGCCGCTACCAGTCAAAGCGCATGGAGCCGGGCACAGCAGTGGGGGCCATCGGGGCACAATCCATCGGCGAGCCGGGCACACAGATGACTCTCAAGACCTTCCATTTCGCCGGTGTTGCTTCCATGAGTGAGTGAATGTGAATGTGAATGTGAATGTGAATGTGAATGTGAATGTGAATGTGAATGTACAGGCGTGCCACTGCAGCCGTGGATGTGTTGTGAGTTGAGACAGCGCAAAACAGAGCAGTGGGGGCCACTGGAGCGCAGTCAATCGGCGAGCCGGCCACACAAATGACTCTCAAGACCTTCCATTTCGCCGGGGTTGCCTCCATGAGTGAGTGCTGACCTAGGCCTTTCACATCAGTCTGCACTCGTCACACTCCCATCGTGTGCAGCAACTGTCCGTCCCCCATGCCCTCCTCCTCAACAGCCCAGCACCCAGAATACCCTCAAGAAATGACATAAAGCTGGCAAATAATCGCCACTAATCGTCCATCTCCCTTTCTTTCATCCTCTCTACCCACCCAGACGTGACCCTGGGAGTGCCGCGAATCAAGGAGATCATCAACGCAGCCAAGAACATCAGCACGCCCATCGTGACAGTCAAGCTGGAGACGGACAACGATGTCAAGGCCGCGCGCATTGTGAAGGGCCGCATCGAGAAGACGACGCTGGGGGAGGTGAGTACCAATAGATAAGACCACTCTGGGGGAGGTGGGTGCATACAATAACCACAGCTTTCACTATAGTCACTAGTCACTACTGTAGTTGCCACGCTCACTACAGTCACCACAATTACCATAGTCACTTTACTCGCACCTCTCACCCACACACCCACACAACCCCTCAAGCCTTGTCTTTCACGCCCCAATACATTTCAGGTGGTGAAGAGCATGAAAACCGTGCTCACTCCCAGCCAGGCTATGCTCTCAATCCGCCTGGACATGCATCGAATCAGCGCTCTCCAGCTCCACATCACTGCCTACACCGTGGCCGACGCCATCACAACGGCATCGCGCCTCCGCATGAAGCTGAAGGCGCAGCACATCCGCGTGGTGAGCGCGGACAAGCTGCTCGTGTACTCGCCCGAGCAGGACCGCCGCCAGCTGCTCTTCTCGCTGCACAGCCTGCGGAAGAAGCTGCCGCAAGTGATGGTCAAGGGCATCGCGAGTGTTGAAAGGGCTGTTATTAACGACCTGGGCGGAGGGAAATACAACCTGCTGGTGGAAGGGTGAGTGGGGGATGGGGGTGAGGGAGAATGTGTGTGGGGATGGTGGTGAAGGAGAATGCTGTGATACACATCTGCACCGCTCCCCACACCCATACTCGTCCCTCGCACCCCTGCATGTATGTGCCCCACACTCACCCATGCTTGTTCGCAGAACCAACTTCGGGGCCGTGCTGGGGATACGAGGGGTGGACGGGTGCAAGACGAAGAGCAATCACGTGATGGAGGTGGAGAGTGTGTTGGGGATAGAGGCGGCACGGTATGCCATCTTTCCCATTTGCATCCCTTCCCCACTCCACTTGGTTGCTTGCAGGACCAACTTCGGAGCAGTATTGGGGATAACAGGAGTGGATGGGTGCAAGACAAAGAGCAATCACGTGATGGAGGTGGAGAGTGTGTTGGGGATAGAGGCTGCGCGGTATGCCATCATGCACGAGATCAACTACACCATGGGGTCGCACGGCATGACCATCGACCCCAGACACATGATGCTGCTCGCTGACGTCATGACCTACAAGGTGAGCCGCTGCTGACGTCATGACGTGCAAGGTGAGGAGCTGTAGGTCTCACTCACTCCGTTGGACCTTGGTCCCAACCATTCATCTCCTGCGAATCCCACTGCCCTTTCTTCTCCCCCTCCCTTTCCCTCTCCCGCCTCCTCCTTGTATCCCCCCCCCCCGCCAGGGCGAGGTGTTGGGAATCACGCGGTTTGGCATAGCCAAGATGAAGGACAGCGTGCTCATGCTGGCATCGTTCGAAAAGACAACGGACCACCTCTTTGATGCAGCCGTGCACGGGCGCAAGGACGAGATTGAGGGCGTGTCCGAGTGCATCATCATGGGCATCCCCATGCCCGTTGGCACAGGGCTGTTCAAACTGAAGCAGAAGTGAGTGGCGGGATGGGGTTGTGAGGGGTGCACAGGCGCAAGGACGAGATTGAGGGGGTTTCCGAGTCCATCATCATGGGCATCCCCATGCCCGTCGGTACTGGGCTGTTTAAGTTGAAGCAGAAGTGAGTGGGATGGGGTTGTGAGGGGTGCACGGGCGCAAGGACGAGATTGAGGGCGTGTCCGAGTGCATCATCATGGGCATCCCCATGCCCGTTGGCACAGGGCTGTTCAAACTGAAGCAGAAGTGAGTGGCGGGATGGGGTTGTGAGGGGTGCACGGGCGCAAGGACAAGATTGAGGGGGTTTCCGAGTGCATCATCATGGGCATCCCCATGCCCGTCGGTACTGGGCTGTTTAAGTTGAAGCAGAAGTGAGTGGGATGGGGTTGTCAGGGGTGTGTCCTGGCAGAAGTGAGGGGTGCACGGGCGCAAGGATAAGATTGAGGGGGTCTCAGAATGCATGATCACGGGCATCCCCATGCCTGTGGGGACAGGGCTGTTCAAGCTCAAGCAGAAGTGAGTATTCAGATGGGGTTGTGGGGGTTGAGGTGGTGGTGGGTATGGGAATGTGAGATCCCTGTGCTTGTCTGTAAGGCTGTGCATAGTTGCACAGGACAAGGTCATAGGACAAGGTCAAGGGTCAAGGACAAGGTCATAGGACAAGGTCAAGGGTCAAGGACAAGGTCATAGGACAAGGTCAAGGGTCAAGGACAAGGTCATAGGACAAGGTCAAGGGTCAAGGACAAGGTCATAGGACAAGGTCAAGGGTCAAGGACAAGGTCATAGGACAAGGTCAAGGGTCAAGGACAAGGTCATAGGACAAGGTCAAGGGTCAAGGACAAGGTCATAGGACAAGGTCAAGGGTCAAGGACAAGGTCATAGGACAAGGTCAAGGGTCAAGGACAAGGTCATAGGACAAGGTCAAGGGTCAAGGACAAGGTCATAGGACAAGGTCAAGGGTCAAGGACAAGGTCATAGGACAAGGTCAAGGGTCAAGGACAAGGTCATAGGACAAGGTCAAGGGTCAAGGACAAGGTCATAGGACAAGGTCAAGGGTCAAGGACAAGGTCATAGGACAAGGTCAAGGGTCAAGGACAAGGTCATAGGACAAGGTCAAGGGTCAAGGACAAGGTCATAGGACAAGGTCAAGGGTCAAGGACAAGGTCATAGGACAAGGTCAAGGGTCAAGGACAAGGTCATAGGACAAGGTCAAGGGTCAAGGACAAGGTCATAGGACAAGGTCAAGGGTCAAGGACAAGGTCATAGGACAAGGTCAAGGGTCAAGGACAAGGTCATAGGACAAGGTCAAGGGTCAAGGACAAGGTCATAGGACAAGGTCAAGGGTCAAGGACAAGGTCATAGGACAAGGTCAAGGGTCAAGGACAAGGTCATAGGACAAGGTCAAGGGTCAAGGACAAGGTCATAGGACAAGGTCAAGGGTCAAGGACAAGGTCATAGGACAAGGTCAAGGGTCAAGGACAAGGTCATAGGACAAGGTCAAGGGTCAAGGACAAGGTCATAGGACAAGGTCAAGGGTCAAGGACAAGGTCATAGGACAAGGTCAAGGGTCAAGGACAAGGTCATAGGACAAGGTCAAGGGTCAAGGACAAGGTCATAGGACAAGGTCAAGGGTCAAGGACAAGGTCATAGGACAAGGTCAAGGGTCAAGGACAAGGTCATAGGACAAGGTCAAGGGTCAAGGACAAGGTCATAGGACAAGGTCAAGGGTCAAGGACAAGGTCATAGGACAAGGTCAAGGGTCAAGGACAAGGTCATAGGACAAGGTCAAGGGTCAAGGACAAGGTCATAGGACAAGGTCAAGGGTCAAGGACAAGGTCATAGGACAAGGTCAAGGGTCAAGGACAAGGTCATAGGACAAGGTCAAGGGTCAAGGACAAGGTCATAGGACAAGGTCAAGGGTCAAGGACAAGGTCATAGGACAAGGTCAAGGGTCAAGGACAAGGTCATAGGACAAGGTCAAGGGTCAAGGACAAGGTCATAGGACAAGGTCAAGGGTCAAGGACAAGGTCATAGGACAAGGTCAAGGGTCAAGGACAAGGTCATAGGACAAGGTCAAGGGTCAAGGACAAGGTCATAGGACAAGGTCAAGGGTCAAGGACAAGGTCATAGGACAAGGTCAAGGGTCAAGGACAAGGTCATAGGACAAGGTCAAGGGTCAAGGACAAGGTCATAGGACAAGGTCAAGGGTCAAGGACAAGGTCATAGGACAAGGTCAAGGGTCAAGGACAAGGTCATAGGACAAGGTCAAGGGTCAAGGACAAGGTCATAGGACAAGGTCAAGGGTCAAGGACAAGGTCATAGGACAAGGTCAAGGGTCAAGGACAAGGTCATAGGACAAGGTCAAGGGTCAAGGACAAGGTCATAGGACAAGGTCAAGGGTCAAGGACAAGGTCATAGGACAAGGTCAAGGGTCAAGGACAAGGTCATAGGACAAGGTCAAGGGTCAAGGACAAGGTCATAGGACAAGGTCAAGGGTCAAGGACAAGGTCATAGGACAAGGTCAAGGGTCAAGGACAAGGTCATAGGACAAGGTCAAGGGTCAAGGACAAGGTCATAGGACAAGGTCAAGGGTCAAGGACAAGGTCATAGGACAAGGTCAAGGGTCAAGGACAAGGTCATAGGACAAGGTCAAGGGTCAAGGACAAGGTCATAGGACAAGGTCAAGGGTCAAGGACAAGGTCATAGGACAAGGTCAAGGGTCAAGGACAAGGTCATAGGACAAGGTCAAGGGTCAAGGACAAGGTCATAGGACAAGGTCAAGGGTCAAGGACAAGGTCATAGGACAAGGTCAAGGGTCAAGGACAAGGTCATAGGACAAGGTCAAGGGTCAAGGACAAGGTCATAGGACAAGGTCAAGGGTCAAGGACAAGGTCATAGGACAAGGTCAAGGGTCAAGGACAAGGTCATAGGACAAGGTCAAGGGTCAAGGACAAGGTCATAGGACAAGGTCAAGGGTCAAGGACAAGGTCATAGGACAAGGTCAAGGGTCAAGGACAAGGTCATAGGACAAGGTCAAGGGTCAAGGACAAGGTCATAGGACAAGGTCAAGGGTCAAGGACAAGGTCATAGGACAAGGTCAAGGGTCAAGGACAAGGTCATAGGACAAGGTCAAGGGTCAAGGACAAGGTCATAGGACAAGGTCAAGGGTCAAGGACAAGGTCATAGGACAAGGTCAAGGGTCAAGGACAAGGTCATAGGACAAGGTCAAGGGTCAAGGACAAGGTCATAGGACAAGGTCAAGGGTCAAGGACAAGGTCATAGGACAAGGTCAAGGGTCAAGGACAAGGTCATAGGACAAGGTCAAGGGTCAAGGACAAGGTCATAGGACAAGGTCAAGGGTCAAGGACAAGGTCATAGGACAAGGTCAAGGGTCAAGGACAAGGTCATAGGACAAGGTCAAGGGTCAAGGACAAGGTCATAGGACAAGGTCAAGGGTCAAGGACAAGGTCATAGGACAAGGTCAAGGGTCAAGGACAAGGTCATAGGACAAGGTCAAGGGTCAAGGACAAGGTCATAGGACAAGGTCAAGGGTCAAGGACAAGGTCATAGGACAAGGTCAAGGGTCAAGGACAAGGTCATAGGACAAGGTCAAGGGTCAAGGACAAGGTCATAGGACAAGGTCAAGGGTCAAGGACAAGGTCATAGGACAAGGTCAAGGGTCAAGGACAAGGTCATAGGACAAGGTCAAGGGTCAAGGACAAGGTCATAGGACAAGGTCAAGGGTCAAGGACAAGGTCATAGGACAAGGTCAAGGGTCAAGGACAAGGTCATAGGACAAGGTCAAGGGTCAAGGACAAGGTCATAGGACAAGGTCAAGGGTCAAGGACAAGGTCATAGGACAAGGTCAAGGGTCAAGGACAAGGTCATAGGACAAGGTCAAGGGTCAAGGACAAGGTCATAGGACAAGGTCAAGGGTCAAGGACAAGGTCATAGGACAAGGTCAAGGGTCAAGGACAAGGTCATAGGACAAGGTCAAGGGTCAAGGACAAGGTCATAGGACAAGGTCAAGGGTCAAGGACAAGGTCATAGGACAAGGTCAAGGGTCAAGGACAAGGTCATAGGACAAGGTCAAGGGTCAAGGACAAGGTCATAGGACAAGGTCAAGGGTCAAGGACAAGGTCATAGGACAAGGTCAAGGGTCAAGGACAAGGTCATAGGACAAGGTCAAGGGTCAAGGACAAGGTCATAGGACAAGGTCAAGGGTCAAGGACAAGGTCATAGGACAAGGTCAAGGGTCAAGGACAAGGTCATAGGACAAGGTCAAGGGTCAAGGACAAGGTCATAGGACAAGGTCAAGGGTCAAGGACAAGGTCATAGGACAAGGTCAAGGGTCAAGGACAAGGTCATAGGACAAGGTCAAGGGTCAAGGACAAGGTCATAGGACAAGGTCAAGGGTCAAGGACAAGGTCATAGGACAAGGTCAAGGGTCAAGGACAAGGTCATAGGACAAGGTCAAGGGTCAAGGACAAGGTCATAGGACAAGGTCAAGGGTCAAGGACAAGGTCATAGGACAAGGTCAAGGGTCAAGGACAAGGTCATAGGACAAGGTCAAGGGTCAAGGACAAGGTCATAGGACAAGGTCAAGGGTCAAGGACAAGGTCATAGGACAAGGTCAAGGGTCAAGGACAAGGTCATAGGACAAGGTCAAGGGTCAAGGACAAGGTCATAGGACAAGGTCAAGGGTCAAGGACAAGGTCATAGGACAAGGTCAAGGGTCAAGGACAAGGTCATAGGACAAGGTCAAGGGTCAAGGACAAGGTCATAGGACAAGGTCAAGGGTCAAGGACAAGGTCATAGGACAAGGTCAAGGGTCAAGGACAAGGTCATAGGACAAGGTCAAGGGTCAAGGACAAGGTCATAGGACAAGGTCAAGGGTCAAGGACAAGGTCATAGGACAAGGTCAAGGGTCAAGGACAAGGTCATAGGACAAGGTCAAGGGTCAAGGACAAGGTCATAGGACAAGGTCAAGGGTCAAGGACAAGGTCATAGGACAAGGTCAAGGGTCAAGGACAAGGTCATAGGACAAGGTCAAGGGTCAAGGACAAGGTCATAGGACAAGGTCAAGGGTCAAGGACAAGGTCATAGGACAAGGTCAAGGGTCAAGGACAAGGTCATAGGACAAGGTCAAGGGTCAAGGACAAGGTCATAGGACAAGGTCAAGGGTCAAGGACAAGGTCATAGGACAAGGTCAAGGGTCAAGGACAAGGTCATAGGACAAGGTCAAGGGTCAAGGACAAGGTCATAGGACAAGGTCAAGGGTCAAGGACAAGGTCATAGGACAAGGTCAAGGGTCAAGGACAAGGTCATAGGACAAGGTCAAGGGTCAAGGACAAGGTCATAGGACAAGGTCAAGGGTCAAGGACAAGGTCATAGGACAAGGTCAAGGGTCAAGGACAAGGTCATAGGACAAGGTCAGGGGTGTGTCGGAATGCATCGTCATGGGCATCCACATGCATGTTGGGACCAGGCTGTTCTAGGTCAAGTAGGAGTGCTGGCATGGGGTTCTGGGATGACAGGAGGTGAAACATTATACCCTGTCTCAACCCTTCTCCGTTTTCCCCCTCCTCCCGTTCTCCCTTTCCTCCCTTTTCCCTCTTTCTCCCTCTCCTCCGTCCCCCTCACCGTGTTTTTACTTCCCAGGCATGTTTTGAGGAGACTCAAACTCACTCTGTTGTCCCCAACCCCACCCCACCCCTCCACCCCCTTTCTCTCCATTTTGCCAGAGTGGATCACATCCCACTCCTTCCCAAGCGGCCACCACTACTTCTGGGCTAGTGTGCGAAGCAACTCTCATTAGTGTTGGTTGAAGTATACTAAAAACGCGGCACTACGCCGAGGTTAGTGTGCAGCACAACGTACTGTACCTGTTGGAACACTGTTCAAATCTCTCATTTCTACCCAGCTGCACCATTCCCACGTGCCTAAATCAATAACAATGCAATGTAACTTGGGCCTGAACCTAGAGTAGCAGAGAGTGTATTATACCAGTAGCACATAAATTCTGTTACAAAACCATGACATGCAACCCCACTTGGCAGCTGACAAGTTTCAACTCTTTCTAAATGTGCAAATGAGAAGTCTATTCACTGGCACTGGCCCTGGCACTGGTACTGGCACTGGCACTGGCACTGGCACTGGCACTGGCACTGGCACTGGCTCTGGCTCTGGCTCTGGCTCTGGCTCTGGCTCTGGCTCTGGCTCTGCTCTGCTTGCAAAACTGGTTGAAGGAGCAGCATGGGATGCACACACATGCTCACTGGATGCACACACATGCTCACTGGATGCACAGTGTGGTGTCTGTCTGTAGGAGAGGCACATGAACCGCCTCCAACACCGCTTCTACTACGGTACGGTACATGGAAGAATGAAATTCAATAGCTCAGATACACAACGGTGTGTTCCTCAGAACAAGTTCCTCGTATTACTGTAGCACCGGTATACTGATGTAGTATACTGGGAAAGAAAGGAATCCCAGAATGGACATGTGTTGCAGCTTTCGGGAACATAACGGAACGTCGATAGTGATTGGAAGTGAAGGGGGCACGCCTCATCTCCTCCTGTCATTTGAGAAAGACGTAATCGTTTGGGTGGGTGGGTGGTTAAGTGGGAGGAGGCTATGGCTTGAAGGCAACAGTGAACTGGAAGTAGGAGACGAGTGGAAACATGACGAGCAGATGGGCAAGACAGGCATCCATGGCAGACATGAAGAGACCTGAAATTTAAAGGAGAAAAGGAATGCCTCATAAACAGGACGGGCAGATGTGCAAGAGAGATATATAGTGGCAGACATACATTGCAATGACAGGAGGAACAAACTGAAATTGAGGCGAAGGGGGCGACAACCAGAAAGGAAGGCGAGCGAGGGAAAGAAGTGTACATGGCGGTAGAGATGGTTATAGAGGGCGCAAGAAGGGAGCGAGCGAGAGACGGAGAGAGAGGGGAGCACCTTGCTGACCTCTTTGGTCGGGAGCGATCCATTTCCTCCCCATAGTCCATGCCCATGCCCATGCCCATGCCCAACCCCGACGCTCCTGCTGATGGCCCCTCCACGAACATGGCTTCTGGCCCCCGCATCTCCATCTCAGCCTGGTGGTAGAAAGAGAGAGAGAGAATCAGAGAGAAGAAGGGTTGAAGAAAAAAAAAAAGAGGAAAATTGGGTGGTGCTATGGGATGGGCCCTCTACGAACATGGCCTCTGGCCCCCGCATCTCCATCTCAGCCTGGTTGCAGAAAGAGAGAGAGAAACGGGAAGGATAGACAGGATTAGAAAAAAGGGTAACGATTCGGGCCAAGTGATGCTACGGGATGATCCGTTCACAAACATGGCTCCTGCCCCCCCCCCATCTCCATCTCATGCACGGCTGGTATGGCTGAAGCACCTACCCACACGCCCCACCCACACGGCCCACCCACACGCCCCACCCACACGCCCCACCCACACGCCCCACCCACACGCCCCACCCACACGCCTGGATGTTCTTCTTTGTCTCCTCCACTTCCCTCTCGTGCTAAAGTTTCTAAGAGTGCTCATGCACGGTATGGCTGAAGCACTCAAGACCACAAAACCCACCCACCCGCCCATCCACCCACTCACCCGGATGTTCTTCTTTGCCTCCTCCACCTGCTCCTCCACCTCCCTCTTGTGCTTGGCCCACTCCTCCCCCTTCTCATCCGCCCACTGAATCCGCTTCTCTATCGTCCCCAGCATCGCCTCTGACGTCGCCACCCTGCATGCAGAGGGAATACAGCGAAGCAGAGGGGGAGAGCATGCAAATGGTGAGAGGCAAACGGGGCGGTGGTGGCCATTGAGAGAGCTTGACGAGGATGGGAAAAAAAAAAAAAAAAATCCTTTCACACTCACGTATGGCTCAAGCTCCTAGCTGGCGCTACCTGCCTCAGCAGACGCGGTTCAGGGAGACTGACCATTGGGAGAGCGTGGCGAGGATGGAGGAGAGCTGCCCGGGCCGGAGGTCCCTGCCTGCTGCAAACTGCACCTCCACACACCGACTCCTCTGATCCAGCTTGCCCCGCAGAATGCCCTGCCGAGTGGTTACCACCACACCATGCGGTTACCACCAGCATGCCATGCACGTGTCACATGTTGGCACACGGGAGAGATGCAGTGCATGCGATTGTTGGGGCTTCGTTCCAACAGGTGTGTGACTGTGATGAGTGCATGCATACAAGAAATCTTGCATCAGCATTGCTTGCTTCACAAGCACGTATGTGCAGAAGCTGCTCTAATCAGTGCAATACTGGGTAAACACAGCACTGCACAATTACGTGCTGCATACAAGCAGCTCTGTGCAATCACATACCGCATACAAGCAGCTCTGTGCAATCACATACCGCATACAAGCAGCTCTGTGCAATCACATACCGCATACAAGCAGCTCTGTGCAATCACATACCGCATACATGCAGTCGTTGATGAGCAGATCCTCCAGCTGTCGCACATTGCTAACGTCAAGTTGCTCCATGAGCGCGCTGTAGGGGAGAACCTGCTTATAGCGAGGATGGACGATGTAGAACAGAATGGAGAATCGAACGAGGATAAATGAAGGGGGCTGCATGGATACAAACCATCTAGTGTAGCGGTAAGATGGAACAGAGGAGGGGACAGGGGGGAAGGGGAGGGGGTTGGTGGTGTTGGGAATGGAGGGACATTGAGACATTAGGATCCTGACACGGAGCAATTCCAGGATCCACATCTCTTACCATGAAACCCTAGCGTTGCAACCCACCTTGGAGCCTTCCGCAAGGGTCATCACTGTGAGCTGCTTCAGCTTTAGCTGCTGCTGTGGTTGTAGCTCAGGCAACTGCGTCGCTTTCTCTGCACAACGCGGCACGAATGGATCGAAAACCGGCACGCATGGGTATTCCAGCACCAGGTAGGTGCAGTGCAGAAACACTCATAGGTCGCCTGCTACTGGGACGCGAAACGAGCAGCGTGCGGAGATCGTTGTTGCTCATCAGGGGGACAGAAGAGACGCACCTTTGTATTCAGGCCACGTGCCGTACGCGAATAGCCGCAGGACGGCCAGTGCTGCCGCGTGTTCCGTGCCCTCCAACTGCACGCGGAGAGTCAGGATAAAATCTAGGTCTAATTAGGTTTCAAGATTAGCTAGATCACCGAATGCCTTCCTGTTTATAACTTGGCGTAAAACGGGTTGGGAACCGAGGCGAGGTAATTCACCTCTTTAATCTGTGGAACGTCTAGAAGCTCCCCAAACGCGAATAGGTTTGGATCTGACGTGGCTTTTGTGACGAGCTCCACGAGAGATCTCCCTCGAGCGCTCTTAGCTAAAAGCAAGTACTGCTCTAAGCATTCCATCTGCCTCGTCTCCAGCTCCATGGCTCCGCGCCGACCGCGGAGCTCCCTTCCGATTCAGTGGCTGTTTCGAAAGCTCTTATCTGGAATCTGAATAAAAATCTAGTAGAATAGGAATGGCGGGGGTAAAAACAACCGCACCTACCGCTGGTAACCGTTTTAGGAGAATGAAGACGCTGGCCAACAGGCCTGAACGAAAACGATGTGACAGAGAAGAGTAGGAAGTAAGAATGATGTGGAATTTGGTGTCACCAAAAGGTATGATAATATCCCAATGTCGAAACACTACAGAAATAAAGCCCTCAATAACGAGTATGTCAGACTGGTGAATTTTTGTTTTCCAAGTTTACACGTCCAATATCAAGTCCTGCATCTTGTAAAGGGCCTGGAAACGCAGGTGATGGGTCAACGTCCTTTAGCCGCAAATGCAGGAATTGATAACGGGTATGGATGAGGGCAACGTACTCTTGTTGGCAGCGTGCAGGCAATTGCATTCGAAGCTGCAAGCCAGCAGTGAGAACGACTGCTCCGTGTCGGGCCAGCGTGATGCTGACGGAGCTGACATAACCAAACATTCTCACGTCAGGTTTTCACCAACCAGGTGCCATAAACCGCCACGCGAGGGCCAATAGCACAGCACCACGAAATCTGACACGAACCTGTCCGCGGTCCCCACCTCTTGGAGCTCCAGTGTTTGCCGTCGCGTTTTCCGTCAACTCTGCTTTCAGTTCTATTCCCTCGGTAGTGTCGTGTTTCCACTTCCCTTCAGCCCTACTTCCCACCCACAACTCCAATTTTCCCTCCATCACTCCCCCCTGCCTTCGCCACAGCACGTTTTGCTGTTTTTTCGGCGACAACCCAGGCTGACTGAGACGCACGCGCCTTGTAAATTCTATCCACTGCATTCTAGAAGGCGATTCAACGATGGCGAGAGAGACTTGAATGGAATGCGTTATCGTTTCACTATGACTTCCTCTCCTCTGCTTCAACTCGCATCGTCGCCCAGCCCGCTCCCGCTCGCTTTCGACGTCCGTCCGACCTCCCTGCGGGGAAGCAGCGACTTCTGGGCTTTTTTTCAGCAGCGGCAGGACAAGCTGGAAGACACGACTCGCCATAGTTTCTCCGACCAATCCGAGGCCTCCGCGTGTTCCGAGCTGCGCGACAATCCCGAGTGCCCTAAGGCAATTGAAGACTCTCGGGTAGAGGAGGACGGTCAAGTGGACGATGTCAGAATTAGTGATGGAGGAATAGCGATAGTTAAGACTTCCTCCAGTTCCTCCAGTTTAGTTAGTCCGCAGAATTTTCTCCAGCAGCAATTGTCGTTGCCGAAGCGGAGACCGTTAGGCCCGCCAGTGCAGGGCTCGTATCTGTCGAAGCGCGAAGACGATAAGGGCAAGAAGCCGTTGTTTTCCTTCGGGGTCATCACCGATGTTCAGTACGTCGCGCGTTCCCTATACTTTCTTAGCTTCGCCAAACCCTTCCCAGTGTCACAGATGCCTAAAAAGCTCGCGTACAAGTGTTTCCGCTCAGAGTCACGGCACGATTGTCCGTTCGTGATCCAGAAACGCTAGTTGTAACAATTTACGTCGTCCCCCACGGCACGGGCGAACTCTCACGCATACGTGCCTACAACTTGCCGCTCCTTCGCTTGCAGATACGCGGATATCAACGACGGCCAATCCTTCCTCGGCATCCCGAGGTTTTACCGCCATAGCCTCCAAGGTACCCGACACGACGCTTCGACCCGCTGCACTCTAGCTGCCGCTTCAGACACTGCTTCTCATTGTGTTTCATTGCCACTCTTCTGTCTGCACCCCTGTTCTGTCTTGTCCGTTGTCGCTGTGGACAAAATCTCTCGCAAGCAGGCTCAATTATGCGTTTCCTTCTTGTTCTCCTGCCTCAGTGTTCATCACAGCGCGTTTAAAGTCGTCGTCCGACCGTCGCCCGCTCTTCCTTTTTGTGCCTTTCCGTGTGTTTCCCCATCCCCCTCTTCCCGACCCTCCTCTCCCCCACCCCGCTTTCCCCTATCCCCATCTTCCACACCCCGCTTTACCCTACCCTATGATTTCCCATGCCGCACCCCCCTACCCCGTTTCCCCCTACCCCCCTCCCCCCACCGCCCTCTCCCCCACCAGTGGTAAAGAAGGCGGTCGAGGATTGGAACCAATCAACGCGTCCGATGGCGTTTGCGGTTCATTTCGGCGATATTGTGGATGGCTTCTGCCCCAGGGACAGGTCCGAGGAAGCTGTTAACACGGTGAGCCTGGCAGGTCGGTCAAAATTGACTGAAATCGTTGACTTTGCACTATCACATTGTGGACGACTTCTGCCTCAGAGACAGATCCGAGGAAGCCGTGAACACGGTGAGGCTGGCAGCTCTGTCAACGTTGACTGAAATCGTTGACTTGACACAATTGGCATTAGAGTCTCACTACCCTACCCCACCCATCTCGCTTCCCTAACCCCACCCCATTCCACTACCCTACCCCACCCATCTTACCACCCTACCCTCACCCCATCTCACCACCCTCCAGTACCCATCTCATTACCCTACTCCCATTGCACATTTCAGGTTCTGGATGCGATGGCTGGTTTCACAGCCGGTCCCACATACCACATGATCGGTACGCCACCACCCAACCAATGCTTAGTAGCACTGTCTGTATTTACCACATTGACCGCACACACCACCCTGTCTCGTGTCCAGTCGAGTGCATTCAGATTCTGAGACGCCTCAACACGATTTTATAATCAGCCTACCCATGCCTCTCTCTGGTGGCCCTCTCTCTTTCCATTCAACCTGTCTACACTTTTGTGCATCTTTGCATCCCCCGCCCACCGCACTGCACCACAGGCAACCACTGCTTGTACAATCTGCCTCGCGTGGCTCTCAATAAGATGCTCGCCATCCCCACCGCTGCTGACAACCGCTCTTACTATGACTTCTCGCCCTTCCCTAACTTCAGGTATTCTCGCCCTTTCCTAAACTCATGCGCCAGTTCCCATCTTCGCTTCCCCGATCTGCGCCTCTATCTGTGCCCTTCTCTGTGCCCTTCTCTGTGCCCTTCTCTGTGCCCTTCTCTGTGCCCTTCTCTGTGCCCTTCTCTGTGCCCTTCTCTGTGCCCTTCTCTGTGCCCTTCTCTGTGCCCTTCTCTGTGCCCTTCTCTGTGCCCTTCTCTGTGCCCTTCTCTGTGCCCTTCTCTGTGCCCTTCTCTGTTGCCCTTCTCTGTGCCCTTCTCTGTGCCCTTCTCTGTGCCCTTCTCTGTGCCCTTCTCTGTGCCCTTCCTTCTGTGCCGATTCTCTGTGCCCTTCTCTGTGCCCTTCTCTGTGCCCTTCTCTGTGCCCTTCTCTGTGCCCTTCTCTGTGCCCTTCTCTGTGCCCTTCTCTGTGCCCTTCTCTGTGCCCTTCTCTGTGCCCTTCTCTGTGCCCTTCTCTGTGCCCTTCTCTGTGCCCTTCTCTGTGCCCTTCTCTGTGCCCTTCTCTGTGCCCTTCTCTGTGCCCTTCTCTGTGCCCTTCTCTGTGCCCTTCTCTGTGCCCTTCTCTGTGCCCTTCTCTGTGCCCTTCTCTGTGCCCTTCTCTGTGCCCTTCTCTGTGCCCTTCTCTGTGCCCTTCTCTGTGCCCTTCTCTGTGCCCTTCTCTGTGCCCTTCTCTGTGCCCTTCTCTGTGCCCTTCTCTGTGCCCTTCTCTGTGCCCTTCTCTGTGCCCTTCTCTGTGCCCTTCTCTGTGCCCTTCTCTGTGCCCTTCTCTGTGCCCTTCTCTGTGCCCTTCTCTGTGCCCTTCTCTGTGCCCTTCTCTGTGCCCTTCTCTGTGCCCTTCTCTGTGCCCTTCTCTGTGCCCTTCTCTGTGCCCTTCTCTGTGCCCTTCTCTGTGCCCTTCTCTGTGCCCTTCTCTGTGCCCTTCTCTGTGCCCTTCTCTGTGCCCTTCTCTGTGCCCTTCTCTGTGCCCTTCTCTGTGCCCTTCTCTGTGCCCTTCTCTGTGCCCTTCTCTGTGCCCTTCTCTGTGCCCTTCTCTGTGCCCTTCTCTGTGCCCTTCTCTGTGCCCTTCTCTGTGCCCTTCTCTGTGCCCTTCTCTGTGCCCTTCTCTGTGCCCTTCTCTGTGCCCTTCTCTGTGCCCTTCTCTGTGCCCTTCTCTGTGCCCTTCTCTGTGCCCTTCTCTGTGCCCTTCTCTGTGCCCTTCTCTGTGCCCTTCTCTGTGCCCTTCTCTGTGCCCTTCTCTGTGCCCTTCTCTGTGCCCTTCTCTGTGCCCTTCTCTGTGCCCTTCTCTGTGCCCTTCTCTGTGCCCTTCTCTGTGCCCTTCTCTGTGCCCTTCTCTGTGCCCTTCTCTGTGCCCTTCTCTGTGCCCTTCTCTGTGCCCTTCTCTGTGCCCTTCTCTGTGCCCTTCTCTGTGCCCTTCTCTGTGCCTTCTCTGTGCCCTTCTCTGTGCCCTTCTCTGTGCCCTTCTCTGTGCCCTTCTCTGTGCCCTTCTCTGTGCCCTTCTCTGTGCCCTTCTCTGTGCCTTCTCTGTGCCCTTCTCTGTGCCCTTCTCTGTGCCCTTCTCTGTGCCCTTCTCTGTGCCCTTCTCTGTGCCCTTCTCTGTGCCCTTCTCTGTGCCCTTCTCTGTGCCCTTCTCTGTGCCCTTCTCTGTGCCCTTCTCTGTGCCCTTCTCTGTGCCCTTCTCTGTGCCCTTCTCTGTGCCCTTCTCTGTGCCCTTCTCTGTGCCCTTCTCTGTGCCCTTCTCTGTGCCCTTCTCTGTGCCCTTCTCTGTGCCCTTCTCTGTGCCCTTCTCTGTGCCCTTCTCTGTGCCCTTCTCTGTGCCCTTCTCTGTGCCCTTCTCTGTGCCCTTCTCTGTGCCCTTCTCTGTGCCCTTCTCTGTGCCCTTCTCTGTGCCCTTCTCTGTGCCCTTCTCTGTGCCCTTCTCTGTGCCCTTCTCTGTGCCCTTCTCTGTGCCCTTCTCTGTGCCCTTCTCTGTGCCCTTCTCTGTGCCCTTCTCTGTGCCCTTCTCTGTGCCCTTCTCTGTGCCCTTCTCTGTGCCCTTCTCTGTGCCCTTCTCTGTGCCCTTCTCTGTGCCCTTCTCTGTGCCCTTCTCTGTGCCCTTCTCTGTGCCCTTCTCTGTGCCCTTCTCTGTGCCCTTCTCTGTGCCCTTCTCTGTGCCCTTCTCTGTGCCCTTCTCTGTGCCCTTCTCTGTGCCCTTCTCTGTGCCCTTCTCTGTGCCCTTCTCTGTGCCCTTCTCTGTGCCCTTCTCTGTGCCCTTCTCTGTGCCCTTCTCTGTGCCCTTCTCTGTGCCCTTCTCTGTGCCCTTCTCTGTGCCCTTTCTTTTTCGTCCTCTCCACGCCCTCATTTGCGCCCACTTCCTTGGTTGTGCATACGAAACAGTTCTTTATTTCCCCCCCTGCACACTCGTCCCACCCCCCTTCCTGCGTCCAGGTTCGTAGTTTTGGATTCGTATGACGTGAGTCTGCTGGGCTGGCCCGAGGACCATCCACACGCAGTGAAGGCGAGGGAGGTGCTGGAGAGGGAGAATCCCAACGAGGAGAAGAACAGCCCTGAAGGACTCGAGGGGCTGAACAGGTGAGACTTCGAGGGGTTGAATAGGTTTGAGATTGAAGGGTTAAGCAGGTGAGAGGAAGGGGCTTGATTCAGGGGGTCAGAGCACCATCCGCATGCTGTGAGGGGAAGAGAGGTGCTGGAGCGGGAGAACCAGGAGAAGAACAGCCCTGAAGGGCTTGAAGGGTTGAACGGGTGAGAGTGAGGGAGTGATGCGGCATGTGAAGTGAGGGGCTTGGGTGGATTCATTGCACCATCCATGCTCAGGAAAGGATGCGCTGATCTTGTGCCCATTCGCCCGCCAACCACACTTGCTGCCACTTCTCCTTCCCCATCCTGCCTGGGCCCGCAGGCGCTTTGTGAAGTTCAATGGAGGCGTGGGGGAGGAGCAGCTCCGGTGGCTGGAAGGCGTGCTATCAGTAGGCCCTCCAACCCCCGCCTTCTTTCCTTGGCTTCGTACTTCATCCTTTCTTCCTTTTGGGGCATTGTGGCATATATTCCGGGGCCCACAATGGGCATCTCTCCTTTTTTTGTTTTTGAAACCTTTGAAGCTGCCCATTCTTAACTCATCCTGCCGTGCCGTCCAATTCCCATCACCAGGAATGCGATGCCCTGGGGGAAACTGTGGTGCTGTGCTGCCACCAGCCCATTGAACCCGCTGCCCTGCCCACTGCCACCTGCCTAGTCTGGAACTATGATGAGGTGAGTGTGACTCTTGGGACTGCAACAAGGTGAGTCTTTTGACGGAAATTATGACAAGGTCCGTCTGCTTTATCCCCTCCCCGTCCCGTCCTCACTACCCCATCTTTACACACCTTCTGATGCTGTCCGACCTCTCTCCCCTTCCGTGAGCCGTCCCTACGTTCTCTCTTGTACACAACCTTGTACTCTATTCCCCATCTTTCCTCCCTCAACCCACTCACCCACTCCCTCACCACACGTGCCAACAGATGCTGGCGGTTATCCACAGGCACGAGTGTGTGGCAGCAGTGATAGCCGGGCACGCGCACTTCAAAGCAAATGCCCTCGACGCCAGAGGCATCCACCACTGCATTTTGGAGGGCGCTGTGGAGTGCCCCCTTTCTCCTCCTCCCCAATCCCCCCTCCTCCTTCCAGCACAGTCGCCTTCGCACACGTGAAGCCCACACCCCCTTCCCTCCTCACCTGCATCCATCCCCCTCGGCCCCCCACTTCCCGTCCTCCTCCCACCCCTCAGGTGCTAGCCACCATCCACAGGCACGAGTGTGTGGCAGCAGTGATAGCCGGGCACGCACACTTCGGAGCATACGCCCTCGACGCCAGAGGCATCCACCACCGCATTTTGGAGGGCGCTGTGGAGTGCCCCCTTTCTCCTCCTCCCCAATCCCCCCTCCTCCTTCCAGCACAGTCGCCTTCGCGCACGTGAAACCCACACCCCCTTCCCTCCTCACCTGCATCCATCCCCCTCGGCCCCCTACTTCCCGTCCTCCTCCCACCCCTCAGGTGCTAGCCACCATCCACAGGCACGAGTGTGTGGCAGCAGTGATAGCCGGGCACGCACACTTCGGAGCATACGCCCTCGACGCCAGAGGCATCCACCACCGCATTCTGGAGGGCGCTGTGGAGTGCCCCCCTGGCACGGTGGCGTTCGGGCATGTGGACGTGTATCCCGACCGCCTGTGCATCATTGGCACGGACCGCATGCTCTGCACTGAGATGAAGTTCCCCTGCAGGCCTGGCGCTCCTGATCTGTAGCATCGGCCCCCTGCCTCTCTCCTCTCACCGTACCCCCACACCTGTCGCGATCTGCCTCGTGTTCGGGCATGTGGACGTGTATCCGGACCGCCTCTGCATCATTCGCACGGACCGCATGCTCTGCTCTGAGATGAAGTTCCCCTGCAGGCCTGGCAACGCTGACTTGTGGCATCTGCCCCCTTCATCTCGCCACCACACGCCTCTCCATCTGCCTTCCTCTTCTCGTGCACCCGGACCAGCTGTGCATCACTGGCAAGGACCGCACGCTCTGCACTGAAATCAAGTTCTTGTGTAGGACTGGCGCTCCGAATCAATAGCATCTGCCTCTCTCCTCCCCTCATCGCCACACCACACCCGTCTCATTCTGCCTTCCTCCTCTCGCTGGCTCACTGGCATCAACCTGCTTTCCTCCTCCTGCCTCTTCTGGAATGTCCTGCCGTTAATGGTGACTGAGACGGTCCCTTTTTAGGTGGCTGAGTTGAGGTCAAAACACCCCTCAATGCGTTTGTGTTTTGCAAAATGTTCTGCTCATGGAGGAATACAATGGGATTTTCTAGATGATAAAATGGTAGGAGGGTTGTTGCTGCTCTGGGTTAACCTGTGACTGCCAGACTAAGCTTGACTTGACTGGTTAAGCACGGTTGGGACATGGCAGGCAGGTGTCAAAATGTTATAATGCTTATATTGTGTAGGCTGTAGTGGAGTAGCCCACAAGGGGTACAACTCAATTAGGGTTAGTACTTGTACCAACTTTCTGCTCAATGCATTCATTCTCGTTCAGTATTCTGACATGGTTTCAGAGCAGGTCGTGTTCCATGACCGTTTTTTTTTTAGGGCCCACCACATAGTTCCCTGCTCGTAGCGTTGCCCCATCGTCGCGCCGCCCTGCCAGTCG
Organism: Closterium sp. Naga37s-1; assembly: GCA_947471745.1. Lineage (NCBI taxonomy): Eukaryota > Viridiplantae > Streptophyta > Zygnematophyceae > Desmidiales > Closteriaceae > Closterium > Closterium sp. Naga37s-1. The sequence goes on from CANJKZ010001036.1 coordinate 1,476,256, forward strand.
CGCGCCGCCCTGCCCTGCCCGTCGCGCCACCCTGCTGGCCGCGCGCTGCCCTGCCCTGCCCGTCGCGCCGCCCTGCTGGTCGTGCGCCGCCCTCCCCTGCCTATCGCGTCGCCCTGTTGGCCGCCGCGTCGCCCTGCCCTGCCCGCGCGCCGCCCTGCTGGCAGCCGCGCCGCCATGCCTTGCCTGCGCGTCGCCCTGCCCTGCCCGCGCGCCGCCCTGCTGGCCGCCGCCCTGCTGCCCGCGCCGCCCTGCTGCGCGCCGCCCTGCCCGCTCGCCGCCCTGCTGGCCTCGAGCCGCCCTGCTGGCCGCCGCGCCGCCCTGCCCTGCCCGCGCGCCGCCCTACTGGCTGCCGCACCGCCCTGCCCTGCCCGCGTGCCGCCCTGCTGGCCGTCGCCCTGCCCTGCCATTGCGCTGCCCTGCCCTGGTCGCGCGCCGCTCTTCCCTAGCCATGCGCCACCTCGCCCTGCCCTGCGCGATTCCCTAGTGCTCGCGCGCCGCCCTGCCTGCGTGCTGCCCTGCTGGTCGCGCGCCACCCTGCTCTGCTCGCTATGGCTTCTCTCATTGTTCTCACCTTCGATCATGAGGGCCATCCGATCCAGTTCGATACGTGGCTCGACGACTTACAGCTGTACCTACTGAGTGATTCTAGAGACAGCGTTTCGTTGTTTGACCACACGTCTGGAGCCTCTCTCGCCCCTCTCGCCACAGCTGACAGTGCGACTCGCTCACAGTGGCTTACTCGTGACGCTGCTGCTCGCTTAGCCGTTCGCAACCACCTGCCGTTAGCCGAACGCGCTCACTTTGGCCAGCACAAGACTGCTAAAGCCCTATACGACGATGTAGTCGCTCGTTTCTCTTCCCCTGCCACTGCTGCTCTCGGCCGCCTTATACTGCCCTACCTTTTTCCCGAGCTGTCAGCCTTTGCCACAGACGAGGACCTCATTACCCACCTTCGGACTAGCGACGCTCGCTACCGCACTGCCCTCCCAGCCGAGTTCCTAGACAAGAACCCGCCCCCGATATACATCACTCTCTACTTCATAGTCACATGCCTCCCCGACTCTCTTCGCGCATTCAGGGACCACTTTCTCGCCCTTGACCCCACATACCTCACTGTCGACCTGCTCGAGAAGCACCTCCTTGCAGCTGAGACTAGCGTAGTCGCTGTAGGTGCTGCTCGTGGCACTCCTCACACACCCTTCTTTGAGGGGTGTTCCCCCTCCCCCCTTGCCCCCTCTTACGCTTCTGCTGCTGCTGTTGACATCCTTGGTACTGAGGATGTCGGGGCTGCTTCTGCTCTTAGTGGGAAGCGCCGCAGCAGCAAGGGCAAGGGTGGCAAGAGTGGTGTCGGTGGCAGCGGGGGTGGTGGTAGTGGAGGCGGTAGAGGCGGTGGAGGTGGCGGAGGTGGTGGCAGCGGTGGGAGTGGTGGCGGGAGTGGGGGCTTCGGTAGCGGCGGTGGAGGCGCTGGCACTGGAGGCGATGGAGCTGAAGACCCTGGCGCTGGAGGTGCTCGAGCTGGAGGCACTAGCGCTGGAGGCGCTGGAGCTGTCGACCCTGGAGTTGGAGACCCTGGAGCTGTCGACCCTGGAGTTGGAGACCCTGTCCTTGTCCCTGTCCCTGTCCCTTTCCCTGTCCCTGTCCCTGTCCCTTTCCCTGTTCCTGTCCCTGAACCCGAAACCTCAATTCTTCCTTCTACCGACTGGACCACTCCATGCCGTACGGGATTTTAACTGTATTAAAAAAAAAAAAATGCTGACAACACTGATTTTTCAGGGTATTTTTTCGAAGGGACTCTGATACGGTAGAAAGTTTTTTTCGACACTGACGAAAGGACCAGCACTGACGAAAAAGTGTGGCCCAAAACGAATCTGAGGCCCTGGTTGGGTTTCCTGGCGTGCATGAATGCCAATGACAGTTTTTTTACATGTTATGGTGACTAGTACCACTACCTAATGTGGTACCCTTCTTCACATAGGTAATATGAAGTCCATATATTTTTCTGTGAGAATAATCAGACAGCGAGAACATGTTCAAACGCTGGTTAGATGAAACCAAAATAACCAGGTCCGATTTTCTGGCGGACTTAGAGAACCCTCCCCCTGTGCTGCCGGTGCCTGTGATGGGCAGCCAAAACGGATGCATGTAGCTGCTGCTTAATCCTCCTCAGCACGCCGCACAGCTCCCGCATATGCAGACCCCCTTCATGCAAAGTGGCTGCTACCAGTGGATGACTACCCATACAAGATGCCTCTCCGCCTGTGCCTGTGCTTGACGCTGTCAGCCAGGAAGAAAGCCCGCAGCGGCTGCTGAATCTTCCTCAGCACACCCCTCAGCTCCCCCAGGTGCACCCCCGTCACCGACCGGTCTCTCACACACGCCAGGCACTCCGGTTTCCCCGCACACAGGGCTGCTGGCAGCAGCGCGTACTGCCCTCGTGCCATGCAGTCAGAGGTGTATGTGGTGTTGAGAGGGTGTGTGTTCTGCCAGCTGTAATAGTGGACATGGGATGCGGCGGCAAGGGAGGAGTGTTGGGGGGAGTGGAGGTGCGGGGGGAAGAGCTCGAGGAGCGTGGCGTTGGGGGGGAGGAAGAGGGTGTTGGAGAGGGATGGGCCGTGCATGGCGATTAGGAGAGCCGTGCGCTGCAGGGAGGGAGGAGAGGGATGAGAGGGAGGGAGGAGGGAGAGAGAGGAGAGGGAATGTGAGCTCGAGGAGGGTGGCAATGGGAGGGAGGAAGAGGATGGTGGCAAGTAATGCGTGCATGGCAGTTGAGAAAGCCGTGCGCGAGGGGAGGAGAGAGGATGTAAGGAAAGTGAGAGCCCATGAGAAGATGAGAGTTTGTTTGAGCGAGTGGGGCAGCGGAGGAGCGAGTGGGACAGACGATGGACAAGTGGAAATCAGAGACAGTGAAGTTGATGGGATTTAACAGGTTGTTCAGAGTCAACCAAAGGACACACAGAGAGTGAGTTGGAGAGCAAAAGAGAGGGCGCGTGGGAAAGTGAGAGAAGGCTCACCTTCATGACGGCAACTTGCTCGATGAAGGAGCAATTGGAGAGAGTGACAACATCGACAGTCAGCTTCGGCATCATGGCTCGCACCAGCTCCGCCACCCCCTCCGCATTTGCCATACCTGCATCCCTCTCCCCTTCATCCCCCTCCCCGTTCCCATCCCCGTCTGCATCCCTTTCTCCCTCCCCATCCCCCCTTGTCTTCCCCTCCCCTTCCTTTATCCCCCCCCCTTGCCCGTCACTCGCCAGCACAGTCACATGGTGGAACCTTCCTGTCCACTTCCTCATCTCCTTAAAGAACGTCTTTAATCTCTTCAGGTCCCTGTTCAGTTCTATCTGTGCCTGGGCCTGCAGAGTCCTTGCCGCCCCAAGCTTCCTACCCCCCCATAGCCTTTTAGACACCAAGGTCTCTACATCTTCCACCATCTCCCATGCTCTCTCCCTTATTGCCTCCACAGCCCAGCCGTTCCTCGTTTTTTGCTCCCTGCCTGGGATGAAAACGGCATTCTGGAAACATTTCACCTGCCCGACGCGCCTGCCCGGCAGGGCGAGGGCTTGAGGCCCGAGAAGCAGCCGAGTTGCACCGCCCACCCAGAGGTTAGGAGGGCGGGCAGCGGAGGGGAGGAATAGATTGGGTCCCGTTGAGGATTCAGTATCTTCAGGAGCATTAGCGGTGGTACCAGCAGCAGTAGCAGCAGCAGCAGCAGCAGCAGCAGTACCAGCAGAAGTGGATGCAGAATCAGCTGAGCTCGAACCACTATCTTGCAAGCCCTTTATTTTAATTGAACCAGCCATCTGGTTAGGACGTTGGTGGCGGGAGCTGGGCTTAGAAATGGTCGGCAGGTGGAGTGCCACGTCATGCAGCACATCTGCCAGGTCAGCGAATTCACTCTGCCGCCCGGCCGAAGGCAGGACGACGGCCAAGGGGAGAGCAGGCGGCGGAGAGAGCGCAGAAGAGCGGAAGACTTGCTTCCCCTGGGAGGCACTAGAGGCGGCATAGAACGCCATTTCATCCGCACTCAGAAACCCCCCCATCTTCTCATAGAGCGCTTCAGCGATAGAATCCACGTCGGCAACTTCACTGTTGCTGTTGCTGCTCCCATCACCACCTGTCTCACTCCCACCAGTACCACTCGTACTCGAGTCCCCCCCACCTGCACCGCGACCTTCCCCAGCAGCACACTGCTGCACGAGCCCCAGGTTGATCTTAGACAGGTCAGAGGCAGCGTGTATGGCCTGCCCGCCCAGGTCCCCTGCTAGAGCGCTCTCTAGCGCCTCGCGGTCGAACCACACGCCCGCGCTGCTGCGGTGCAGGCGACTGGCGCCCTGCATGTGCACGTAGCACACGTCCCGCAGGAGAAGGGAGCAGCGTGAAGAGGCATGGGGAACGGTGGTGGCGGTGCTGCTGCCGCTGGTGATGGTGATGGAAGAGGAATCGAGTGAAGGGTCAGTGGCGGCGGCTGCTTGAAGGTGAACGGAGGAAGACGAAGAAGAAGAGGCGGATGAGGGTGAGGGTGTGGGCGTGGGTGGTGTTTGCAGTATGTACGCCCGTGGGACGTCAGGGTACGGGGTGACATGAACGCCGGGCGATCGGGCGAGTCTGGAGAGGAAGAACGCTGCAGAGGCCGCTGAGGCCGTGAGAGCTGCAGATGAATGGGTGTCATCCCCAGGTCTTCCATCTTTACTCCCACTGTTCTCATCATCGCTCCCATCACTCCCACCATTCCCATTGTTCCCATCCTTGTTCTGATCATGCTGCATGGGCGTGTCGGGTCCATCCTCCTGTCCCTCTTCTTCTTCTCCTCCCTGCCTCTCCTGATACCCCTCCTCAGACTGACGCCCGTCTTGCTGCTGCTGCAAGATATTTTGTCTGAGGCTGCTGCTGTGTGCAGAGTGGTGAAAATCGGTGGAGTGTGGTTGGAGGAGGGAGCGGAGAGATGCTGCGTGGCGAGTGTGGTTAATATTGGACCTGGGAGGAACAGCACGTGCAGAGGGGATGAGGGCGGTGAGAGAGGTGGGAGGGGATGAGGGATCTAGGTTGAACTTACACATACGTTACACTTAGGTTGTGCTTAATGGACGTAGGTTGCACTCACAGGCTGAAGGTTACAGGTACAAGTCATACGTCGCACTCGAAGGTCATACGTTACACTCACAGGTCATAGGTTACAAGAGCAGCAGCAGCATGGCCGAGAGGGTGCGCATGGCAGTCGTGGAAGAGGGGGATGCAGGCACCGGAGAGGAGGGAGTCTATGAGAAGCAGAGAGAAGAGCCCGTTGACCGCTGCCACCACTGCACGCAGGGAGGGAAGGCCGAAGAGGGACGTGAGGAGGGGCGTGAGTTGAGATGGGAGGATTGGGACTGGCGAGGAGGGACGCCGAAAAGACGTACAAACCATGCTTGTGTCGCTTTCAGAATGATCAAAAGTGATACAAGCATCGCCACACAGACCCACAAACCATGAGCCACACTCAGACCTACGACCAATGAGTGACGCACCAGCCATGAAAGCCACAAAGTGTCGGTACTTCTTCACCCGCCGCCACACATTCACCCCCCCCACCCCGGCTCCCCACCCTTCCACTCCCGCTCCCGCTCCCCCTCCCACCCCCACCGCGCCTCCCCCCGCTCCCCCATCCCCCGCAGACGCCCCCGTTGCGCCCACTGCGCTCCCCGCCGCAGCTCCCCCTGCCGCCTTGCCATAGTTGCCCGGCCAGCCGACGTACTTAAACTCCTCGGAGAGATTAAACGTTTCCTCCGCCACTGTGCCCCACCACGCGTCAAGCGCGCTCGCGTAGCGAGACAGCGAGGAGAGGAGGAGGGCGAGGTGGGAGGAGAGAGAGGAGGAGAGGGAGGAGGGGAAGGAGGACGAGAGGTAGGAGGGGAAGGGTCGGTGGGGAGGAGAGCGGGCAATGAGGTGTTGGACTTTCTTGGGGTCCCAGGATTCCATAGGCCCTGTCGGCCATTGCTCCTCGATCCCATCACCTTGTTTCAACTTCCTGCTTTCGCCCGGTTCGGTGCCTGCTTCGATATAAGCACTTCGGTCAACCATGGCGGATTCTTGAAGATCGCTCCCGTGGTACGCTCTCCCCCGCTCCTCCGCTATAGCTAAGGGTCGTCCTTCCTGTATCATTAGCTCGCTATTGTCACGCGCACTTCCAATTTCACTGTAGCTGCTGCAGAGAGGATTTGATTCTTGCATCCCTTCGCTGGAGCTCGCCTCGACGCCGGTCGTGATCAGCTCGATGGCATCGCGAAGACTGTCCTGTGCTGAAGATATTGCTCCGCTATAAACATCCTCGTTACGGATAGAGCCGCTTGCTTCCGCGTCGTGACGGCGGGCTTCCAAACGCTGAACATCGACATTAGCTGATTCGTTAAGGGAATGAGCGGGGATGGAACTGCCGCCAATGTTGATCGCGCCATCTGTTCGTTGCCGCTCCCCACCGCATTGATCACTCCCTCCACCGCTGCATCGTTCCCTCGTTATAGGAACACCATAGGGATCTCCAGCGATGGTCGCACGCGGAACCTCGGTAGCGACAGGCTCGCTAAGAAAGGATTCGCGAAGATTCTTCGCGGACGAGCCTCGCCTGGCCAATCCGGAAGCGGATGCTCCCGCTGGTGCGGATAACACGGTAACCTCTTCTGGAAAGTCCGACGCCCTGTCCCCCCAACGAATCTCTGCCGATAAACTCCTCCTATTCGACGATTCGTTAGGCGCCTCAAAATTCTGACCTTGACGGGGATCCGCGGTTAAACTTCTTCTTGGCGCGTTGAATGCGGTCGCGGAGATAGAAGATTCTGGCTTCGGCGGAAGCGGTGGATCAGTGCGATCGGTATTGCGGGACTCCATGACTAGATCAGCGGAGACAAGCGACGAACATTGGTAAGTGACTTGGCTGAAATGAAACCAAGGTTCGTCGCCTTGTAAGGACGTCGCCTGGTGGTTCACAGCGGAAAAGTGAAATTGAAATCAAAGGCCCAGCCGCTAAACTCGAAGACGAGAAAAATGGTGACAACTCAAAGGTGGTGGATGGTGGATGGTGGATGGTGATCGTGATTCGTGATGGTGATGATGATGCGAATCGCGATGGCCTAGCGGTGGTGCTGCTGCTGGTGCTGCTGGCGATGGTGACGATGGTGGTGATGGTGATTGGTTGTGAGCTTTTTGTCGAGTCTGCAAAAAGGGAAAAAAGCAGGACCCCAAGAAGACTCCAGATGCCTTCCTCGAGATTGCCGCGGTGGTGAAACTTGACCATGGATGGCGGGCGGGATGGCGGGCGGGTTGGTGGGTGGGTGGGTAGGAGAGTGTTGGCCCTTGACTGCGCTTTGGCACGAAACCCATTTTGCAGCGTGACAAAGAGATGGTGTGCGTCTTGCAAGTGGTTAGGTGTGGTTAGGTTCTAGTCGTGGAATTGACGTTGTGGCTGATGATGGTTGGGGCTTCACTCTCGTGTGTTTTTTTGGGTGTTCGTCCTTTGCGAGGTCCCAATCCGTCCCTTGTTTTGAGTGAACCTTGGGGTTCAGAATTGCCAAAGTGAATTCGCCCTTCCTAAGACTGCCATACGATGGGTGGGAGTTGACGACTGGTGGTTGACTGGCACATGGCGGTGGTTGCATAGAAAATTATTCAGTACGAGAGACTCAGTACAGAACTGAGAGACAAAGCTTTGAAAACCTGTGCTACTTATCATAAGCGGTGGGATGTGGGTCATAAGATAGATGAATCAAATGACATTTGACATGCACCTGTTTTGGTGAAACACACTTGACAATTCAAGGCAGAAACTGGGGTAAAACCTACCGTACAATGTTTCAGGTTTCCGAAGGTACGTAGGAATGGATCAGCTGCTTGAATTGGTATATATACACATTCTCAAGAATCCCCATTGCCTCGTCCCATCCGTTCCCGGAAAACCTCATCCAAACTGTCAAGTGACGGTGTATCAGAGTCAATTTGCTCCCCCATCACCCTTTGACCATCACTCGAGCCTCTACTTCTTCCACCCCAGCTTCTATTCCCCCCCCTCAACCCGCGCCCCGCCCTTCCACCGTCTCTCCCACTCCCTTGCGACCTGCTCGTATCTTCGCTACTAGCCGCTTCCCTATTGGTACCATCACTCATGTCGTCTGATCTTGACCGTCCATCTCCAAACGAGACGTTTTGCCAACCGCTCCCAGAAGGCACCTCCCTCAGGTAACGCTGATCAGAAGACCTCCCCTCAATTTCATCGCCCATCACCCTCTCCTCCCTCTCCTCCCTCTCCTCCCTCTCCTCCCTCTCCTCCCTCTCCTCCCTCTCCTCCCTCTCCTCCCTCTCCTCCCTCTCCTCCCTCTCCTCCCTCCCATCCCTCCCATCCCTTTCTTCCAAATCACCCGCTTCCCCAGTCATTCCCCGTACCTGACCCCGTGCTTTGGCCCGAGCCTCATCTGTTTCATGTGCAGCAGCTGCTGTCACCTCTCCCTCTCTAGACTGCTGCTGGGTTGACTGCTGCTGGGTTGACTGCTGCTGGGTTGACTGCTGCTGGGTTGACTGCTGCTGGGCTGATTGCTGCTGGGCTGATTGCTGCTGGGCTGATTGCTGCTGGGCTGATTTCTGCTGGGATGCCCCCCCGCAGCTTCTAGGAACCACTCCCTCTCCACTGCCTGACTCCCTCTGCTGCTGCGGCTGCTGCAGATTGTGCTGTAACTGATGTTGCTGATGCTGCTGCTGCTGGTGCTGCTGCTGCTGCTGCGGCTGCTGTCTGTGCTGTCTGCTGCTCTGAGCGCTGGACTCTCCCCAACGAGGCACCGACTGGCCATTCATGGCCGCTCCTCTCCCCTCCTCCTGCTCCAGCTCCTCCTCCTCTCGCTCCGGCTCCTCAGTCTCCTCGTCGTGCATGCTTTCCTCATCTCTCCCATTGCCATCGCCAGCGGCCCCACCATCCCCATCCCCATGCCACCTTGCTTCCCTGTTCAATACTGGAACCTCTCCCTGTTGACCCATTAACTCCCCTCGCCGCTCCCCTTGCCTCTCCTCTCGCCCTTCCACTTGCCCCTCCTCCCTCTCATCCTTCCCAAGCCCGGCCACTCCGTCCTCCTCCGCCCCCTCGCCCCCCTGCCACGCCTCAACATTCGCCTCTGCACAGATCGCTGCTCCCACTTCCCCAGGGCCCTGAACGTGCCCACCCCGCCCTGCCTCCAGCTGCCCTACCTGCCCTCCCCTGTCGCCTCTCTCCTCCCTCTCTTGCACCTCGTCCCTGTGCCCGTCTTCGTGTCGCTGCTGCTCTCTCTGCTCCTGCTCGTCTCCTTGCCCTGTTCCTTCTGCCTCCTCTCTGCGCCCTGCTCCTTGCACTAGCTCCTCTCTGCGCCCTTCTCTCTGTGCCTCGGCCCCATGCACTCCTCCTTGGCCATCCATCACACCACCACGCCGCATGCCTTCACCGGCCTCCACGCGTCCACTTTGCTGGCCAGGTCTCGGCTCATCAGCCCCCCCGCCCACTTCAGGCACGAGGCACGGGTCTTCAAACGCGTACTGCAGTTCGGTGTGCAGGGAGCGGGAGGTGCGGGGAGGGGATGACACGGCTCGGGACGAGCCTCCGGAGGTGGACAGGCGGGCACGCTTGGCGTCAGGCTCGGGAGAACCTGCTGACAGGTTTGGATGGACGGGGGTGGGGGGAAGTAACTGAAGCACTGGAGTTAGTCCGGCTTCCTTCCAAGTCTCATTCAAAGGGGAGGGCGGCAAGAAAAAGCCTATCTAATTTATGAGGCGCCTCAAAAGTCAACCAAGTCTCATTCAAAGGGGAGGGCGGCAAGAAAAAGCCTATCTAATTTATTTTCCTGTCCACAAAGCCCTCTCAAAGTCCATTGGTTTCCCTTACATCAGATCTGGTTTGTTTTATTTCAAAAAGCAACATGGCTTGTCTCTCAGAAGCAAAACAGATGTAATGAAGCATAGGGGGAGGAGCATGCGCATGCGGATGCAGTCCCATTTGCCCTCCTGCCCACCCGCCTGCCTGCCTGCCTGCCTGCCTGCCTGCCTGCCTGCCTGCCTGCCTGCCTGCCTGCCTGCCTGCCTGCCTGCCTGCCTGCCCGCCCACCTATCTACCGGAACGTTGTTGCACGGGGATGAGCCAGTCAAAGAAGGACACCGGATGCCACTGCCTCCTCTCCCCGCGCCCCTGCTGCCCCCATGCATGTTCTGTGACTGCCCGCCCACCCACCCACCTACCCGCCCATCCGCCCACCTACCTACCGGAACGTTGTTGCACGGGGATGAGCCAGTCAAAGAAGGACACCGGTGTGCCGTACCGCTGCCGCCTCCTCTCCCCATGCCCCTGCCCATGCTGCCCCTGCCCCTGCTGCTGATCATGGTAATGCTGCTGCTGGTGGTGCTGGTACTGGTAATCCATATCTTGCTGGTGGTGCTGCTGCTGGGAGTGGTGGTGGTGATCCGAGTGCTGCTGGGGCACCTGCAGGAGCAGCTGGTGGTCTCGTCGCTGCCGGCTGTACTCAGCCACGGTCGTCCACAGCTCTCCCACACTCCACCCCTCCCTCAGCAGCCACTCACACACCTGCACGGATTCAGGGAAAGGGCAAAAAAATGGCTTGAGGCCTCAAAAATATGTGTCTTCTTGAGACCTCAAAAATATGTGTCTTCTTGAGACCTCAAAAATATGTGTCGTCTTGAGACCCGAGCCACAACTCGCCCACGCACCACCCCTCCCTCAACACTATTCAGACACCATTTAGTGGTGGTGGTGGGATCCTCACCTCCTTGAGCCGGGCGGCGCGGTGGTCGGCATAGGTGAAGTAGAGCACAAAGGGGCGGCCGGCCTCAGAAGCAGCCATCCACTGCACCATGCTCTTCACCTCCAGATCGCCCCCAAACACGCCACACCCCCAGTTGCCCGTCGCTATGCCCATGCGGTTGTGCTGGGACGTCAGACTCAGTCGACCCGGCCTCATGCCCGCTGCTGCTGCCACCGCTGCTGCTGCTTCCCCAGCCGCCGCCTCAGCCGCCGCCGCTGCTGCCTCCGCTACTGGTAGTGCTGTGGTTGGTGCTGCTGCCCCTGCTGCGTCACGTGCCACCTCTGCACCCGTCCCCCAAGCAACCCCTCCCACCCCTGCCACAGCTTCCTGTCCTGCCCGTCCATCTGCTCCCCCTACTGCAGCAGCCTCAGTGTTAGCTGCTGCTGAATGCCCAGGACTCGTTCTTTGAGCTGCTACACCTGCTGGTGTATATACAGCAGCAGTTACAGCAGTGGCAGCAGCAATGGCAGTGGCAACAGTAGCAGCGACGGCAGCAGTAGTGGCAGCGGTAGCAGCTGTAGCAGCAGTATGAAAAGCACGGACCCTCCTTCTGTGGTCCCCACTCCCCAAGTCATCACTCCCCCCGCTGTCACTCCCATTCTCATCCCTACTCCTCCCCCTGCTCCCCCCCCCACTCCCCGTCTCCTCCTGTCCCCCATGCTCCCCAAGCCCTCCCCCGCTGCCCGCCCCAACCACCTCCTCCTCCACCGCCCGCCTCAGCCCAGAAAGAGACAAATGCCTCCCGCTCGAATCAGTTGCCGCCTGGCTTTGGGTATCACTTCCACTGCCTTCCGCTCTCCCTCCACCCCCTTCCGCACCACCACCCTTTCCTGTTGCACCTCCCCTTCCCCCTGTTCCCCCAGTTCCCCCCGTCCCTCCCCCTATGGCGCCGCCACTCCCCCCTCCAGTGGCTGCCCCTGATCCCCACGTCCTCCCCCCTGTCCCCGCGCCAGTTCCCCCTGTGCCCGCGCCAGTTCCCCCTGTCCCAGTGCCGGTGCCCTGGGGGGAGATGGAGGGGAAACAAACCGCCCCCGCAGGCACAGCAACGCCTGCTGATGGCATCAACCCTCCTGCTGATGTCATCAACCCTCCTGCTGATGTCATGAGAGCATCAGTCCGCACGAAGGGCAGGGATGGGGACGGTGTCTGCTCAGACGCCCTATTGGCGCTGCCCAGCTGTGGTGACTCTCCAGAAGCCTGGCTTGCGGATTGACCCTGCTTGTCATGTGCGTCCTCCCCCTCTGCCCTCACTTCCTTCTCCTTCATCTCTGTGTCGTCATTAGCCTTCTGAACGTCTACTGGCTTGTCCTCGATATAGTCCTCCTCCATTGGGGTTGCCTCACCCTCTACCTCCATCTCCCTCCTCTCCCCATGGCCGCCCACCACAACCCCACCTACCCATGCAGCAGCCTCTTCAACCCCCCCTGGTTGCTCCGCCTCTCTCTCTTCCCCCCACTCCTCCCGCACTCCCTCCAGCCTCCCTCCACCCCTCTCCACCATGACAAACCCATCCTCCTCCCGCACCTCCTCCCCTTCCTCCTCTCCCTCCTCCTCCTCTTCCTCTTCTTCCTCCTCTTCCTCCCCCTCCACCCTTTCACTCTCACTCGAGTCTCGCCCGCCCACTCCCCCTTCTCTCCCGAGCCGTGAGTCAGAACCAGAACTCGTGCCTGCAGTGGCCCTGCTACTGCCCTGCATGTGAGTGCTATTGTTGGCGCTGCTGTTGTTGCCACTACTGTGGTTGCCGCTGCTGTTGTTCGTATTTCCGCTGTTGCTTGGCTGGCTTTTCCTCCCCTCGTTATTGTCACAGCTGCTGACAGGCCGAGGCGCTGCTTCACTCGGGCAGCGAGCTGTGGCGGCGTCTGCAGGGTTCCCTTCGCTATTGTCACTTCCGCTGCCCTTTCCTCTGTTATCACCACCTGTCTGCATTCCCCCATTTCGCTTCTCAGTTCCACTCCCCTCACCACTCCTGTTCTCCCCTTCTCCACTGCCCTCCTTACTGCCTTCCCCACTCCCCTGCCTTCCTTCCCCCCGCCCTGTACCCATATTCCCCATTAAACCCCCAGATGCACCCTCCCCCTGCCCTCTCCTCGTCCCTCCACTCCTCTCAAAGTACCTTCTTATTCCTCCTCTCCCTCCCCCGCCTCCCCCCCCTCCCCCTCCCCCCCTCCCTCCTCCGCTCTTTCTCGGCGCCACCCCGCCCCCATCAACAATCATCCCTTCGTTCCCTCCCCCCGCTCCCCTCTCCTCTCCCCCACGCCCTTCCCCCAAACTCCTCCCCCCTTCCTCACCTCCACTCCCCCTCCCCTCCCCTTCACTCCCACTCCCCCCTCTCTCCCCCCTCCGAAACCCCGACACAGACCCCCCCACCCCTCCCTCACCACTAAAAAAATCCCTCGACAGTGACATTTGCGCAGCACCATCCAAAAACACCGGGCTATTACTGTCATTACTCGCGAGAATCGACCCGCCGGCGAAACCCCTGGCAGAGGCATGGTCTAGGAACCCGCAGAAGGCCTTGTTGGTCTCCCTGAGGAGATAGGAGCTGCGGAATTGGCGGTCTGCTGCGTGGGAGAGCGCGTCCATGGCTACTATCCGCGTCTGGCGGCGGCCTAGGGAATCCCGAGGGGCTGTGTCGATGAAATCCCCGGCGAACTTGAACGTTGCTGCGTAGCTGAGGATGATTTTGGGGGTGGGTAGAGAGATGGGAGAGGGGGGTTGGGGGGTGAGAGGGGATGGTGAGGAGGGAGGGAGAAGGGATGGTATGAAACTTGGGTTCAGTTACCAGGGTATAGAATCTCCATAGATTGGACTCGTCTACTTAACTTCTTTGCTCAGCGAGCTGTATCCGCTGACTCACCCAGTGTATCTGCTGACTGACTCAGAGAACCTGCTGACTCACCCAGTGTATCTGCTGACTCACCCTGTGTATCTGCTGACTCACCCTGTGTATCTGCTGACTCACCCTGTGTATCTGCTGACTCACCCTGTGTATCGGCTGACTCACCCTGTGTATCTGCTGACTCACCCTGTGTATCTGCTGACTCACCCTGTGTATCTGCTGACTCACCCTGTGTATCTGCTGACTCACCCAGTGTATCTAGTGAACCGCTCGGGCCCCACGATCTCAATCGTCTCGTTGTTCTCCATGGCGGGCAGGAAAAGCATTCCCACGATGAGCTCCGGGCAGATGACGAAACGAATCTCCTCCTGCGCGCACCCCGAGCCGAGCGTGCCGCCGCCCACAAAGGCATTGGCGAAGTCCACCTGCACACAGCCCGTGCCGTCGTCCTCTATTGTGCCGCGCTCGTGCACCTGAAGAGGGGGAGGCAGATGGGAGGAATGGGAGGAGCGTGTGAAGTGAAGATATGTGCTGCGGCGTTTCGTCGTCCACCTACAGACAGCCCGTGCCGTCGTCCTCTATTGTGCCGCGCTCATGCACCTGGTGGTGCATGGGCACCTGGTGGTGCATGGGGGGAGAGAGGGGGAAGGGGGGTGTGTTGGGAGGGAGGAACGGGTGGAAGAGGGGTAAGGGGGAGGCCATGTGACAAAAAAAGAGCAGTGCATCAAGCAACAGGTGTGATATGATTGGAAGCACTGCACAAATGCCTTCTGTTTTTCCTCCCAAATATGCATCCTATCTCACTCACCCAAACCTGTCCCCCCACTCAACACACCTCTTATCTCCAACATCCCCCTTCACCCAGCACGCCTCTCCCCCCAACAACCCTCTCCCCTCCCCCCCCACAACGCCCTTCGCACTCACCACCAGGGCGCAGAGCGGAATCCGCCTTGTCCCCCAGAAGTCCGCGCCAGGGGGAGGGGGAAGCGTCCCCCAGCTCCCCCCGAAGCTCCTGGTGCTCCCTCCACTCCGCAACCCCCCTCCTTCCCCGCCCTTCCCCCACGACCCTCCCAGGCTCGGATCCGAGCCAGTTGTCGGACCTGAGCTTCGGTTGGAGCTGCTTTTCTGCATGGGCGAGCTTCGGGAACCACTGTGGTAACCACTACCGTAACCGTTCCCGTTACCATTACCGTTACCGTTACCGTTACCGCCGCCGTTACCACTGCCCTTACTGCCGCCATTACCGCTACCGTGCCGCCCACCCTGCCCACCACTCCCACCGCTTCCGGGCGGCGAACTACCTCCGCCTTGTCTCATGGTCCCACTTCCCCGCCCTCCACCCTCCCCTGCCTCCCCACCCCAACCCAATACATCCTGCTGCTGCTGCTGCTGCTGTTGCTTTAGGTGGCCTGGTGTGTCAGTACCGGGGGTGTTGAACGGGTGGAGGGTCGGCGGGGCGGCAGCAGCGGGTGTGACAGTGGCGGGTGTGACAGCAGTGAGCGGCAGCACCTTGCGCTCGTAGGAGACGGCGCCCTGAGGCATGGAGGAGACGACTCGGCGGAAGTAGTGCAGCAGGCAGCGCAGCTTCTCTTGTTGTTGCGGCGAGCCCTCGTATATGCCGCTGAGAGGTTCGGAAAGGACGGGAATGGGGAGGGGAACGATGGGATTCTGAGGCAATCAATGCTCTGAGGCACGGGGAGAGGACGCGGCAGGATTGATGCAGCAGGCAGCGCAGCTTCTCCTGCTGCTGCGGCGACTCCTCGTATATGCCCTTGGCTAGCGCAACAGATGAGGGGTTGGGCAAACGGAGAGAGCGGATAGAAAGAGGGGTGAGAGGGTGGAGACTCACCCATAGAGGCGGTCGAAGTTGATCTCTGGTAGTCTCTCCTGCGCGCGCCCGGCCGTGGGATACACGCAGAAGAACGCGCCCACCAATAGCGCCGCAGCAAGCTCCTGCGTTATAAGCACAAGCCCCGGCTGCTGCGGCCTCAGCAGCTGCAGCGTCATCTGCGTCCCCCTCCGCCACTTCTCACTCCCCCCGCTCCCGCTTCCGCTTCCGCTTCCGCCGCTTCCGCTCCCCCCGCTGCTGCCGGATTGCGCTGCGGCTTGGGCTGCCCGAGCCACGCTCCGAGCCTGCTGGGAGACGAGGCTCGGGAGACGGAGAGCGAGCGAGGCCATTCCGGGCAGCGTGAAGAAGAAAAACTCCTGAGATTCCTCCTCGGAGAGAATCTGCAGGTACGTTTGGGGCGAGAGGGGTTAAGGGGACAGGGAGGAGAGGGATGAGAATAGCGTTCAAGCAGCGAGGGTTGACATGAATAGACTCGAAGGGACGTTGGCAAATGCACATTTCCACATTCCTGATTCGACTTGAAAACACCCGCGTACCAGACGAGGTTGTTGAACTCACCTCGTCGAAGAATTCAGCGAGGCCTTTCGCGAGCCGAGGGTTACCATCGCTGAGACTCAGCTCCCTGCGAATGTCGATTATCGCGTCGGCTAACGTCTCGCCACTCGCCACCTGCGGCGCGGACAGGGAGACACCGGAGATGTAGAACACGAGTATGAGAGCACGCGTGAAATAACGCAGGAAACTGGAGTTTGGACAAACTTCGTGAAACAACCAGCGCAAGCTGATGCTGATTCCAGCAAGCGCACCTGGCTAGCAGCGGGGCCACGCGCAATGGCGGCGAACGCATGAGCGACGGTCCCGGGCCACGCATACTCTCTCCGCGTGCTGCTCACGCTCGCACTGTTGTTGTTATTGTTGTTCGTCTGATTGTTGTTATCTTTCGCTGGCTGGTTACTGCTGTCAATCACTCCCGTCGCGTACAGCCGCGACGCCGCTGTGTTCGCCGCATCCGTGTTAAACCCCGCCGGGCCGGCACCGCTGAAGCCGTAGCTCGTGCCTGCGCCGGCAACACCACCGGCGGCAACGCCGGTTGTAACGCCGGCTTCGCGGCTCCCGCCGAATCCCGCGTCCGACGGTAGCGTGCTCAGGCTCGGTGCGGGGCCGAAGGGGAGGAAATACGAGAGATCTCTCTTTTCAGGAAACATGGCGGAATGCGTAGCTATGGAAGGGAAAGCTTTATACTGGAAAGATTTGAAAAGCTTGTTATGGCGAGCTTCATCGAGAAAACCAATGGAGGTTACGACGGAAAGACGTATTATGGGGTGTGATGAGGGAGTTGAAATTTGGTAACCCAGCGAAAGCTTCGTTTTGAAACGTCCTTGAAAAAATGGAGAGCGATCAGTGTCGGAAGAAAGACTAAGTGCAGAGATTATTAACTACACTATGATCAGCCCTAATCAAGAATAATTCAAGGCAAGCAATCCACACTTTGACGCCTTTTGCATCGATCAATCGACAATAAGCGTTCAAGCAAAGACTGCTAACAAGAGAGCCAAGTTAATGCGAGTCAAAGGAAAGACAGCTTCATCTGGGTTTGTCTGCAGACCATGTAGGAAACCCTCATTGGAACCTCGGAAACGCTGATGTGCTGCTGCAGGGAGCAGACTGTTTGATGTGGGCTCTTTGGAATGTCTTGAAGATCAGAAGGAAACGAGATCCCTGAATGGAAGGTGAGAGTGACAGGAGGAGGAAAGAAAGCGATGAGGAGGGAAGAAAAAGGTAAAGAAAGTGGATGTGCGGATTGGTGGTTATCGTTGATGAAGAAATCTCAACAGCTGTGCACCAATCGCGGACAGTGCGGGCCGATCGAAAAAGGTCATCCAGGTCACATGAAAGTATCGGATGAGAGATCTACGCCGGCTTTTGTGTGTCAAGAAAGTGAAAAAGTGCAATGAAAAGCGCATCTGCTTGGTCCCAACCATGAGATATTTCCGACGTGTGCCACGTCACCTGTCAGCTATTTTCCACGTCCCGTAGCAAACAGCAGGGCGCAGTTGGGCATCTAAACTATTTATCTTTATGTACTCGGAATGAAGTTCCTCGTTTTTATACACGTCGAAAGTGCCGTTGAATCCATGTCCATATTCTATATCTGTATGTGCAGGGTCTCACTATTTATTGTACAACTATTCCTCCTAGTGTAACACTTACATTATGTCAGTTACGTGTACATGATCGCGGATGTCAGGTTCGCTTGTGTCACCTCGCTGGTGGTCGGTCGGTGTGGAACATATGTGTTGGAATTCAGTGACTGGTCGAAGCGATGCGCACAAGGTGTCACAGAAAGCGTTCGCAAGGCTGAGGGGGGACTAGACCAGCTCGGTCGCGGAAGCGGGGACTGCCGTGACTGCGCACGGCACCGCTCTGCGCCTCCCTTTTTCCACCAAGGGGAACAAAACACAGCCCTTGGCGGAAGAATGGACAGCTTTTGCGCGGAATCTCCGGAAGTTGCAGCTGACATTGGTGAAGCAAGGCGGAGGATTACAGACAAAAACATTTCAAGCCCAGCCCGCGCGGAAACATCTGCAGAATCGCCTCTTTTCCGCCGTCTTTCAGCTAACGCACTTTGTGAAATGAGCGGAAAGTATGGGTTTGTGGGAGCATGGCGGAAACTTGTACAGTTCACAAATACAATGGAGGTGAATCTTCTCGGCATTCTCTAGGACAAGCTACAGCACCCATTCCCATTTGTCGGTCCTTTTGTCAGGGAGATGACACCCTGTAACAGCTCAAGGTGACCTATAATGTTGGTTCTGATCTGATGTGAGCTATTGGGTAGCTTGAGCTTTTGGTCTAACGATGATTGGTTCTGTCCCTAACTTCAGTTCCTTTCATCTCTCTTGACCGCTTGTTGGCGGAATCACTTGCTATACGCGCCGCTCCTCCTACTTCTAGGACAATCTTAAAGAATCGATTACCGCGTAGTTAAGCATCCGCTTATCGTCCGCTTCATTCTCTTAGAACCCATTGTCTGGATTATTTCGCAATGGGTCGCATAGTAGGTCGCGGAGGCTCAGATCCTTATTCGAGCGACGTCGAGATGCCGTCGTCTACGAGCCTCCGCTCCTCCTCCTCTCTCTCCTCCACTCCCTCCGCTCCGCTCGCTCACTCGCGCTCCGGCGAATACCCGTACGCTCCTTCCCATCCCGCCATCGTGTCATCTCATAACGAGTACGCTGACGACAGCCACTCCGCGTATCATCAAGGGGGTCAGTTCCACTCGTACGCATCTGGCAGTACGATCGTACCGTACGCGTACCCTCCTCCTCCTCCGCCTGAATACCCCTCCGGAATCAACCCAGCAGCGTACCCCCCTGTTGTTCCACCTTCAAACCCTCGGGATCCTTCTCGGAAACCGCGGTGGTATAGGAAGGTGCCATGGCTGGCGCTGACCGTATTAATCGCCTGCATAGTAGTCTTTATTGTGACCATGGCGGTGAATGATTGCCCGTCGAAGCCGCACCCGCAAGGCCAGAGCTGCGTGCTGCCTTGGCTGGGTCGCTTCTCCTTCGAGCCGCTTAATATCAACCCTCTCTTCGGTCCAACCGCCTTAACGTAAGCGACCTGTGACTTACCACCCTACCCCTTCCTCCTCCCTCCCCCACAAACCCCCCACCCCGCCCCTTCCCCCTCCCCCCGCCACCCTCTTCCCCTCTAGCCCGGTCTTTGCTCTTTCGAGTATATCACTCAGACGTCTCTAATGGGTGTTTCGAAGCTGATCATTGCGCGTCTGTCGCGTATCCGTCTGGATGTCGTCCTCACCTGCCGTCGTCGCAGCCCTCTAAGCTTCACAACATGGGCGCGCTCAACACTAACCTGGTTACCAACTACGTTTGAGTCATCTAAAGAATGATTTCGCGTAAAACATGTCTTCGTCACATCCATACCCCACCATATGTGTGACCTCCCGTCGTCGTCGCAACCCTCCAGGCTTCAGGACATGGGCGCGCTGAACAGTAACCTGGTTACCAACTACCACCAAGGCTGGCGGCTGGTAACGGCCATGTGGTTACACGGCGGCGTGGTGCATCTCGTGTGTAACCTCCTCGGCATCGCCTTCCTGCTCAACCGCCTCGAGAAGGAGTTCGGGCTGTGTTCGTGCGTGGTGTGGTGTGGTGTGGTGTGGTGCGGTGTAGTGGTGGTGTGGTGGTATGGCGTAAGGCGAGATGGTTGGGGGAAAGGGGATGGACTGATGTTGTGTGGTGGAGGTAGGTAATTGGGTGGGGAAGGGAGGGGGAGGGGGAAGCGGGGGGAAGGGGGGGGGAGAGGGGGGCCTGGACGGGTGCGAATCAACGGGCGAGGAGGGGATTGAGGGGAAATTTATGGGGGGAGGGCTTGGTGCGCACGTAGGTGCGGGGAGGGGAGGAGGGATAGATTCAGGTTCTCGAAGCACATATGATCCTTCAATTCGTGTAACAGCAAACATTCACCATGCTGCATACTCTGTGCCCCTTTGCGCCATGCTCCCTCTGCTGTCCGCTCCGTGTACTCTCCTGTGCTTCTCCGTGGTAGGGCGACCGACGGCCATCTACCTTCTCAGTGGGTTCTTTGCTGCCGTCTTCTCATGCCTCTTTCTCGACACACAGGTACGACCACCCGCTATGGCTTGAAAAAACTTTAAACAGATGAGAAATCCACCTAAACACCGCAGTGCAGTGACTCTGTAATATGCGCCCCTCTCCTCCCTGCGTCAATAGTCATTTTGCTCCTACAAGTGACGCCAGCGAATGCTTCATATCAAATTCAGAGAAGGTGCTTGTGTGGATCATTCACCCTTGTTTTCCTTGTTCATCCCCCTCACCCCTTCTCTCCCCCTTCTACCCACCCACCCACCCAACCTCACCCCTTCTCAATTCTCTGATTTTACCTGGAATCAACATTGATTCCCTGCCCTCAGATCAGCGTGGGTGCATCTGGAGCGTTGTTTGGGCTGGTGGGTGCGTGCCTGTCGGAACTGCTGATCAAATGGAAGCTCTATGACAACAGGGTATGGCATTGGGTGCTTGCTTTCTTTGATGAGTAGTTCATTTTGTTGACTCGAGATTCAACTCTGTTTGGGCTGGTGGGTGCGTGCCTGTCGGAACTGCTGATCAACTGGAAGCTCTACGACAACAGGGTATGGCATTGGGTGCTTGCTTTCTTTGATGAGTAGTTCATATTGTTGACTCGAGATTCAACTCTGTTTGGGCTGGTGGGTGCGTGCCTGTCGGAACTGCTGATCAACTGGAAGCTCTACGACAACAGGGTATGGCATTGGGTGCTTGCTTTCTTTGATGAGTAGTTCATTTTGTTGACTCGAGATTCAACTCTGTTTGGGCTGGTGGGTGCGTGCCTGTCGGAACTGCTGATCAACTGGAAGCTCTACGACAACAGGGTATGGCATTGGGTGCTTGCTTTCTTTGATGAGTAGTTCATTTTGTTGACTCGAGATTCAACTCTGTTTGGGCTGGTGGGTGCATGCCTGTCGGAACTGCTGATCAACTGGAAGCTCTACGACAACAGGGTATGGCATTGGGTGCTTGCTTTCTTTGATGAGTAGTTCATTTTGTTGACTCGAGATTCAACTCTGTTTGGGCTGGTGGGTGCGTGCCTGTCGGAACTGCTGATCAACTGGAAGCTCTACGACAACAGGGTATGGCATTGGGTGCTTGCTTTCTTTGATGAGTAGTTCATTTTGTTGACTCGAGATTCAACTCTGTTTGGGCTGGTGGGTGCGTGCCTGTCGGAACTGCTGATCAACTGGAAGCTCTACGAGAACAGGGTATGGCATTGGGTGCTTGCTTTCTTTGATGAGTAGTTCATTTTGTTGACTCGAGATTCAACTCTGTTTGGGCTGGTGGGTGCATGCCTGTCGGAACTGCTGATCAACTGGAAGCTCTACGACAACAGGGTATGGCATTGGGTGCTTGCTTTCTTTGATGAGTAGTTCATTTTGTTGACTCGAGATTCAACTCTGTTTGGGCTGGTGGGTGCGTGCCTGTCGGAACTTCTGATCAACTGGAAGCTCTACGAGAACAGGGTATGGCATTGGGTGCTTGCTTTCTTTGATGAGTAGTTCATTTTGTTGACTCGAGATTCAACTCTGTTTGGGCTGGTGGGTGCGTGCCTGTCGGAACTGCTGATCAACTGGAAGCTCTACGACAACAGGGTATGGCATTGGGTGCTTGCTTTCTTTGATGAGTAGTTCATTTTGTTGACTCGAGATTCAACTCTGTTTGGGCTGGTGGGTGCGTGCCTGTCGGAACTGCTGATCAACTGGAAGCTCTACGACAACAGGGTATGGCATTGGGTGCTTGCTTTCTTTGATGAGTAGTTCATTTTGTTGACTCGAGATTCAACTCTGTTTGGGCTGGTGGGTGCGTGCCTGTCGGAACTGCTGATCAACTGGAAGCTCTACGAGAACAGGGTATGGCATTGGGTGCTTGCTTTCTTTGATGAGTAGTTCATTTTGTTGACTCGAGATTCAACTCTGTTTGGGCTGGTGGGTGCATGCCTGTCGGAACTGCTGATCAACTGGAAGCTCTACGACAACAGGGTATGGCATTGGGTGCTTGCTTTCTTTGATGAGTAGTTCATTTTGTTGACTCGAGATTCAACTCTGTTTGGGCTGGTGGGTGCGTGCCTGTCGGAACTGCTGATCAACTGGAAGCTCTACGACAACAGGGTATGGCATTGGGTGCTTGCTTTCTTTGATGAGTAGTTCATTTTGTTGACTCGAGATTCAACTCTGTTTGGGCTGGTGGGTGCGTGCCTGTCGGAACTGCTGATCAACTGGAAGCTCTACGACAACAGGGTATGGCATTGGGTGCTTGCTTTCTTTGATGAGTAGTTCATTTTGTTGACTCGAGATTCAACTCTGTTTGGGCTGGTGGGTGCGTGCCTGTCGGAACTGCTGATCAACTGGAAGCTCTACGACAACAGGGTATGGCATTGGGTGCTTGCTTTCTTTGATGAGTAGTTCATTTTGTTGACTCGAGATTCAACTCTGTTTGGGCTGGTGGGTGCGTGCCTGTCGGAACTGCTGATCAACTGGAAGCTCTACGAGAACAGGGTATGGCATTGGGTGCTTGCTTTCTTTGATGAGTAGTTCATTTTGTTGACTCGAGATTCAACTCTGTTTGGGCTGGTGGGTGCATGCCTGTCGGAACTGCTGATCAACTGGAAGCTCTACGACAACAGGGTATGGCATTGGGTGCTTGCTTTCTTTGATGAGTAGTTCATTTTGTTGACTCGAGATTCAACTCTGTTTGGGCTGGTGGGTGCGTGCCTGTCGGAACTGCTGATCAACTGGAAGCTCTACGACAACAGGGTATGGCATTGGGTGCTTGCTTTCTTTGATGAGTAGTTCATTTTGTTGACTCGAGATTCAACTCTGTTTGGGCTGGTGGGTGCGTGCCTGTCGGAACTGCTGATCAACTGGAAGCTCTACGACAACAGGGTATGGCATTGGGTGCTTGCTTTCTTTGATGAGTAGTTCATTTTGTTGACTCGAGATTCAACTCTGTTTGGGCTGGTGGGTGCGTGCCTGTCGGAACTGCTGATCAACTGGAAGCTCTACGAGAACAGGGTATGGCATTGGGTGCTTGCTTTCTTTGATGAGTAGTTCATTTTGTTGACTCGAGATTCAACTCTGTTTGGGCTGGTGGGTGCGTGCCTGTCGGAACTGCTGATCAACTGGAAGCTCTACGACAACAGGGTATGGCATTGGGTGCTTGCTTTCTTTGATGAGTAGTTCATTTTGTTGACTCGAGATTCAACTCTGTTTGGGCTGGTGGGTGCGTGCCTGTCGGAACTGCTGATCAACTGGAAGCTCTACGACAACAGGGTATGGCATTGGGTGCTTGCTTTCTTTGATGAGTAGTTCATTTTGTTGACTCGAGATTCAACTCTGTTTGGGCTGGTGGGTGCGTGCCTGTCGGAACTGCTGATCAACTGGAAGCTCTACGAGAACAGGGTATGGCATTGGGTGCTTGCTTTCTTTGATGAGTAGTTCATTTTGTTGACTCGAGATTCAACTCTGTTTGGGCTGGTGGGTGCATGCCTGTCGGAACTGCTGATCAACTGGAAGCTCTACGACAACAGGGTATGGCATTGGGTGCTTGCTTTCTTTGATGAGTAGTTCATTTTGTTGACTCGAGATTCAACTCTGTTTGGGCTGGTGGGTGCGTGCCTGTCGGAACTGCTGATCAACTGGAAGCTCTACGACAACAGGGTATGGCATTGGGTGCTTGCTTTCTTTGATGAGTAGTTCATTTTGTTGACTCGAGATTCAACTCTGTTTGGGCTGGTGGGTGCGTGCCTGTCGGAACTGCTGATCAACTGGAAGCTCTACGACAACAGGGTATGGCATTGGGTGCTTGCTTTCTTTGATGAGTAGTTCATTTTGTTGACTCGAGATTCAACTCTGTTTGGGCTGGTGGGTGCGTGCCTGTCGGAACTGCTGATCAACTGGAAGCTCTACGAGAACAGGGTATGGCATTGGGTGCTTGCTTTCTTTGATGAGTAGTTCATTTTGTTGACTCGAGATTCAACTCTGTTTGGGCTGGTGGGTGCGTGCCTGTCGGAACTGCTGATCAACTGGAAGCTCTACGACAACAGGGTATGGCATTGGGTGCTTGCTTTCTTTGATGAGTAGTTCATTTTGTTGACTCGAGATTCAACTCTGTTTGGGCTGGTGGGTGCGTGCCTGTCGGAACTGCTGATCAACTGGAAGCTCTACGACAACAGCGTATGGCATTGGGTGCTTGCTTTCTTTGATGAGTAGTTCATTTTGTTGACTCGAGATTCAACTCTGTTTGGGCTGGTGGGTGCGTGCCTGTCGGAACTGCTGATCAACTGGAAGCTCTACGACAACAGCGTATGGCATTGGGTGCTTGCTTTCTTTGATGAGTAGTTCATTTTGTTGACTCGAGATTCAACTCTGTTTGGGCTGGTGGGTGCGTGCCTGTCGGAACTGCTGATCAACTGGAAGCTCTACGACAACAGCGTATGGCATTGGGTGCTTGCTTTCTTTGATGAGTAGTTCATTTTGTTGACTCGAGATTCAACTCTGTTTGGGCTGGTGGGTGCGTGCCTGTTGGAACTTCTGATCAACTGGAAGCTCTACGAGAACAGGGTATGGCATTGGGTGCTTGCTTTCTTTGATGAGTAGTTCATTTTGTTGACTCGAGATTCAACTCTGTTTGGGCTGGTGGGTGCGTGCCTGTCGGAACTGCTGATCAACAGGAAGCTCTACGACAACAGGGTATGGCATTGGGTGCTTGCTTTCTTTGATGAGTAGTTCATTTTGTTGACTCGAGATTCAACTCTGTTTGGGCTGGTGGGTGCGTGCCTGTCGGAACTGCTGATCAACTGGACGCTCTACGACAACAGGGTATGGCATTGGGTGCTTGCTTTCTTTGATGAGTAGTTCATTTTGTTGACTCGAGATTCAACTCTGTTTGGGCTGGTGGGTGCGTGCCTGTCGGAACTGCTGATCAACTGGAAGCTCTACGAGAACAGGGTATGGCATTGGGTGCTTGCTTTCTTTGATGAGTAGTTCATTTTGTTGACTCGAGATTCAACTCTGTTTGGGCTGGTGGGTGCGTGCCTGTCGGAACTGCTGATCAACTGGAAGCTCTACGAGAACAGGGTATGGCATTGGGTGCTTGCTTTCTTTGATGAGTAGTTCATTTTGTTGACTCGAGATTCAACTCTGTTTGGGCTGGTGGGTGCGTGCCTGTCGGAACTGCTGATCAACTGGAAGCTCTACGACAACAGGGTATGGCATTGGGTGCTTGCTTTCTTTGATGAGTAGTTCATTTTGTTGACTCGAGATTCAACTCTGTTTGGGCTGGTGGGTGCGTGCCTGTCGGAACTGCTGATCAACTGGAAGCTCTACGACAACAGGGTATGGCATTGGGTGCTTGCTTTCTTTGATGAGTAGTTCATTTTGTTGACTCGAGATTCAACTCTGTTTGGGCTGGTGGGTGCGTGCCTGTCGGAACTGCTGATCAACTGGAAGCTCTACGACAACAGGGTATGGCATTGGGTGCTTGCTTTCTTTGATGAGTAGTTCATTTTGTTGACTCGAGATTCAACTCTGTTTGGGCTGGTGGGTGCGTGCCTGTCGGAACTGCTGATCAACTGGAAGCTCTACGAGAACAGGGTATGGCATTGGGTGCTTGCTTTCTTTGATGAGTAGTTCATTTTGTTGACTCGAGATTCAACTCTGTTTGGGCTGGTGGGTGCATGCCTGTCGGAACTGCTGATCAACTGGAAGCTCTACGACAACAGGGTATGGCATTGGGTGCTTGCTTTCTTTGATGAGTAGTTCATTTTGTTGACTCGAGATTCAACTCTGTTTGGGCTGGTGGGTGCGTGCCTGTCGGAACTGCTGATCAACTGGAAGCTCTACGACAACAGGGTATGGCATTGGGTGCTTGCTTTCTTTGATGAGTAGTTCATTTTGTTGACTCGAGATTCAACTCTGTTTGGGCTGGTGGGTGCGTGCCTGTCGGAACTGCTGATCAACTGGAAGCTCTACGACAACAGGGTATGGCATTGGGTGCTTGCTTTCTTTGATGAGTAGTTCATTTTGTTGACTCGAGATTCAACTCTGTTTGGGCTGGTGGGTGCGTGCCTGTCGGAACTGCTGATCAACTGGAAGCTCTACGAGAACAGGGTATGGCATTGGGTGCTTGCTTTCTTTGATGAGTAGTTCATTTTGTTGACTCGAGATTCAACTCTGTTTGGGCTGGTGGGTGCGTGCCTGTCGGAACTGCTGATCAACTGGAAGCTCTACGACAACAGGGTATGGCATTGGGTGCTTGCTTTCTTTGATGAGTAGTTCATTTTGTTGACTCGAGATTCAACTCTGTTTGGGCTGGTGGGTGCGTGCCTGTCGGAACTGCTGATCAACTGGAAGCTCTACGACAACAGCGTATGGCATTGGGTGCTTGCTTTCTTTGATGAGTAGTTCATTTTGTTGACTCGAGATTCAACTCTGTTTGGGCTGGTGGGTGCGTGCCTGTCGGAACTGCTGATCAACTGGAAGCTCTACGAGAACAGGGTATGGCATTGGGTGCTTGCTTTCTTTGATGAGTAGTTCACTTTGTTGACTCGAGATTCAACTCTGTTTGGGCTGGTGGGTGCGTGCCTGTCGGAACTGCTGATCAACTGGAAGCTCTACGACAACAGGGTATGGCATTGGGTGCTTGCTTTCTTTGATGAGTAGTTCATTTTGTTGACTCGAGATTCAACTCTGTTTGGGCTGGTGGGTGCGTGCCTGTCGGAACTGCTGATCAACTGGAAGCTCTACGACAACAGGGTATGGCATTGGGTGCTTGCTTTCTTTGATGAGTAGTTCATTTTGTTGACTCGAGATTCAACTCTGTTTGGGCTGGTGGGTGCGTGCCTGTCGGAACTGCTGATCAACTGGAAGCTCTACGACAACAGGGTATGGCATTGGGTGCTTGCTTTCTTTGATGAGTAGTTCATTTTGTTGACTCGAGATTCAACTCTGTTTGGGCTGGTGGGTGCGTGCCTGTCGGAACTGCTGATCAACTGGAAGCTCTACGACAACAGGGTATGGCATTGGGTGCTTGCTTTCTTTGATGAGTAGTTCATTTTGTTGACTCGAGATTCAACTCTGTTTGGGCTGGTGGGTGCGTGCCTGTCGGAACTGCTGATCAACTGGAAGCTCTACGACAACAGGGTATGGCATTGGGTGCTTGCTTTCTTTGATGAGTAGTTCATTTTGTTGACTCGAGATTCAACTCTGTTTGGGCTGGTGGGTGCGTGCCTGTCGGAACTGCTGATCAACTGGAAGCTCTACGACAACAGGGTATGGCATTGGGTGCTTGCTTTCTTTGATGAGTAGTTCATTTTGTTGACTCGAGATTCAACTCTGTTTGGGCTGGTGGGTGCGTGCCTGTCGGAACTGCTGATCAACTGGAAGCTCTACGACAACAGGGTATGGCATTGGGTGCTTGCTTTCTTTGATGAGTAGTTCATTTTGTTGACTCGAGATTCAACTCTGTTTGGGCTGGTGGGTGCGTGCCTGTCGGAACTGCTGATCAACTGGAAGCTCTACGACAACAGGGTATGGCATTGGGTGCTTGCTTTCTTTGATGAGTAGTTCATTTTGTTGACTCGAGATTCAACTCTGTTTGGGCTGGTGGGTGCGTGCCTGTCGGAACTGCTGATCAACTGGAAGCTCTACGACAACAGGGTATGGCATTGGGTGCTTGCTTTCTTTGATGAGTAGTTCATTTTGTTGACTCGAGATTCAACTCTGTTTGGGCTGGTGGGTGCATGCCTGTCGGAACTGCTGATCAACTGGAAGCTCTACGACAACAGGGTATGGCATTGGGTGCTTGCTTTCTTTGATGAGTAGTTCATTTTGTTGACTCGAGATTCAACTCTGTTTGGGCTGGTGGGTGCGTGCCTGTCGGAACTGCTGATCAACTGGAAGCTCTACGACAACAGGGTATGGCATTGGGTGCTTGCTTTCTTTGATGAGTAGTTCATTTTGTTGACTCGAGATTCAACTCTGTTTGGGCTGGTGGGTGCGTGCCTGTCGGAACTGCTGATCAACTGGAAGCTCTACGAGAACAGGGTATGGCATTGGGTGCTTGCTTTCTTTGATGAGTAGTTCATTTGTTTAGGCGAGCTGCACTCTAGAAAAAATCTTTGGCAAGTGATAGTCAGTAGTAAAAAGTTTGACCCTGTTAAAAACCAAGAATCTGAAAACCGAACTCTTATTCCACTATAGGATTAAAACGCGAACATGTTTCGGTCGACTGGGACAGGCCCCAAGTCAAGCCTTCATCAGCGCAAGCAGAATGGAAGACAAGAGTGGGAACGAAGCCTTTAAGTAAGAACTACGTTTCGAGAAACCAAAATCTAGGCGCGTAACAACCGTGGCTGATATCTGGGCAGCCAATCCAAAGCACCCTGGAAAGAACCGAGGGGCTCGGGTCTTCATTCCTTGAGGCGTAACGTGGAATTCTCATTCTTCGCCAACTGTAGCTTCGGGAGCCTCGCGCGAACAAGTTACTTTTGCAAGTTACACCCAGCTTTCCAAGCAACAAACATTCTCTCTGTATAAAATCTGCGTGAAAGTAATCTAGTTTTGAGACGTTTCAAAACTACCCCTAGCCCGAGCCGAGCTGACACAGGTGTGTAGGTCGTCTTCAAGACTAGGGGTCCGCGTGTAGAGGGGAGAGAGGTGTGTCGCAAAAGCTGGTTCGCGAGAGTGTCGGCGAGGAGTGGTGCACGATGTGCGAATAGGACGCCCTTGAAGATCGGTCGAAGGAAAACAGGGGGGTAACCACGATCACGAAGGTGTTGGAAGAAGGCGTGTTTCGTTGCTAGGAAAGTTGACACCGAGGTCGAGCGTAGCAGGTAACGCTTCAGTTCGGCGCAGATGAAACTCTCCTTGCAGTGCCGTGGGTGGAAGGAGGAGAAGGGGAGATAGAGGTACCTATTCATCGGCTTCTGAAAAGTACCGAAGTCTAGGATACCACGCTCAGTAAAACGTGGCCCTTTGTGGAGGACCATGTCCAGAAAGTCAACCGAACGATCCGAGATGTTCCACGTGATCCTGATATTCGGATCCAAGCCGTTGAAGGTGCGCAGGTACTCCTCTAAATCTGACCGCGACCCTGGCCAAATGATAAGGCCATCATCGATGTAACGGACGTGGTAACAAGGTGACACCCCGGTCCACCTCTCCTTTAACAGCTCATCGAGACGGCTCATGAAGAGTATGGCAAAACACACTTCTACAGGAGTTCCCATTGCAGTGCCCTGCACTTGATGAAACACTTCGCCGTCGAACTCTACGTAGGAGTTCCTCATGACCCAACCCAGTAGAGCCATAAGCGGTTGAGATAGCTGCGTGTTGTCTCTCGTCAAAAAACTGCTAACTGCGTCAAGTCCTCGATCTATAGCTATGCTGGGGTAGAGCGAGGTCACGTCGTACGTCGCTAGGAGAATGTAAGGCGGAAAGGCTGTAGTCTGCAGCTTCGCTAGCAGTGAGAGAGAATCGCGCAGGTAGGTGGCTCGTTTTAGGACTAGCGGTCTTAGTTGCAAATCCAGCCAACGACTCGCATTAGTAGTTACCCATGAGTGTGAAGGTTTGACTTGGGGCCGTTCCCAGTCGACCGAAACATGTTCGCGTTTTAATCCTTTAGTGGAATACGAGTTCGGTTTTCAGATTCTTGGTTTTTAACAGGGTCAAACTTTTTACTACTCACTATCACTTGCTAAAGATTTTTTCTAGAGTGCAGCTCGCCTAAACAAAGCTTCTATGGCGGATGGTATGAAACTTGGGTTCAGTTACCAGGGTATAGAATCTCCATTGATTGGACTCGCCTACTTAACTTCTTTGCTCAGCGAGCTGTATCCGCTGACTCACCCAGTGTATCTGCTGACTGACTCAGAGTACCTGCTGACTCACCCAGTGTATCTGCTGATTCACCCTGTGTATCTGCTGACTCACCCTGTGTATTGCTGATTCACCCTGTGTATCTGCTGACTCACCAAGTGTATCTGCTGATTCACCCTGTGTATCTGCTGACTCACCCTGTGTATCTGCTGACTCACCCTGTGTATCTGCTGACTCACCTTGTGTATCTGCTGACTCACCCTGTGTATCTGCTGACTCACCCAGTGTATCTAGTGAACCGCTCGGGCCCCACGATCTCAATCGTCTCGTTGTTCTCCATGGCGGGCAGGAAAAGCATTCCCACGATGAGCTCCGGGCAGATGACGAAACGAATCTCCTCCTGCGCGCACCCCGAGCCGAGCGTGCCGCCGCCCACAAAGGCATTGGCGAAGTCCACCTGCACACAGCCCGTGCCGTCGTCCTCTATTGTGCCGCGCTCGTGCACCTGAAGAGGGGGAGGCAGATGGGAGGAATGGGAGGAGCGTGTGAAGTGAAGATATGTGCTGCGGCGTTTCGTCGTCCACCTACAGACAGCCCGTGCCGTCGTCCTCTATTGTGCCGCGCTCATGCACCTGGTGGTGCATGGGCACCTGGTGGTGCATGGGGGGAGAGAGGGGGAAGGGGGGTGTGTTGGGAGGGAGGAACGGGTGGAAGAGGGGTAAGGGGGAGGCCATGTGACAAAAAAAGAGCAGTGCATCAAGCAACAGGTGTGATATGATTGGAAGCACTGCACAAATGCCTTCTGTTTTTCCTCCCAAATATGCATCCTATCTCACTCACCCAAACCTGTCCCCCCACTCAACACACCTCTTATCTCCAACATCCCCCTTCACCCAGCACGCCTCTCCCCCCAACAACCCTCTCCCCTCCCCCCCCACAACGCCCTTCGCACTCACCACCAGGGCGCAGAGCGGAATCCGCCTTGTCCCCCAGAAGTCCGCGCCAGGGGGAGGGGGAAGCGTCCCCCAGCTCCCCCCGAAGCTCCTGGTGCTCCCTCCACTCCGCAACCCCCCTCCTTCCCCGCCCTTCCCCCACGACCCTCCCAGGCTCGGATCCGAGCCAGTTGTCGGACCTGAGCTTCGGTTGGAGCTGCTTTTCTGCATGGGCGAGCTTCGGGAACCACTGTGGTAACCACTACCGTAACCGTTCCCGTTACCATTACCGTTACCGTTACCGTTACCGCCGCCGTTACCACTGCCCTTACTGCCGCCATTACCGCTACCGTGCCGCCCACCCTGCCCACCACTCCCACCGCTTCCGGGCGGCGAACTACCTCCGCCTTGTCTCATGGTCCCACTTCCCCGCCCTCCACCCTCCCCTGCCTCCCCACCCCAACCCAATACATCCTGCTGCTGCTGCTGCTGCTGTTGCTTTAGGTGGCCTGGTGTGTCAGTACCGGGGGTGTTGAACGGGTGGAGGGTCGGCGGGGCGGCAGCAGCGGGTGTGACAGTGGCGGGTGTGACAGCAGTGAGCGGCAGCACCTTGCGCTCGTAGGAGACGGCGCCCTGAGGCATGGAGGAGACGACTCGGCGGAAGTAGTGCAGCAGGCAGCGCAGCTTCTCTTGTTGTTGCGGCGAGCCCTCGTATATGCCGCTGAGAGGTTCGGAAAGGACGGGAATGGGGAGGGGAACGATGGGATTCTGAGGCAATCAATGCTCTGAGGCACGGGGAGAGGACGCGGCAGGATTGATGCAGCAGGCAGCGCAGCTTCTCCTGCTGCTGCGGCGACTCCTCGTATATGCCCTTGGCTAGCGCAACAGATGAGGGGTTGGGCAAACGGAGAGAGCGGATAGAAAGAGGGGTGAGAGGGTGGAGACTCACCCATAGAGGCGGTCGAAGTTGATCTCTGGTAGTCTCTCCTGCGCGCGCCCGGCCGTGGGATACACGCAGAAGAACGCGCCCACCAATAGCGCCGCAGCAAGCTCCTGCGTTATAAGCACAAGCCCCGGCTGCTGCGGCCTCAGCAGCTGCAGCGTCATCTGCGTCCCCCTCCGCCACTTCTCACTCCCCCCGCTCCCGCTTCCGCTTCCGCTTCCGCCGCTTCCGCTCCCCCCGCTGCTGCCGGATTGCGCTGCGGCTTGGGCTGCCCGAGCCACGCTCCGAGCCTGCTGGGAGACGAGGCTCGGGAGACGGAGAGCGAGCGAGGCCATTCCGGGCAGCGTGAAGAAGAAAAACTCCTGAGATTCCTCCTCGGAGAGAATCTGCAGGTACGTTTGGGGCGAGAGGGGTTAAGGGGACAGGGAGGAGAGGGATGAGAATAGCGTTCAAGCAGCGAGGGTTGACATGAATAGACTCGAAGGGACGTTGGCAAATGCACATTTCCACATTCCTGATTCGACTTGAAAACACCCGCGTACCAGACGAGGTTGTTGAACTCACCTCGTCGAAGAATTCAGCGAGGCCTTTCGCGAGCCGAGGGTTACCATCGCTGAGACTCAGCTCCCTGCGAATGTCGATTATCGCGTCGGCTAACGTCTCGCCACTCGCCACCTGCGGCGCGGACAGGGAGACACCGGAGATGTAGAACACGAGTATGAGAGCACGCGTGAAATAACGCAGGAAACTGGAGTTTGGACAAACTTCGTGAAACAACCAGCGCAAGCTGATGCTGATTCCAGCAAGCGCACCTGGCTAGCAGCGGGGCCACGCGCAATGGCGGCGAACGCATGAGCGACGGTCCCGGGCCACGCATACTCTCTCCGCGTGCTGCTCACGCTCGCACTGTTGTTGTTATTGTTGTTCGTCTGATTGTTGTTATCTTTCGCTGGCTGGTTACTGCTGTCAATCACTCCCGTCGCGTACAGCCGCGACGCCGCTGTGTTCGCCGCATCCGTGTTAAACCCCGCCGGGCCGGCACCGCTGAAGCCGTAGCTCGTGCCTGCGCCGGCAACACCACCGGCGGCAACGCCGGTTGTAACGCCGGCTTCGCGGCTCCCGCCGAATCCCGCGTCCGACGGTAGCGTGCTCAGGCTCGGTGCGGGGCCGAAGGGGAGGAAATACGAGAGATCTCTCTTTTCAGGAAACATGGCGGAATGCGTAGCTATGGAAGGGAAAGCTTTATACTGGAAAGATTTGAAAAGCTTGTTATGGCGAGCTTCATCGAGAAAACCAATGGAGGTTACGACGGAAAGACGTATTATGGGGTGTGATGAGGGAGTTGAAATTTGGTAACCCAGCGAAAGCTTCGTTTTGAAACGTCCTTGAAAAAATGGAGAGCGATCAGTGTCGGAAGAAAGACTAAGTGCAGAGATTATTAACTACACTATGATCAGCCCTAATCAAGAATAATTCAAGGCAAGCAATCCACACTTTGACGCCTTTTGCATCGATCAATCGACAATAAGCGTTCAAGCAAAGACTGCTAACAAGAGAGCCAAGTTAATGCGAGTCAAAGGAAAGACAGCTTCATCTGGGTTTGTCTGCAGACCATGTAGGAAACCCTCATTGGAACCTCGGAAACGCTGATGTGCTGCTGCAGGGAGCAGACTGTTTGATGTGGGCTCTTTGGAATGTCTTGAAGATCAGAAGGAAACGAGATCCCTGAATGGAAGGTGAGAGTGACAGGAGGAGGAAAGAAAGCGATGAGGAGGGAAGAAAAAGGTAAAGAAAGTGGATGTGCGGATTGGTGGTTATCGTTGATGAAGAAATCTCAACAGCTGTGCACCAATCGCGGACAGTGCGGGCCGATCGAAAAAGGTCATCCAGGTCACATGAAAGTATCGGATGAGAGATCTACGCCGGCTTTTGTGTGTCAAGAAAGTGAAAAAGTGCAATGAAAAGCGCATCTGCTTGGTCCCAACCATGAGATATTTCCGACGTGTGCCACGTCACCTGTCAGCTATTTTCCACGTCCCGTAGCAAACAGCAGGGCGCAGTTGGGCATCTAAACTATTTATCTTTATGTACTCGGAATGAAGTTCCTCGTTTTTATACACGTCGAAAGTGCCGTTGAATCCATGTCCATATTCTATATCTGTATGTGCAGGGTCTCACTATTTATTGTACAACTATTCCTCCTAGTGTAACACTTACATTATGTCAGTTACGTGTACATGATCGCGGATGTCAGGTTCGCTTGTGTCACCTCGCTGGTGGTCGGTCGGTGTGGAACATATGTGTTGGAATTCAGTGACTGGTCGAAGCGATGCGCACAAGGTGTCACAGAAAGCGTTCGCAAGGCTGAGGGGGGACTAGACCAGCTCGGTCGCGGAAGCGGGGACTGCCGTGACTGCGCACGGCACCGCTCTGCGCCTCCCTTTTTCCACCAAGGGGAACAAAACACAGCCCTTGGCGGAAGAATGGACAGCTTTTGCGCGGAATCTCCGGAAGTTGCAGCTGACATTGGTGAAGCAAGGCGGAGGATTACAGACAAAAACATTTCAAGCCCAGCCCGCGCGGAAACATCTGCAGAATCGCCTCTTTTCCGCCGTCTTTCAGCTAACGCACTTTGTGAAATGAGCGGAAAGTATGGGTTTGTGGGAGCATGGCGGAAACTTGTACAGTTCACAAATACAATGGAGGTGAATCTTCTCGGCATTCTCTAGGACAAGCTACAGCACCCATTCCCATTTGTCGGTCCTTTTGTCAGGGAGATGACACCCTGTAACAGCTCAAGGTGACCTATAATGTTGGTTCTGATCTGATGTGAGCTATTGGGTAGCTTGAGCTTTTGGTCTAACGATGATTGGTTCTGTCCCTAACTTCAGTTCCTTTCATCTCTCTTGACCGCTTGTTGGCGGAATCACTTGCTATACGCGCCGCTCCTCCTACTTCTAGGACAATCTTAAAGAATCGATTACCGCGTAGTTAAGCATCCGCTTATCGTCCGCTTCATTCTCTTAGAACCCATTGTCTGGATTATTTCGCAATGGGTCGCATAGTAGGTCGCGGAGGCTCAGATCCTTATTCGAGCGACGTCGAGATGCCGTCGTCTACGAGCCTCCGCTCCTCCTCCTCTCTCTCCTCCACTCCCTCCGCTCCGCTCGCTCACTCGCGCTCCGGCGAATACCCGTACGCTCCTTCCCATCCCGCCATCGTGTCATCTCATAACGAGTACGCTGACGACAGCCACTCCGCGTATCATCAAGGGGGTCAGTTCCACTCGTACGCATCTGGCAGTACGATCGTACCGTACGCGTACCCTCCTCCTCCTCCGCCTGAATACCCCTCCGGAATCAACCCAGCAGCGTACCCCCCTGTTGTTCCACCTTCAAACCCTCGGGATCCTTCTCGGAAACCGCGGTGGTATAGGAAGGTGCCATGGCTGGCGCTGACCGTATTAATCGCCTGCATAGTAGTCTTTATTGTGACCATGGCGGTGAATGATTGCCCGTCGAAGCCGCACCCGCAAGGCCAGAGCTGCGTGCTGCCTTGGCTGGGTCGCTTCTCCTTCGAGCCGCTTAATATCAACCCTCTCTTCGGTCCAACCGCCTTAACGTAAGCGACCTGTGACTTACCACCCTACCCCTTCCTCCTCCCTCCCCCACAAACCCCCCACCCCGCCCCTTCCCCCTCCCCCCGCCACCCTCTTCCCCTCTAGCCCGGTCTTTGCTCTTTCGAGTATATCACTCAGACGTCTCTAATGGGTGTTTCGAAGCTGATCATTGCGCGTCTGTCGCGTATCCGTCTGGATGTCGTCCTCACCTGCCGTCGTCGCAGCCCTCTAAGCTTCACAACATGGGCGCGCTCAACACTAACCTGGTTACCAACTACGTTTGAGTCATCTAAAGAATGATTTCGCGTAAAACATGTCTTCGTCACATCCATACCCCACCATATGTGTGACCTCCCGTCGTCGTCGCAACCCTCCAGGCTTCAGGACATGGGCGCGCTGAACAGTAACCTGGTTACCAACTACCACCAAGGCTGGCGGCTGGTAACGGCCATGTGGTTACACGGCGGCGTGGTGCATCTCGTGTGTAACCTCCTCGGCATCGCCTTCCTGCTCAACCGCCTCGAGAAGGAGTTCGGGCTGTGTTCGTGCGTGGTGTGGTGTGGTGTGGTGTGGTGCGGTGTAGTGGTGGTGTGGTGGTATGGCGTAAGGCGAGATGGTTGGGGGAAAGGGGATGGACTGATGTTGTGTGGTGGAGGTAGGTAATTGGGTGGGGAAGGGAGGGGGAGGGGGAAGCGGGGGGAAGGGGGGGGGAGAGGGGGGCCTGGACGGGTGCGAATCAACGGGCGAGGAGGGGATTGAGGGGAAATTTATGGGGGGAGGGCTTGGTGCGCACGTAGGTGCGGGGAGGGGAGGAGGGATAGATTCAGGTTCTCGAAGCACATATGATCCTTCAATTCGTGTAACAGCAAACATTCACCATGCTGCATACTCTGTGCCCCTTTGCGCCATGCTCCCTCTGCTGTCCGCTCCGTGTACTCTCCTGTGCTTCTCCGTGGTAGGGCGACCGACGGCCATCTACCTTCTCAGTGGGTTCTTTGCTGCCGTCTTCTCATGCCTCTTTCTCGACACACAGGTACGACCACCCGCTATGGCTTGAAAAAACTTTAAACAGATGAGAAATCCACCTAAACACCGCAGTGCAGTGACTCTGTAATATGCGCCCCTCTCCTCCCTGCGTCAATAGTCATTTTGCTCCTACAAGTGACGCCAGCGAATGCTTCATATCAAATTCAGAGAAGGTGCTTGTGTGGATCATTCACCCTTGTTTTCCTTGTTCATCCCCCTCACCCCTTCTCTCCCCCTTCTACCCACCCACCCACCCAACCTCACCCCTTCTCAATTCTCTGATTTTACCTGGAATCAACATTGATTCCCTGCCCTCAGATCAGCGTGGGTGCATCTGGAGCGTTGTTTGGGCTGGTGGGTGCGTGCCTGTCGGAACTGCTGATCAAATGGAAGCTCTATGACAACAGGGTATGGCATTGGGTGCTTGCTTTCTTTGATGAGTAGTTCATTTTGTTGACTCGAGATTCAACTCTGTTTGGGCTGGTGGGTGCGTGCCTGTCGGAACTGCTGATCAACTGGAAGCTCTACGACAACAGGGTATGGCATTGGGTGCTTGCTTTCTTTGATGAGTAGTTCATATTGTTGACTCGAGATTCAACTCTGTTTGGGCTGGTGGGTGCGTGCCTGTCGGAACTGCTGATCAACTGGAAGCTCTACGACAACAGGGTATGGCATTGGGTGCTTGCTTTCTTTGATGAGTAGTTCATTTTGTTGACTCGAGATTCAACTCTGTTTGGGCTGGTGGGTGCGTGCCTGTCGGAACTGCTGATCAACTGGAAGCTCTACGACAACAGGGTATGGCATTGGGTGCTTGCTTTCTTTGATGAGTAGTTCATTTTGTTGACTCGAGATTCAACTCTGTTTGGGCTGGTGGGTGCATGCCTGTCGGAACTGCTGATCAACTGGAAGCTCTACGACAACAGGGTATGGCATTGGGTGCTTGCTTTCTTTGATGAGTAGTTCATTTTGTTGACTCGAGATTCAACTCTGTTTGGGCTGGTGGGTGCGTGCCTGTCGGAACTGCTGATCAACTGGAAGCTCTACGACAACAGGGTATGGCATTGGGTGCTTGCTTTCTTTGATGAGTAGTTCATTTTGTTGACTCGAGATTCAACTCTGTTTGGGCTGGTGGGTGCGTGCCTGTCGGAACTGCTGATCAACTGGAAGCTCTACGAGAACAGGGTATGGCATTGGGTGCTTGCTTTCTTTGATGAGTAGTTCATTTTGTTGACTCGAGATTCAACTCTGTTTGGGCTGGTGGGTGCATGCCTGTCGGAACTGCTGATCAACTGGAAGCTCTACGACAACAGGGTATGGCATTGGGTGCTTGCTTTCTTTGATGAGTAGTTCATTTTGTTGACTCGAGATTCAACTCTGTTTGGGCTGGTGGGTGCGTGCCTGTCGGAACTTCTGATCAACTGGAAGCTCTACGAGAACAGGGTATGGCATTGGGTGCTTGCTTTCTTTGATGAGTAGTTCATTTTGTTGACTCGAGATTCAACTCTGTTTGGGCTGGTGGGTGCGTGCCTGTCGGAACTGCTGATCAACTGGAAGCTCTACGACAACAGGGTATGGCATTGGGTGCTTGCTTTCTTTGATGAGTAGTTCATTTTGTTGACTCGAGATTCAACTCTGTTTGGGCTGGTGGGTGCGTGCCTGTCGGAACTGCTGATCAACTGGAAGCTCTACGACAACAGGGTATGGCATTGGGTGCTTGCTTTCTTTGATGAGTAGTTCATTTTGTTGACTCGAGATTCAACTCTGTTTGGGCTGGTGGGTGCGTGCCTGTCGGAACTGCTGATCAACTGGAAGCTCTACGAGAACAGGGTATGGCATTGGGTGCTTGCTTTCTTTGATGAGTAGTTCATTTTGTTGACTCGAGATTCAACTCTGTTTGGGCTGGTGGGTGCATGCCTGTCGGAACTGCTGATCAACTGGAAGCTCTACGACAACAGGGTATGGCATTGGGTGCTTGCTTTCTTTGATGAGTAGTTCATTTTGTTGACTCGAGATTCAACTCTGTTTGGGCTGGTGGGTGCGTGCCTGTCGGAACTGCTGATCAACTGGAAGCTCTACGACAACAGGGTATGGCATTGGGTGCTTGCTTTCTTTGATGAGTAGTTCATTTTGTTGACTCGAGATTCAACTCTGTTTGGGCTGGTGGGTGCGTGCCTGTCGGAACTGCTGATCAACTGGAAGCTCTACGACAACAGGGTATGGCATTGGGTGCTTGCTTTCTTTGATGAGTAGTTCATTTTGTTGACTCGAGATTCAACTCTGTTTGGGCTGGTGGGTGCGTGCCTGTCGGAACTGCTGATCAACTGGAAGCTCTACGACAACAGGGTATGGCATTGGGTGCTTGCTTTCTTTGATGAGTAGTTCATTTTGTTGACTCGAGATTCAACTCTGTTTGGGCTGGTGGGTGCGTGCCTGTCGGAACTGCTGATCAACTGGAAGCTCTACGAGAACAGGGTATGGCATTGGGTGCTTGCTTTCTTTGATGAGTAGTTCATTTTGTTGACTCGAGATTCAACTCTGTTTGGGCTGGTGGGTGCATGCCTGTCGGAACTGCTGATCAACTGGAAGCTCTACGACAACAGGGTATGGCATTGGGTGCTTGCTTTCTTTGATGAGTAGTTCATTTTGTTGACTCGAGATTCAACTCTGTTTGGGCTGGTGGGTGCGTGCCTGTCGGAACTGCTGATCAACTGGAAGCTCTACGACAACAGGGTATGGCATTGGGTGCTTGCTTTCTTTGATGAGTAGTTCATTTTGTTGACTCGAGATTCAACTCTGTTTGGGCTGGTGGGTGCGTGCCTGTCGGAACTGCTGATCAACTGGAAGCTCTACGACAACAGGGTATGGCATTGGGTGCTTGCTTTCTTTGATGAGTAGTTCATTTTGTTGACTCGAGATTCAACTCTGTTTGGGCTGGTGGGTGCGTGCCTGTCGGAACTGCTGATCAACTGGAAGCTCTACGAGAACAGGGTATGGCATTGGGTGCTTGCTTTCTTTGATGAGTAGTTCATTTTGTTGACTCGAGATTCAACTCTGTTTGGGCTGGTGGGTGCGTGCCTGTCGGAACTGCTGATCAACTGGAAGCTCTACGACAACAGGGTATGGCATTGGGTGCTTGCTTTCTTTGATGAGTAGTTCATTTTGTTGACTCGAGATTCAACTCTGTTTGGGCTGGTGGGTGCGTGCCTGTCGGAACTGCTGATCAACTGGAAGCTCTACGACAACAGGGTATGGCATTGGGTGCTTGCTTTCTTTGATGAGTAGTTCATTTTGTTGACTCGAGATTCAACTCTGTTTGGGCTGGTGGGTGCGTGCCTGTCGGAACTGCTGATCAACTGGAAGCTCTACGAGAACAGGGTATGGCATTGGGTGCTTGCTTTCTTTGATGAGTAGTTCATTTTGTTGACTCGAGATTCAACTCTGTTTGGGCTGGTGGGTGCATGCCTGTCGGAACTGCTGATCAACTGGAAGCTCTACGACAACAGGGTATGGCATTGGGTGCTTGCTTTCTTTGATGAGTAGTTCATTTTGTTGACTCGAGATTCAACTCTGTTTGGGCTGGTGGGTGCGTGCCTGTCGGAACTGCTGATCAACTGGAAGCTCTACGACAACAGGGTATGGCATTGGGTGCTTGCTTTCTTTGATGAGTAGTTCATTTTGTTGACTCGAGATTCAACTCTGTTTGGGCTGGTGGGTGCGTGCCTGTCGGAACTGCTGATCAACTGGAAGCTCTACGACAACAGGGTATGGCATTGGGTGCTTGCTTTCTTTGATGAGTAGTTCATTTTGTTGACTCGAGATTCAACTCTGTTTGGGCTGGTGGGTGCGTGCCTGTCGGAACTGCTGATCAACTGGAAGCTCTACGAGAACAGGGTATGGCATTGGGTGCTTGCTTTCTTTGATGAGTAGTTCATTTTGTTGACTCGAGATTCAACTCTGTTTGGGCTGGTGGGTGCGTGCCTGTCGGAACTGCTGATCAACTGGAAGCTCTACGACAACAGGGTATGGCATTGGGTGCTTGCTTTCTTTGATGAGTAGTTCATTTTGTTGACTCGAGATTCAACTCTGTTTGGGCTGGTGGGTGCGTGCCTGTCGGAACTGCTGATCAACTGGAAGCTCTACGACAACAGCGTATGGCATTGGGTGCTTGCTTTCTTTGATGAGTAGTTCATTTTGTTGACTCGAGATTCAACTCTGTTTGGGCTGGTGGGTGCGTGCCTGTCGGAACTGCTGATCAACTGGAAGCTCTACGACAACAGCGTATGGCATTGGGTGCTTGCTTTCTTTGATGAGTAGTTCATTTTGTTGACTCGAGATTCAACTCTGTTTGGGCTGGTGGGTGCGTGCCTGTCGGAACTGCTGATCAACTGGAAGCTCTACGACAACAGCGTATGGCATTGGGTGCTTGCTTTCTTTGATGAGTAGTTCATTTTGTTGACTCGAGATTCAACTCTGTTTGGGCTGGTGGGTGCGTGCCTGTTGGAACTTCTGATCAACTGGAAGCTCTACGAGAACAGGGTATGGCATTGGGTGCTTGCTTTCTTTGATGAGTAGTTCATTTTGTTGACTCGAGATTCAACTCTGTTTGGGCTGGTGGGTGCGTGCCTGTCGGAACTGCTGATCAACTGGAAGCTCTACGACAACAGGGTATGGCATTGGGTGCTTGCTTTCTTTGATGAGTAGTTCATTTTGTTGACTCGAGATTCAACTCTGTTTGGGCTGGTGGGTGCGTGCCTGTCGGAACTGCTGATCAACTGGACGCTCTACGACAACAGGGTATGGCATTGGGTGCTTGCTTTCTTTGATGAGTAGTTCATTTTGTTGACTCGAGATTCAACTCTGTTTGGGCTGGTGGGTGCGTGCCTGTCGGAACTGCTGATCAACTGGAAGCTCTACGAGAACAGGGTATGGCATTGGGTGCTTGCTTTCTTTGATGAGTAGTTCATTTTGTTGACTCGAGATTCAACTCTGTTTGGGCTGGTGGGTGCGTGCCTGTCGGAACTGCTGATCAACTGGAAGCTCTACGAGAACAGGGTATGGCATTGGGTGCTTGCTTTCTTTGATGAGTAGTTCATTTTGTTGACTCGAGATTCAACTCTGTTTGGGCTGGTGGGTGCGTGCCTGTCGGAACTGCTGATCAACTGGAAGCTCTACGACAACAGGGTATGGCATTGGGTGCTTGCTTTCTTTGATGAGTAGTTCATTTTGTTGACTCGAGATTCAACTCTGTTTGGGCTGGTGGGTGCGTGCCTGTCGGAACTGCTGATCAACTGGAAGCTCTACGACAACAGGGTATGGCATTGGGTGCTTGCTTTCTTTGATGAGTAGTTCATTTTGTTGACTCGAGATTCAACTCTGTTTGGGCTGGTGGGTGCGTGCCTGTCGGAACTGCTGATCAACTGGAAGCTCTACGACAACAGGGTATGGCATTGGGTGCTTGCTTTCTTTGATGAGTAGTTCATTTTGTTGACTCGAGATTCAACTCTGTTTGGGCTGGTGGGTGCGTGCCTGTCGGAACTGCTGATCAACTGGAAGCTCTACGAGAACAGGGTATGGCATTGGGTGCTTGCTTTCTTTGATGAGTAGTTCATTTTGTTGACTCGAGATTCAACTCTGTTTGGGCTGGTGGGTGCATGCCTGTCGGAACTGCTGATCAACTGGAAGCTCTACGACAACAGGGTATGGCATTGGGTGCTTGCTTTCTTTGATGAGTAGTTCATTTTGTTGACTCGAGATTCAACTCTGTTTGGGCTGGTGGGTGCGTGCCTGTCGGAACTGCTGATCAACTGGAAGCTCTACGACAACAGGGTATGGCATTGGGTGCTTGCTTTCTTTGATGAGTAGTTCATTTTGTTGACTCGAGATTCAACTCTGTTTGGGCTGGTGGGTGCGTGCCTGTCGGAACTGCTGATCAACTGGAAGCTCTACGACAACAGGGTATGGCATTGGGTGCTTGCTTTCTTTGATGAGTAGTTCATTTTGTTGACTCGAGATTCAACTCTGTTTGGGCTGGTGGGTGCGTGCCTGTCGGAACTGCTGATCAACTGGAAGCTCTACGAGAACAGGGTATGGCATTGGGTGCTTGCTTTCTTTGATGAGTAGTTCATTTTGTTGACTCGAGATTCAACTCTGTTTGGGCTGGTGGGTGCGTGCCTGTCGGAACTGCTGATCAACTGGAAGCTCTACGACAACAGGGTATGGCATTGGGTGCTTGCTTTCTTTGATGAGTAGTTCATTTTGTTGACTCGAGATTCAACTCTGTTTGGGCTGGTGGGTGCGTGCCTGTCGGAACTGCTGATCAACTGGAAGCTCTACGACAACAGCGTATGGCATTGGGTGCTTGCTTTCTTTGATGAGTAGTTCATTTTGTTGACTCGAGATTCAACTCTGTTTGGGCTGGTGGGT
Source organism: Closterium sp. Naga37s-1 (assembly GCA_947471745.1). Classification (NCBI taxonomy): domain Eukaryota; kingdom Viridiplantae; phylum Streptophyta; class Zygnematophyceae; order Desmidiales; family Closteriaceae; genus Closterium; species Closterium sp. Naga37s-1. Next base: position 1,519,117 of record CANJKZ010001036.1, read on the forward strand.
GCGTGCCTGTCGGAACTGCTGATCAACTGGAAGCTCTACGAGAACAGGGTATGGCATTGGGTGCTTGCTTTCTTTGATGAGTAGTTCACTTTGTTGACTCGAGATTCAACTCTGTTTGGGCTGGTGGGTGCGTGCCTGTCGGAACTGCTGATCAACTGGAAGCTCTACGACAACAGGGTATGGCATTGGGTGCTTGCTTTCTTTGATGAGTAGTTCATTTTGTTGACTCGAGATTCAACTCTGTTTGGGCTGGTGGGTGCGTGCCTGTCGGAACTGCTGATCAACTGGAAGCTCTACGACAACAGGGTATGGCATTGGGTGCTTGCTTTCTTTGATGAGTAGTTCATTTTGTTGACTCGAGATTCAACTCTGTTTGGGCTGGTGGGTGCGTGCCTGTCGGAACTGCTGATCAACTGGAAGCTCTACGACAACAGGGTATGGCATTGGGTGCTTGCTTTCTTTGATGAGTAGTTCATTTTGTTGACTCGAGATTCAACTCTGTTTGGGCTGGTGGGTGCGTGCCTGTCGGAACTGCTGATCAACTGGAAGCTCTACGACAACAGGGTATGGCATTGGGTGCTTGCTTTCTTTGATGAGTAGTTCATTTTGTTGACTCGAGATTCAACTCTGTTTGGGCTGGTGGGTGCGTGCCTGTCGGAACTGCTGATCAACTGGAAGCTCTACGACAACAGGGTATGGCATTGGGTGCTTGCTTTCTTTGATGAGTAGTTCATTTTGTTGACTCGAGATTCAACTCTGTTTGGGCTGGTGGGTGCGTGCCTGTCGGAACTGCTGATCAACTGGAAGCTCTACGACAACAGGGTATGGCATTGGGTGCTTGCTTTCTTTGATGAGTAGTTCATTTTGTTGACTCGAGATTCAACTCTGTTTGGGCTGGTGGGTGCGTGCCTGTCGGAACTGCTGATCAACTGGAAGCTCTACGACAACAGGGTATGGCATTGGGTGCTTGCTTTCTTTGATGAGTAGTTCATTTTGTTGACTCGAGATTCAACTCTGTTTGGGCTGGTGGGTGCGTGCCTGTCGGAACTGCTGATCAACTGGAAGCTCTACGACAACAGGGTATGGCATTGGGTGCTTGCTTTCTTTGATGAGTAGTTCATTTTGTTGACTCGAGATTCAACTCTGTTTGGGCTGGTGGGTGCGTGCCTGTCGGAACTGCTGATCAACTGGAAGCTCTACGACAACAGGGTATGGCATTGGGTGCTTGCTTTCTTTGATGAGTAGTTCATTTTGTTGACTCGAGATTCAACTCTGTTTGGGCTGGTGGGTGCATGCCTGTCGGAACTGCTGATCAACTGGAAGCTCTACGACAACAGGGTATGGCATTGGGTGCTTGCTTTCTTTGATGAGTAGTTCATTTTGTTGACTCGAGATTCAACTCTGTTTGGGCTGGTGGGTGCGTGCCTGTCGGAACTGCTGATCAACTGGAAGCTCTACGACAACAGGGTATGGCATTGGGTGCTTGCTTTCTTTGATGAGTAGTTCATTTTGTTGACTCGAGATTCAACTCTGTTTGGGCTGGTGGGTGCGTGCCTGTCGGAACTGCTGATCAACTGGAAGCTCTACGAGAACAGGGTATGGCATTGGGTGCTTGCTTTCTTTGATGAGTAGTTCATTTGTTTAGGCGAGCTGCACTCTAGAAAAAATCTTTGGCAAGTGATAGTCAGTAGTAAAAAGTTTGACCCTGTTAAAAACCAAGAATCTGAAAACCGAACTCTTATTCCACTATAGGATTAAAACGCGAACATGTTTCGGTCGACTGGGACAGGCCCCAAGTCAAGCCTTCATCAGCGCAAGCAGAATGGAAGACAAGAGTGGGAACGAAGCCTTTAAGTAAGAACTACGTTTCGAGAAACCAAAATCTAGGCGCGTAACAACCGTGGCTGATATCTGGGCAGCCAATCCAAAGCACCCTGGAAAGAACCGAGGGGCTCGGGTCTTCATTCCTTGAGGCGTAACGTGGAATTCTCATTCTTCGCCAACTGTAGCTTCGGGAGCCTCGCGCGAACAAGTTACTTTTGCAAGTTACACCCAGCTTTCCAAGCAACAAACATTCTCTCTGTATAAAATCTGCGTGAAAGTAATCTAGTTTTGAGACGTTTCAAAACTACCCCTAGCCCGAGCCGAGCTGACACAGGTGTGTAGGTCGTCTTCAAGACTAGGGGTCCGCGTGTAGAGGGGAGAGAGGTGTGTCGCAAAAGCTGGTTCGCGAGAGTGTCGGCGAGGAGTGGTGCACGATGTGCGAATAGGACGCCCTTGAAGATCGGTCGAAGGAAAACAGGGGGGTAACCACGATCACGAAGGTGTTGGAAGAAGGCGTGTTTCGTTGCTAGGAAAGTTGACACCGAGGTCGAGCGTAGCAGGTAACGCTTCAGTTCGGCGCAGATGAAACTCTCCTTGCAGTGCCGTGGGTGGAAGGAGGAGAAGGGGAGATAGAGGTACCTATTCATCGGCTTCTGAAAAGTACCGAAGTCTAGGATACCACGCTCAGTAAAACGTGGCCCTTTGTGGAGGACCATGTCCAGAAAGTCAACCGAACGATCCGAGATGTTCCACGTGATCCTGATATTCGGATCCAAGCCGTTGAAGGTGCGCAGGTACTCCTCTAAATCTGACCGCGACCCTGGCCAAATGATAAGGCCATCATCGATGTAACGGACGTGGTAACAAGGTGACACCCCGGTCCACCTCTCCTTTAACAGCTCATCGAGACGGCTCATGAAGAGTATGGCAAAACACACTTCTACAGGAGTTCCCATTGCAGTGCCCTGCACTTGATGAAACACTTCGCCGTCGAACTCTACGTAGGAGTTCCTCATGACCCAACCCAGTAGAGCCATAAGCGGTTGAGATAGCTGCGTGTTGTCTCTCGTCAAAAAACTGCTAACTGCGTCAAGTCCTCGATCTATAGCTATGCTGGGGTAGAGCGAGGTCACGTCGTACGTCGCTAGGAGAATGTAAGGCGGAAAGGCTGTAGTCTGCAGCTTCGCTAGCAGTGAGAGAGAATCGCGCAGGTAGGTGGCTCGTTTTAGGACTAGCGGTCTTAGTTGCAAATCCAGCCAACGACTCGCATTAGTAGTTACCCATGAGTGTGAAGGTTTGACTTGGGGCCGTTCCCAGTCGACCGAAACATGTTCGCGTTTTAATCCTTTAGTGGAATACGAGTTCGGTTTTCAGATTCTTGGTTTTTAACAGGGTCAAACTTTTTACTACTCACTATCACTTGCTAAAGATTTTTTCTAGAGTGCAGCTCGCCTAAACAAAGCTTCTATGGCGGATGGTATGAAACTTGGGTTCAGTTACCAGGGTATAGAATCTCCATTGATTGGACTCGCCTACTTAACTTCTTTGCTCAGCGAGCTGTATCCGCTGACTCACCCAGTGTATCTGCTGACTGACTCAGAGTACCTGCTGACTCACCCAGTGTATCTGCTGATTCACCCTGTGTATCTGCTGACTCACCCTGTGTATTGCTGATTCACCCTGTGTATCTGCTGACTCACCAAGTGTATCTGCTGATTCACCCTGTGTATCTGCTGACTCACCCTGTGTATCTGCTGACTCACCCTGTGTATCTGCTGACTCACCTTGTGTATCTGCTGACTCACCCTGTGTATCTGCTGACTCACCCAGTGTATCTAGTGAACCGCTCGGGCCCCACGATCTCAATCGTCTCGTTGTTCTCCATGGCGGGCAGGAAAAGCATTCCCACGATGAGCTCCGGGCAGATGACGAAACGAATCTCCTCCTGCGCGCACCCCGAGCCGAGCGTGCCGCCGCCCACAAAGGCATTGGCGAAGTCCACCTGCACACAGCCCGTGCCGTCGTCCTCTATTGTGCCGCGCTCGTGCACCTGAAGAGGGGGAGGCAGATGGGAGGAATGGGAGGAGCGTGTGAAGTGAAGATATGTGCTGCGGCGTTTCGTCGTCCACCTACAGACAGCCCGTGCCGTCGTCCTCTATTGTGCCGCGCTCATGCACCTGGTGGTGCATGGGCACCTGGTGGTGCATGGGGGGAGAGAGGGGGAAGGGGGGTGTGTTGGGAGGGAGGAACGGGTGGAAGAGGGGTAAGGGGGAGGCCATGTGACAAAAAAAGAGCAGTGCATCAAGCAACAGGTGTGATATGATTGGAAGCACTGCACAAATGCCTTCTGTTTTTCCTCCCAAATATGCATCCTATCTCACTCACCCAAACCTGTCCCCCCACTCAACACACCTCTTATCTCCAACATCCCCCTTCACCCAGCACGCCTCTCCCCCCAACAACCCTCTCCCCTCCCCCCCCACAACGCCCTTCGCACTCACCACCAGGGCGCAGAGCGGAATCCGCCTTGTCCCCCAGAAGTCCGCGCCAGGGGGAGGGGGAAGCGTCCCCCAGCTCCCCCCGAAGCTCCTGGTGCTCCCTCCACTCCGCAACCCCCCTCCTTCCCCGCCCTTCCCCCACGACCCTCCCAGGCTCGGATCCGAGCCAGTTGTCGGACCTGAGCTTCGGTTGGAGCTGCTTTTCTGCATGGGCGAGCTTCGGGAACCACTGTGGTAACCACTACCGTAACCGTTCCCGTTACCATTACCGTTACCGTTACCGTTACCGTTACCGCCGCCGTTACCACTGCCCTTACTGCCGCCATTACCGCTACCGTGCCGCCCACCCTGCCCACCACTCCCACCGCTTCCGGGCGGCGAACTACCTCCGCCTTGTCTCATGGTCCCACTTCCCCGCCCTCCACCCTCCCCTGCCTCCCCACCCCAACCCAATACATCCTGCTGCTGCTGCTGCTGCTGTTGCTTTAGGTGGCCTGGTGTGTCAGTACCGGGGGTGTTGAACGGGTGGAGGGTCGGCGGGGCGGCAGCAGCGGGTGTGACAGTGGCGGGTGTGACAGCAGTGAGCGGCAGCACCTTGCGCTCGTAGGAGACGGCGCCCTGAGGCATGGAGGAGACGACTCGGCGGAAGTAGTGCAGCAGGCAGCGCAGCTTCTCTTGTTGTTGCGGCGAGCCCTCGTATATGCCGCTGAGAGGTTCGGAAAGGACGGGAATGGGGAGGGGAACGATGGGATTCTGAGGCAATCAATGCTCTGAGGCACGGGGAGAGGACGCGGCAGGATTGATGCAGCAGGCAGCGCAGCTTCTCCTGCTGCTGCGGCGACTCCTCGTATATGCCCTTGGCTAGCGCAACAGATGAGGGGTTGGGCAAACGGAGAGAGCGGATAGAAAGAGGGGTGAGAGGGTGGAGACTCACCCATAGAGGCGGTCGAAGTTGATCTCTGGTAGTCTCTCCTGCGCGCGCCCGGCCGTGGGATACACGCAGAAGAACGCGCCCACCAATAGCGCCGCAGCAAGCTCCTGCGTTATAAGCACAAGCCCCGGCTGCTGCGGCCTCAGCAGCTGCAGCGTCATCTGCGTCCCCCTCCGCCACTTCTCACTCCCCCCGCTCCCGCTTCCGCTTCCGCTTCCGCCGCTTCCGCTCCCCCCGCTGCTGCCGGATTGCGCTGCGGCTTGGGCTGCCCGAGCCACGCTCCGAGCCTGCTGGGAGACGAGGCTCGGGAGACGGAGAGCGAGCGAGGCCATTCCGGGCAGCGTGAAGAAGAAAAACTCCTGAGATTCCTCCTCGGAGAGAATCTGCAGGTACGTTTGGGGCGAGAGGGGTTAAGGGGACAGGGAGGAGAGGGATGAGAATAGCGTTCAAGCAGCGAGGGTTGACATGAATAGACTCGAAGGGACGTTGGCAAATGCACATTTCCACATTCCTGATTCGACTTGAAAACACCCGCGTACCAGACGAGGTTGTTGAACTCACCTCGTCGAAGAATTCAGCGAGGCCTTTCGCGAGCCGAGGGTTACCATCGCTGAGACTCAGCTCCCTGCGAATGTCGATTATCGCGTCGGCTAACGTCTCGCCACTCGCCACCTGCGGCGCGGACAGGGAGACACCGGAGATGTAGAACACGAGTATGAGAGCACGCGTGAAATAACGCAGGAAACTGGAGTTTGGACAAACTTCGTGAAACAACCAGCGCAAGCTGATGCTGATTCCAGCAAGCGCACCTGGCTAGCAGCGGGGCCACGCGCAATGGCGGCGAACGCATGAGCGACGGTCCCGGGCCACGCATACTCTCTCCGCGTGCTGCTCACGCTCGCACTGTTGTTGTTATTGTTGTTCGTCTGATTGTTGTTATCTTTCGCTGGCTGGTTACTGCTGTCAATCACTCCCGTCGCGTACAGCCGCGACGCCGCTGTGTTCGCCGCATCCGTGTTAAACCCCGCCGGGCCGGCACCGCTGAAGCCGTAGCTCGTGCCTGCGCCGGCAACACCACCGGCGGCAACGCCGGTTGTAACGCCGGCTTCGCGGCTCCCGCCGAATCCCGCGTCCGACGGTAGCGTGCTCAGGCTCGGTGCGGGGCCGAAGGGGAGGAAATACGAGAGATCTCTCTTTTCAGGAAACATGGCGGAATGCGTAGCTATGGAAGGGAAAGCTTTATACTGGAAAGATTTGAAAAGCTTGTTATGGCGAGCTTCATCGAGAAAACCAATGGAGGTTACGACGGAAAGACGTATTATGGGGTGTGATGAGGGAGTTGAAATTTGGTAACCCAGCGAAAGCTTCGTTTTGAAACGTCCTTGAAAAAATGGAGAGCGATCAGTGTCGGAAGAAAGACTAAGTGCAGAGATTATTAACTACACTATGATCAGCCCTAATCAAGAATAATTCAAGGCAAGCAATCCACACTTTGACGCCTTTTGCATCGATCAATCGACAATAAGCGTTCAAGCAAAGACTGCTAACAAGAGAGCCAAGTTAATGCGAGTCAAATGAAAGACAGCTTCATCTGGGTTTGTCTGCAGACCATGTAGGAAACCCTCATTGGAACCTCGGAAACGCTGATGTGCTGCTGCAGGGAGCAGACTGTTTGATGTGGGCTCTTTGGAATGTCTTGAAGATCAGAAGGAAACGAGATCCCTGAATGGAAGGTGAGAGTGACAGGAGGAGGAAAGAAAGCGATGAGGAGGGAAGAAAAAGGTAAAGAAAGTGGATGTGCGGATTGGTGGTTATCGTTGATGAAGAAATCTCAACAGCTGTGCACCAATCGCGGACAGTGCGGGCCGATCGAAAAAGGTCATCCAGGTCACATGAAAGTATCGGATGAGAGATCTACGCCGGCTTTTGTGTGTCAAGAAAGTGAAAAAGTGCAATGAAAAGCGCATCTGCTTGGTCCCAACCATGAGATATTTCCGACGTGTGCCACGTCACCTGTCAGCTATTTTCCACGTCCCGTAGCAAACAGCAGGGCGCAGTTGGGCATCTAAACTATTTATCTTTATGTACTCGGAATGAAGTTCCTCGTTTTTATACACGTCGAAAGTGCCGTTGAATCCATGTCCATATTCTATATCTGTATGTGCAGGGTCTCACTATTTATTGTACAACTATTCCTCCTAGTGTAACACTTACATTATGTCAGTTACGTGTACATGATCGCGGATGTCAGGTTCGCTTGTGTCACCTCGCTGGTGGTCGGTCGGTGTGGAACATATGTGTTGGAATTCAGTGACTGGTCGAAGCGATGCGCACAAGGTGTCACAGAAAGCGTTCGCAAGGCTGAGGGGGGACTAGACCAGCTCGGTCGCGGAAGCGGGGACTGCCGTGACTGCGCACGGCACCGCTCTGCGCCTCCCTTTTTCCACCAAGGGGAACAAAACACAGCCCTTGGCGGAAGAATGGACAGCTTTTGCGCGGAATCTCCGGAAGTTGCAGCTGACATTGGTGAAGCAAGGCGGAGGATTACAGACAAAAACATTTCAAGCCCAGCCCGCGCGGAAACATCTGCAGAATCGCCTCTTTTCCGCCGTCTTTCAGCTAACGCACTTTGTGAAATGAGCGGAAAGTATGGGTTTGTGGGAGCATGGCGGAAACTTGTACAGTTCACAAATACAATGGAGGTGAATCTTCTCGGCATTCTCTAGGACAAGCTACAGCACCCATTCCCATTTGTCGGTCCTTTTGTCAGGGAGATGACACCCTGTAACAGCTCAAGGTGACCTATAATGTTGGTTCTGATCTGATGTGAGCTATTGGGTAGCTTGAGCTTTTGGTCTAACGATGATTGGTTCTGTCCCTAACTTCAGTTCCTTTCATCTCTCTTGACCGCTTGTTGGCGGAATCACTTGCTATACGCGCCGCTCCTCCTACTTCTAGGACAATCTTAAAGAATCGATTACCGCGTAGTTAAGCATCCGCTTATCGTCCGCTTCATTCTCTTAGAACCCATTGTCTGGATTATTTCGCAATGGGTCGCATAGTAGGTCGCGGAGGCTCAGATCCTTATTCGAGCGACGTCGAGATGCCGTCGTCTACGAGCCTCCGCTCCTCCTCCTCTCTCTCCTCCACTCCCTCCGCTCCGCTCGCTCACTCGCGCTCCGGCGAATACCCGTACGCTCCTTCCCATCCCGCCATCGTGTCATCTCATAACGAGTACGCTGACGACAGCCACTCCGCGTATCATCAAGGGGGTCAGTTCCACTCGTACGCATCTGGCAGTACGATCGTACCGTACGCGTACCCTCCTCCTCCTCCGCCTGAATACCCCTCCGGAATCAACCCAGCAGCGTACCCCCCTGTTGTTCCACCTTCAAACCCTCGGGATCCTTCTCGGAAACCGCGGTGGTATAGGAAGGTGCCATGGCTGGCGCTGACCGTATTAATCGCCTGCATAGTAGTCTTTATTGTGACCATGGCGGTGAATGATTGCCCGTCGAAGCCGCACCCGCAAGGCCAGAGCTGCGTGCTGCCTTGGCTGGGTCGCTTCTCCTTCGAGCCGCTTAATATCAACCCTCTCTTCGGTCCAACCGCCTTAACGTAAGCGACCTGTGACTTACCACCCTACCCCTTCCTCCTCCCTCCCCCACAAACCCCCCACCCCGCCCCTTCCCCCTCCCCCCCGCCACCCTCTTCCCCTCTAGCCCGGTCTTTGCTCTTTCGAGTATATCACTCAGACGTCTCTAATGGGTGTTTCGAAGCTGATCATTGCGCGTCTGTCGCGTATCCGTCTGGATGTCGTCCTCACCTGCCGTCGTCGCAGCCCTCTAAGCTTCACAACATGGGCGCGCTCAACACTAACCTGGTTACCAACTACGTTTGAGTCATCTAAAGAATGATTTCGCGTAAAACATGTCTTCGTCACATCCATACCCCACCATATGTGTGACCTCCCGTCGTCGTCGCAACCCTCCAGGCTTCAGGACATGGGCGCGCTGAACAGTAACCTGGTTACCAACTACCACCAAGGCTGGCGGCTGGTAACGGCCATGTGGTTACACGGCGGCGTGGTGCATCTCGTGTGTAACCTCCTCGGCATCGCCTTCCTGCTCAACCGCCTCGAGAAGGAGTTCGGGCTGTGTTCGTGCGTGGTGTGGTGTGGTGTGGTGTGGTGCGGTGTAGTGGTGGTGTGGTGGTATGGCGTAAGGCGAGATGGTTGGGGGAAAGGGGATGGACTGATGTTGTGTGGTGGAGGTAGGTAATTGGGTGGGGAAGGGAGGGGGAGGGGGAAGCGGGGGGAAGGGGGGGGGAGAGGGGGGCCTGGACGGGTGCGAATCAACGGGCGAGGAGGGGATTGAGGGGAAATTTATGGGGGGAGGGCTTGGTGCGCACGTAGGTGCGGGGAGGGGAGGAGGGATAGATTCAGGTTCTCGAAGCACATATGATCCTTCAATTCGTGTAACAGCAAACATTCACCATGCTGCATACTCTGTGCCCCTTTGCGCCATGCTCCCTCTGCTGTCCGCTCCGTGTACTCTCCTGTGCTTCTCCGTGGTAGGGCGACCGACGGCCATCTACCTTCTCAGTGGGTTCTTTGCTGCCGTCTTCTCATGCCTCTTTCTCGACACACAGGTACGACCACCCGCTATGGCTTGAAAAAACTTTAAACAGATGAGAAATCCACCTAAACACCGCAGTGCAGTGACTCTGTAATATGCGCCCCTCTCCTCCCTGCGTCAATAGTCATTTTGCTCCTACAAGTGACGCCAGCGAATGCTTCATATCAAATTCAGAGAAGGTGCTTGTGTGGATCATTCACCCTTGTTTTCCTTGTTCATCCCCCTCACCCCTTCTCTCCCCCTTCTACCCACCCACCCACCCAACCTCACCCCTTCTCAATTCTCTGATTTTACCTGGAATCAACATTGATTCCCTGCCCTCAGATCAGCGTGGGTGCATCTGGAGCGTTGTTTGGGCTGGTGGGTGCGTGCCTGTCGGAACTGCTGATCAAATGGAAGCTCTATGACAACAGGGTATGGCATTGGGTGCTTGCTTTCTTTGATGAGTAGTTCATTTTGTTGACTCGAGATTCAACTCTGTTTGGGCTGGTGGGTGCGTGCCTGTCGGAACTGCTGATCAACTGGAAGCTCTACGACAACAGGGTATGGCATTGGGTGCTTGCTTTCTTTGATGAGTAGTTCATTTTGTTGACTCGAGATTCAACTCTGTTTGGGCTGGTGGGTGCGTGCCTGTCGGAACTGCTGATCAACTGGAAGCTCTACGACAACAGGGTATGGCATTGGGTGCTTGCTTTCTTTGATGAGTAGTTCATTTTGTTGACTCGAGATTCAACTCTGTTTGGGCTGGTGGGTGCGTGCCTGTCGGAACTGCTGATCAACTGGAAGCTCTACGAGAACAGGGTATGGCATTGGGTGCTTGCTTTCTTTGATGAGTAGTTCATTTTGTTGACTCGAGATTCAACTCTGTTTGGGCTGGTGGGTGCATGCCTGTCGGAACTGCTGATCAACTGGAAGCTCTACGACAACAGGGTATGGCATTGGGTGCTTGCTTTCTTTGATGAGTAGTTCATTTTGTTGACTCGAGATTCAACTCTGTTTGGGCTGGTGGGTGCGTGCCTGTCGGAACTTCTGATCAACTGGAAGCTCTACGACAACAGGGTATGGCATTGGGTGCTTGCTTTCTTTGATGAGTAGTTCATTTTGTTGACTCGAGATTCAACTCTGTTTGGGCTGGTGGGGTGCGTGCCTGTCGGAACTGCTGATCAACTGGAAGCTCTACGACAACAGGGTATGGCATTGGGTGCTTGCTTTCTTTGATGAGTAGTTCATTTTGTTGACTCGAGATTCAACTCTGTTTGGGCTGGTGGGTGCGTGCCTGTCGGAACTGCTGATCAACTGGAAGCTCTACGACAACAGGGTATGGCATTGGGTGCTTGCTTTCTTTGATGAGTAGTTCATTTTGTTGACTCGAGATTCAACTCTGTTTGGGCTGGTGGGTGCGTGCCTGTCGGAACTGCTGATCAACTGGAAGCTCTACGAGAACAGGGTATGGCATTGGGTGCTTGCTTTCTTTGATGAGTAGTTCATTTTGTTGACTCGAGATTCAACTCTGTTTGGGCTGGTGGGTGCATGCCTGTCGGAACTGCTGATCAACTGGAAGCTCTACGACAACAGGGTATGGCATTGGGTGCTTGCTTTCTTTGATGAGTAGTTCATTTTGTTGACTCGAGATTCAACTCTGTTTGGGCTGGTGGGTGCGTGCCTGTCGGAACTGCTGATCAACTGGAAGCTCTACGACAACAGGGTATGGCATTGGGTGCTTGCTTTCTTTGATGAGTAGTTCATTTTGTTGACTCGAGATTCAACTCTGTTTGGGCTGGTGGGTGCGTGCCTGTCGGAACTGCTGATCAACTGGAAGCTCTACGACAACAGGGTATGGCATTGGGTGCTTGCTTTCTTTGATGAGTAGTTCATTTTGTTGACTCGAGATTCAACTCTGTTTGGGCTGGTGGGTGCGTGCCTGTCGGAACTGCTGATCAACTGGAAGCTCTACGAGAACAGGGTATGGCATTGGGTGCTTGCTTTCTTTGATGAGTAGTTCATTTTGTTGACTCGAGATTCAACTCTGTTTGGGCTGGTGGGTGCGTGCCTGTCGGAACTGCTGATCAACTGGAAGCTCTACGACAACAGGGTATGGCATTGGGTGCTTGCTTTCTTTGATGAGTAGTTCATTTTGTTGACTCGAGATTCAACTCTGTTTGGGCTGGTGGGTGCGTGCCTGTCGGAACTGCTGATCAACTGGAAGCTCTACGACAACAGGGTATGGCATTGGGTGCTTGCTTTCTTTGATGAGTAGTTCATTTTGTTGACTCGAGATTCAACTCTGTTTGGGCTGGTGGGTGCGTGCCTGTCGGAACTGCTGATCAACTGGAAGCTCTACGAGAACAGGGTATGGCATTGGGTGCTTGCTTTCTTTGATGAGTAGTTCATTTTGTTGACTCGAGATTCAACTCTGTTTGGGCTGGTGGGTGCATGCCTGTCGGAACTGCTGATCAACTGGAAGCTCTACGACAACAGGGTATGGCATTGGGTGCTTGCTTTCTTTGATGAGTAGTTCATTTTGTTGACTCGAGATTCAACTCTGTTTGGGCTGGTGGGTGCGTGCCTGTCGGAACTGCTGATCAACTGGAAGCTCTACGACAACAGGGTATGGCATTGGGTGCTTGCTTTCTTTGATGAGTAGTTCATTTTGTTGACTCGAGATTCAACTCTGTTTGGGCTGGTGGGTGCGTGCCTGTCGGAACTGCTGATCAACTGGAAGCTCTACGACAACAGGGTATGGCATTGGGTGCTTGCTTTCTTTGATGAGTAGTTCATTTTGTTGACTCGAGATTCAACTCTGTTTGGGCTGGTGGGTGCGTGCCTGTCGGAACTGCTGATCAACTGGAAGCTCTACGAGAACAGGGTATGGCATTGGGTGCTTGCTTTCTTTGATGAGTAGTTCATTTTGTTGACTCGAGATTCAACTCTGTTTGGGCTGGTGGGTGCGTGCCTGTCGGAACTGCTGATCAACTGGAAGCTCTACGACAACAGGGTATGGCATTGGGTGCTTGCTTTCTTTGATGAGTAGTTCATTTTGTTGACTCGAGATTCAACTCTGTTTGGGCTGGTGGGTGCGTGCCTGTCGGAACTGCTGATCAACTGGAAGCTCTACGACAACAGCGTATGGCATTGGGTGCTTGCTTTCTTTGATGAGTAGTTCATTTTGTTGACTCGAGATTCAACTCTGTTTGGGCTGGTGGGTGCGTGCCTGTCGGAACTGCTGATCAACTGGAAGCTCTACGACAACAGCGTATGGCATTGGGTGCTTGCTTTCTTTGATGAGTAGTTCATTTTGTTGACTCGAGATTCAACTCTGTTTGGGCTGGTGGGTGCGTGCCTGTCGGAACTGCTGATCAACTGGAAGCTCTACGACAACAGCGTATGGCATTGGGTGCTTGCTTTCTTTGATGAGTAGTTCATTTTGTTGACTCGAGATTCAACTCTGTTTGGGCTGGTGGGTGCGTGCCTGTTGGAACTTCTGATCAACTGGAAGCTCTACGAGAACAGGGTATGGCATTGGGTGCTTGCTTTCTTTGATGAGTAGTTCATTTTGTTGACTCGAGATTCAACTCTGTTTGGGCTGGTGGGTGCGTGCCTGTCGGAACTGCTGATCAACTGGACGCTCTACGACAACAGGGTATGGCATTGGGTGCTTGCTTTCTTTGATGAGTAGTTCATTTTGTTGACTCGAGATTCAACTCTGTTTGGGCTGGTGGGTGCGTGCCTGTCGGAACTGCTGATCAACTGGAAGCTCTACGAGAACAGGGTATGGCATTGGGTGCTTGCTTTCTTTGATGAGTAGTTCATTTTGTTGACTCGAGATTCAACTCTGTTTGGGCTGGTGGGTGCGTGCCTGTCGGAACTGCTGATCAACTGGAAGCTCTACGACAACAGGGTATGGCATTGGGTGCTTGCTTTCTTTGATGAGTAGTTCATTTTGTTGACTCGAGATTCAACTCTGTTTGGGCTGGTGGGTGCGTGCCTGTCGGAACTGCTGATCAACTGGAAGCTCTACGAGAACAGGGTATGGCATTGGGTGCTTGCTTTCTTTGATGAGTAGTTCATTTTGTTGACTCGAGATTCAACTCTGTTTGGGCTGGTGGGTGCGTGCCTGTCGGAAACTGCTGATCAACTGGAAGCTCTACGACAACAGGGTATGGCATTGGGTGCTTGCTTTCTTTGATGAGTAGTTCATTTTGTTGACTCGAGATTCAACTCTGTTTGGGCTGGTGGGTGCGTGCCTGTCGGAACTGCTGATCAACTGGAAGCTCTACGACAACAGCGTATGGCATTGGGTGCTTGCTTTCTTTGATGAGTAGTTCATTTTGTTGACTCGAGATTCAACTCTGTTTGGGCTGGTGGGTGCGTGCCTGTCGGAACTGCTGATCAACTGGAAGCTCTACGACAACAGCGTATGGCATTGGGTGCTTGCTTTCTTTGATGAGTAGTTCATTTTGTTGACTCGAGATTCAACTCTGTTTGGGCTGGTGGGTGCGTGCCTGTCGGAACTGCTGATCAACTGGAAGCTCTACGACAACAGCGTATGGCATTGGGGTGCTTGCTTTCTTTGATGAGTAGTTCATTTTGTTGACTCGAGATTCAACTCTGTTTGGGCTGGTGGGTGCGTGCCTGTTGGAACTTCTGATCAACTGGAAGCTCTACGAGAACAGGGTATGGCATTGGGTGCTTGCTTTTCTTTGATGAGTAGTTCATTTTGTTGACTCGAGATTCAACTCTGTTTGGGCTGGTGGGTGCGTGCCTGTCGGAACTGCTGATCAACTGGAAGCTCTACGACAACAGGGTATGGCATTGGGTGCTTGCTTTCTTTGATGAGTAGTTCATTTTGTTGACTCGAGATTCAACTCTGTTTGGGCTGGTGGGTGCGTGCCTGTCGGAACTGCTGATCAACTGGACGCTCTACGACAACAGGGTATGGCATTGGGTGCTTGCTTTCTTTGATGAGTAGTTCATTTGTTGACTCGAGATTCAACTCTGTTTGGGCTGGTGGGTGCGTTGCCTGTCGGAACTGCTGATCAACTGGAAGCTCTACGAGAACAGGGTATGGCATTGGGTGCTTGCTTTCTTTGATGAGTAGTTCATTTTGTTGACTCGAGATTCAACTCTGTTTGGGCTGGTGGGTGCGTGCCTGTCGGAACTGCTGATCAACTGGAAGCTCTACGACAACAGGGTATGGCATTGGGTGCTTGCTTTCTTTGATGAGTAGTTCATTTTGTTGACTCGAGATTCAACTCTGTTTGGGCTGGTGGGTGCGTGCCTGTCGGAACTGCTGATCAACTGGAAGCTCTACGACAACAGGGTATGGCATTGGGTGCTTGCTTTCTTTGATGAGTAGTTCATTTTGTTGACTCGAGATTCAACTCTGTTTGGGCTGGTGGGTGCGTGCCTGTCGGAACTGCTGATCAACTGGAAGCTCTACGACAACAGGGTATGGCATTGGTGCTTGCTTTCTTTGATGAGTAGTTCATTTTGTTGACTCGAGATTCAACTCTGTTTGGGCTGTGGTGGGTGCGTGCCTGTCGGAACTGCTGATCAACTGGAAGCTCTACGACAAAAACAGGGTATGGCATTGGGTGCTTGCTTTCTTTGATGAGTAGTTCATTTTGTTGACTCGAGATTCAACTCTGTTTGGGCTGGTGGGTGCGTGCCTGTCGGAACTGCTGATCAACTGGAAGCTCTACGACAACAGGGTATGGCATTGGGTGCTTGCTTTCTTTGATGAGTAGTTCATTTTGTTGACTCGAGATTCAACTCTGTTTGGGCTGG
>CANJKZ010001037.1:0-112898 GCA_947471745.1 Closterium sp. Naga37s-1
TGTCCCCCATGCTCCCCAAGCCCCTCCCCCGCTGCCCGCCCACCCACCTCCTCCTCCACCGCCCGCCTCAGCCCAGAAAGAGACAAATGCCTCCCGCTCGAATCAGTTGCCGCCTGGCTTTGGGTATCACTTCCACTGCCTTCCGCTCTCCCTCCACCCCCTTCCGCACCACCACCCTTTCCTGTTGCACCTCCCCTTCCCCCTGTTCCCCCAGTTCCCCCGTCCCTCCCCCTATGGCGCCGCCACTCCCCCCTCCAGTGGCTGCCCCTGATCCCCACGTCCTCCCCCCTGTCCCCGCGCCAGTTCCCCCTGTGCCCGCGCCAGTTCCCCCTGTCCCAGTGCCGGTGCCCTGGGGGGAGATGGAGGGGAAACAAACCGCCCCCGCAGGCACAGCAACGCCTGCTGATGGCATCAACCCTCCTGCTGATGTCATCAACCCTCCTGCTGATGTCATGAGAGCATCAGTCCGCACGAAGGGCAGGGATGGGGACGGTGTCTGCTCAGACGCCCTATTGGCGCTGCCCAGCTGTGGTGACTCTCCAGAAGCCTGGCTTGCGGATTGACCCTGCTTGTCATGTGCGTCCTCCCCCTCTGCCCTCACTTCCTTCTCCTTCATCTCTGTGTCGTCATTAGCCTTCTGAACGTCTACTGGCTTGTCCTCGATATAGTCCTCCTCCATTGGGGTTGCCTCACCCTCTACCTCCATCTCCTCCTCTCCCCATGGCCGCCCACCACAACCCCACCTACCCATGCAGCAGCCTCTTCAACCCCCCCTGGTTGCTCCGCCTCTCTCTCTTCCCCCACACTCCTCCCGCACTCCCTCCAGCCTCCCTCCACCCTCTCCACCATGACAAACCCATCCTCCTCCCGCACCTCCTCCCCTTCCTCCTCTCCTCCTCCTCCTCTCCTCTTCTTCTCCTCTTCCTCCCCCTCCACCCTTTCACTCTCACTCGAGTCTCGCCCGCCCACTCCCCCTTCTCTCCCGAGCCGTGAGTCAGAACCAGAACTCGTGCCTGCAGTGGCCCTGCTACTGCCCTGCATGTGAGTGCTATTGTTGGCGCTGCTGTTGTTGCCACTACTGTGGTTGCCGCTGCTGTTGTTCGTATTTCCGCTGTTGCTTGGCTGGCTTTTCCTCCCCTCGTTATTGTCACAGCTGCTGACAGGCCGAGGCGCTGCTTCACTCGGGCAGCGAGCTGTGGCGGCGTCTGCAGGGTTCCCTTCGCTATTGTCACTTCCGCTGCCCTTTCCTCTGTTATCACCACCTGTCTGCATTCCCCCATTTCGCTTCTCAGTTCCACTCCCCTCACCACTCCTGTTTCCCCTTCTCCACTGCCCTCCTTACTGCCTTCCCCACTCCCCTGCCTTCCTTCCCCCCGCCCTGTACCCATATTCCCCATTAAACCCCCAGATGCACCCTCCCCCTGCCCTCTCCTCGTCCCTCCACTCCTCTCAAAGTACCTTCTTATTCCTCCTCTCCCTCCCCCGCCCCCGCCTCCCCCCCCCCCCCCTCCCCCCCTCCCTCCTCCGCTCTTTCTCGGCGCCACCCCGCCCCCATCAACAATCATCCCTTCGTTCCCTCCCCCCGCTCCCCTCTCCTCTCCCCCACGCCCTTCCCCCAAACTCCTCCCCCCTTCCTCACCTCCACTCCCCCTCCCCTCCCCTTCACTCCCACTCCCCCCTCTCTCCCCCCTCCGAAACCCCGACACAGACCCCCCCACCCCTCCCTCACCACTAAAAAAATCCCTCGACAGTGACATTTGCGCAGCACCATCCAAAAACACCGGGCTATTACTGTCATTACTCGCGAGAATCGACCCGCCGGCGAAACCCCTGGCAGAGGCATGGTCTAGGAACCCGCAGAAGGCCTTGTTGGTCTCCCTGAGGAGATAGGAGCTGCGGAATTGGCGGTCTGCTGCGTGGGAGAGCGCGTCCATGGCTACTATCCGCGTCTGGCGGCGGCCTAGGGAATCCCGAGGGGCTGTGTCGATGAAATCCCCGGCGAACTTGAACGTTGCTGCGTAGCTGAGGATGATTTTGGGGGTGGGTAGAGAGATGGGAGAGGGGGGTTGGGGGGTGAGAGGGGATGGTGAGGAGGGAGGGAGAAGGGATGGTATGAAACTTGGGTTCAGTTACCAGGGTATAGAATCTCCATAGATTGGACTCGTCTACTTAACTTCTTTGCTCAGCGAGCTGTATCCGCTGACTCACCCAGTGTATCTGCTGACTGACTCAGAGAACCTGCTGACTCACCCAGTGTATCTGCTGACTCACCCTGTGTATCTGCTGACTCACCCTGTGTATCTGCTGACTCACCCTGTGTATCTGCTGACTCACCCTGTGTATCGGCTGACTCACCCTGTGTATCTGCTGACTCACCCTGTGTATCTGCTGACTCACCCTGTGTATCTGCTGACTCACCCTGTGTATCTGCTGACTCACCCAGTGTATCTAGTGAACCGCTCGGGCCCCACGATCTCAATCGTCTCGTTGTTCTCCATGGCGGGCAGGAAAAGCATTCCCACGATGAGCTCCGGGCAGATGACGAAACGAATCTCCTCCTGCGCGCACCCCGAGCCGAGCGTGCCGCCGCCCACAAAGGCATTGGCGAAGTCCACCTGCACACAGCCCGTGCCGTCGTCCTCTATTGTGCCGCGCTCGTGCACCTGAAGAGGGGGAGGCAGATGGGAGGAATGGGAGGAGCGTGTGAAGTGAAGATATGTGCTGCGGCGTTTCGTCGTCCACCTACAGACAGCCCGTGCCGTCGTCCTCTATTGTGCCGCGCTCATGCACCTGGTGGTGCATGGGCACCTGGTGGTGCATGGGGGAGAGAGGGGGAAGGGGGGTGTGTTGGGAGGGAGGAACGGGTGGAAGAGGGGTAAGGGGGAGGCCATGTGACAAAAAAAGAGCAGTGCATCAAGCAACAGGTGTGATATGATTGGAAGCACTGCACAAATGCCTTCTGTTTTTCCTCCCAAATATGCATCCTATCTCACTCACCCAAACCTGTCCCCCCACTCAACACACCTCTTATCTCCAACATCCCCTTCACCCAGCACGCCTCCCCCCAACAACCCTCTCCCCTCCCCCCCCACAACGCCCTTCGCACTCACCACCAGGGCGCAGAGCGGAATCCGCCTTGTCCCCCAGAAGTCCGCGCCAGGGGGAGGGGGAAGCGTCCCCCAGCTCCCCCCGAAGCTCCTGGTGCTCCCTCCACTCCGCAACCCCCCTCCTTCCCCGCCCTTCCCCCACGACCCTCCCAGGCTCGGATCCGAGCCAGTTGTCGGACCTGAGCTTCGGTTGGAGCTGCTTTTCTGCATGGGCGAGCTTCGGGAACCACTGTGGTAACCACTACCGTAACCGTTCCCGTTACCATTACCGTTACCGTTACCGTTACCGCCGCCGTTACCACTGCCCTTACTGCCGCCATTACCGCTACCGTGCCGCCCACCCTGCCCACCACTCCCACCGCTTCCGGGCGGCGAACTACCTCCGCCTTGTCTCATGGTCCCACTTCCCCGCCCTCCACCCTCCCCTGCCTCCCCACCCCAACCCAATACATCCTGCTGCTGCTGCTGCTGCTGTTGCTTTAGGTGGCCTGGTGTGTCAGTACCGGGGGTGTTGAACGGGTGGAGGGTCGGCGGGGCGGCAGCAGCGGGTGTGACAGTGGCGGGTGTGACAGCAGTGAGCGGCAGCACCTTGCGCTCGTAGGAGACGGCGCCCTGAGGCATGGAGGAGACGACTCGGCGGAAGTAGTGCAGCAGGCAGCGCAGCTTCTCTTGTTGTTGCGGCGAGCCCTCGTATATGCCGCTGAGAGGTTCGGAAAGGACGGGAATGGGGAGGGGAACGATGGGATTCTGAGGCAATCAATGCTCTGAGGCACGGGGAGAGGACGCGGCAGGATTGATGCAGCAGGCAGCGCAGCTTCTCCTGCTGCTGCGGCGACTCCTCGTATATGCCCTTGGCTAGCGCAACAGATGAGGGGTTGGGCAAACGGAGAGAGCGGATAGAAAGAGGGGTGAGAGGGTGGAGACTCACCCATAGAGGCGGTCGAAGTTGATCTCTGGTAGTCTCTCCTGCGCGCGCCCGGCCGTGGGATACACGCAGAAGAACGCGCCCACCAATAGCGCCGCAGCAAGCTCCTGCGTTATAAGCACAAGCCCCGGCTGCTGCGGGCCTCAGCAGCTGCAGCGTCATCTGCGTCCCCCTCCGCCACTTCTCACTCCCCCCGCTCCCGCTTCCGCTTCCGCTTCCGCCGCTTCCGCTCCCCCCGCTGCTGCCGGATTGCGCTGCGGCTTGGGCTGCCCGAGCCACGCTCCGAGCCTGCTGGGAGACGAGGCTCGGGAGACGGAGAGCGAGCGAGGCCATTCCGGGCAGCGTGAAGAAGAAAAACTCCTGAGATTCCTCCTCGGAGAGAATCTGCAGGTACGTTTGGGGCGAGAGGGGTTAAGGGGACAGGGAGGAGAGGGATGAGAATAGCGTTCAAGCAGCGAGGGTTGACATGAATAGACTCGAAGGGACGTTGGCAAATGCACATTTCCACATTCCTGATTCGACTTGAAAACACCCGCGTACCAGACGAGGTTGTTGAACTCACCTCGTCGAAGAATTCAGCGAGGCCTTTCGCGAGCCGAGGGTTACCATCGCTGAGACTCAGCTCCCTGCGAATGTCGATTATCGCGTCGGCTAACGTCTCGCCACTCGCCACCTGCGGCGCGGACAGGGAGACACCGGAGATGTAGAACACGAGTATGAGAGCACGCGTGAAATAACGCAGGAAACTGGAGTTTGGACAAACTTCGTGAAACAACCAGCGCAAGCTGATGCTGATTCCAGCAAGCGCACCTGGCTAGCAGCGGGGCCACGCGCAATGGCGGCGAACGCATGAGCGACGGTCCCGGGCCACGCATACTCTCTCCGCGTGCTGCTCACGCTCGCACTGTTGTTGTTATTGTTGTTCGTCTGATTGTTGTTATCTTTCGCTGGCTGGTTACTGCTGTCAATCACTCCCGTCGCGTACAGCCGCGACGCCGCTGTGTTCGCCGCATCCGTGTTAAACCCCGCCGGGCCGGCACCGCTGAAGCCGTAGCTCGTGCCTGCGCCGGCAACACCACCGGCGGCAACGCCGGTTGTAACGCCGGCTTCGCGGCTCCCGCCGAATCCCGCGTCCGACGGTAGCGTGCTCAGGCTCGGTGCGGGGCCGAAGGGGAGGAAATACGAGAGATCTCTCTTTTCAGGAAACATGGCGGAATGCGTAGCTATGGAAGGGAAAGCTTTATACTGGAAAGATTTGAAAAGCTTGTTATGGCGAGCTTCATCGAGAAAACCAATGGAGGTTACGACGGAAAGACGTATTATGGGGTGTGATGAGGGAGTTGAAATTTGGTAACCCAGCGAAAGCTTCGTTTTGAAACGTCCTTGAAAAAATGGAGAGCGATCAGTGTCGGAAGAAAGACTAAGTGCAGAGATTATTAACTACACTATGATCAGCCCTAATCAAGAATAATTCAAGGCAAGCAATCCACACTTTGACGCCTTTTGCATCGATCAATCGACAATAAGCGTTCAAGCAAAGACTGCTAACAAGAGAGCCAAGTTAATGCGAGTCAAAGGAAAGACAGCTTCATCTGGGTTTGTCTGCAGACCATGTAGGAAACCCTCATTGGAACCTCGGAAACGCTGATGTGCTGCTGCAGGGAGCAGACTGTTTGATGTGGGCTCTTTGGAATGTCTTGAAGATCAGAAGGAAACGAGATCCCTGAATGGAAGGTGAGAGTGACAGGAGGAGGAAAGAAAGCGATGAGGAGGGAAGAAAAAGGTAAAGAAAGTGGATGTGCGGATTGGTGGTTATCGTTGATGAAGAAATCTCAACAGCTGTGCACCAATCGCGGACAGTGCGGGCCGATCGAAAAAGGTCATCCAGGTCACATGAAAGTATCGGATGAGAGATCTACGCCGGCTTTTGTGTGTCAAGAAAGTGAAAAAGTGCAATGAAAAGCGCATCTGCTTGGTCCCAACCATGAGATATTTCCGACGTGTGCCACGTCACCTGTCAGCTATTTTCCACGTCCCGTAGCAAACAGCAGGGCGCAGTTGGGCATCTAAACTATTTATCTTATTTTATGTACTCGGAATGAAGTTCCTCGTTTTTATACACGTCGAAAGTGCCGTTGAATCCATGTCCATATTCTATATCTGTATGTGCAGGGTCTCACTATTTATTGTACAACTATTCCTCCTAGTGTAACACTTACATTATGTCAGTTACGTGTACATGATCGCGGATGTCAGGTTCGCTTGTGTCACCTCGCTGGTGGTCGGTCGGTGTGGAACATATGTGTTGGAATTCAGTGACTGGTCGAAGCGATGCGCACAAGGTGTCACAGAAAGCGTTCGCAAGGCTGAGGGGGGACTAGACCAGCTCGGTCGCGGAAGCGGGGACTGCCGTGACTGCGCACGGCACCGCTCTGCGCCTCCCTTTTTCCACCAAGGGGAACAAAACACAGCCCTTGGCGGAAGAATGGACAGCTTTTGCGCGGAATCTCCGGAAGTTGCAGCTGACATTGGTGAAGCAAGGCGGAGGATTACAGACAAAAACATTTCAAGCCCAGCCCGCGCGGAAACATCTGCAGAATCGCCTCTTTTCCGCCGTCTTTCAGCTAACGCACTTTGTGAAATGAGCGGAAAGTATGGGTTTGTGGGAGCATGGCGGAAACTTGTACAGTTCACAAATACAATGGAGGTGAATCTTCTCGGCATTCTCTAGGACAAGCTACAGCACCCATTCCCATTTGTCGGTCCTTTTGTCAGGGAGATGACACCCTGTAACAGCTCAAGGTGACCTATAATGTTGGTTCTGATCTGATGTGAGCTATTGGGTAGCTTGAGCTTTTGGTCTAACGATGATTGGTTCTGTCCCTAACTTCAGTTCCTTTCATCTCTCTTGACCGCTTGTTGGCGGAATCACTTGCTATACGCGCCGCTCCTCCTACTTCTAGGACAATCTTAAAGAATCGATTACCGCGTAGTTAAGCATCCGCTTATCGTCCGCTTCATTCTCTTAGAACCCATTGTCTGGATTATTTCGCAATGGGTCGCATAGTAGGTCGCGGAGGCTCAGATCCTTATTCGAGCGACGTCGAGATGCCGTCGTCTACGAGCCTCCGCTCCTCCTCCTCTCTCTCCTCCACTCCCTCCGCTCCGCTCGCTCACTCGCGCTCCGGCGAATACCCGTACGCTCCTTCCCATCCCGCCATCGTGTCATCTCATAACGAGTACGCTGACGACAGCCACTCCGCGTATCATCAAGGGGGTCAGTTCCACTCGTACGCATCTGGCAGTACGATCGTACCGTACGCGTACCCTCCTCCTCCTCCGCCTGAATACCCCTCCGGAATCAACCCAGCAGCGTACCCCCCTGTTGTTCCACCTTCAAACCCTCGGGATCCTTCTCGGAAACCGCGGTGGTATAGGAAGGTGCCATGGCTGGCGCTGACCGTATTAATCGCCTGCATAGTAGTCTTTATTGTGACCATGGCGGTGAATGATTGCCCGTCGAAGCCGCACCCGCAAGGCCAGAGCTGCGTGCTGCCTTGGCTGGGTCGCTTCTCCTTCGAGCCGCTTAATATCAACCCTCTCTTCGGTCCAACCGCCTTAACGTAAGCGACCTGTGACTTACCACCCTACCCCTTCCTCTCCCTCCTCCCCCACAAACCCCCCACCCCGCCCCTTCCCCCTCCCCCGCCACCCTCTTCCCCTCTAGCCCGGTCTTTGCTCTTTCGAGTATATCACTCAGACGTCTCTAATGGGTGTTTCGAAGCTGATCATTGCGCGTCTGTCGCGTATCCGTCTGGATGTCGTCCTCACCTGCCGTCGTCGCAGCCCTCTAAGCTTCACAACATGGGCGCGCTCAACACTAACCTGGTTACCAACTACGTTTGAGTCATCTAAAGAATGATTTCGCGTAAAACATGTCTTCGTCACATCCATACCCCACCATATGTGTGACCTCCCGTCGTCGTCGCAACCCTCCAGGCTTCAGGACATGGGCGCGCTGAACAGTAACCTGGTTACCAACTACCACCAAGGCTGGCGGCTGGTAACGGCCATGTGGTTACACGGCGGCGTGGTGCATCTCGTGTGTAACCTCCTCGGCATCGCCTTCCTGCTCAACCGCCTCGAGAAGGAGTTCGGGCTGTGTTCGTGCGTGGTGTGGTGTGGTGTGGTGTGGTGCGGTGTAGTGGTGGTGTGGTGGTATGGCGTAAGGCGAGATGGTTGGGGGAAAGGGGATGGACTGATGTTGTGTGGTGGAGGTAGGTAATTGGGTGGGGAAGGGAGGGGGGGGGGGAAGCGGGGGGAAGGGGGGGGGAGAGGGGGGCCTGGACGGGTGCGAATCAACGGGCGAGGAGGGGATTGAGGGGAAATTTATGGGGGGAGGGCTTGGTGCGCACGTAGGTGCGGGGAGGGGAGGAGGGATAGATTCAGGTTCTCGAAGCACATATGATCCTTCAATTCGTGTAACAGCAAACATTCACCATGCTGCATACTCTGTGCCCCTTTGCGCCATGCTCCCTCTGCTGTCCGCTCCGTGTACTCTCCTGTGCTTCTCCGTGGTAGGGCGACCGACGGCCATCTACCTTCTCAGTGGGTTCTTTGCTGCCGTCTTCTCATGCCTCTTTCTCGACACACAGGTACGACCACCCGCTATGGCTTGAAAAAACTTTAAACAGATGAGAAATCCACCTAAACACCGCAGTGCAGTGACTCTGTAATATGCGCCCCTCTCCTCCCTGCGTCAATAGTCATTTTGCTCCTACAAGTGACGCCAGCGAATGCTTCATATCAAATTCAGAGAAGGTGCTTGTGTGGATCATTCACCCTGTTTTCCTTGTTCATCCCCCTCACCCCTTCTCTCCCCCTTCTACCCACCCACCCACCCAACCTCACCCCTTCTCAATTCTCTGATTTTACCTGGAATCAACATTGATTCCCTGCCCTCAGATCAGCGTGGGTGCATCTGGAGCGTTGTTTGGGCTGGTGGGTGCGTGCCTGTCGGAACTGCTGATCAAATGGAAGCTCTATGACAACAGGGTATGGCATTGGGTGCTTGCTTTCTTTGATGAGTAGTTCATTTTGTTGACTCGAGATTCAACTCTGTTTGGGCTGGTGGGTGCGTGCCTGTCGGAACTGCTGATCAACTGGAAGCTCTACGACAACAGGGTATGGCATTGGGTGCTTGCTTTCTTTGATGAGTAGTTCATATTGTTGACTCGAGATTCAACTCTGTTTGGGCTGGTGGGTGCGTGCCTGTCGGAACTGCTGATCAACTGGAAGCTCTACGACAACAGGGTATGGCATTGGGTGCTTGCTTTCTTTGATGAGTAGTTCATTTTGTTGACTCGAGATTCAACTCTGTTTGGGCTGGTGGGTGCGTGCCTGTCGGAACTGCTGATCAACTGGAAGCTCTACGACAACAGGGTATGGCATTGGGTGCTTGCTTTCTTTGATGAGTAGTTCATTTTGTTGACTCGAGATTCAACTCTGTTTGGGCTGGTGGGTGCATGCCTGTCGGAACTGCTGATCAACTGGAAGCTCTACGACAACAGGGTATGGCATTGGGTGCTTGCTTTCTTTGATGAGTAGTTCATTTTGTTGACTCGAGATTCAACTCTGTTTGGGCTGGTGGGTGCGTGCCTGTCGGAACTGCTGATCAACTGGAAGCTCTACGACAACAGGGTATGGCATTGGGTGCTTGCTTTCTTTGATGAGTAGTTCATTTTGTTGACTCGAGATTCAACTCTGTTTGGGCTGGTGGGTGCGTGCCTGTCGGAACTGCTGATCAACTGGAAGCTCTACGAGAACAGGGTATGGCATTGGGTGCTTGCTTTCTTTGATGAGTAGTTCATTTTGTTGACTCGAGATTCAACTCTGTTTGGGCTGGTGGGTGCATGCCTGTCGGAACTGCTGATCAACTGGAAGCTCTACGACAACAGGGTATGGCATTGGGTGCTTGCTTTCTTTGATGAGTAGTTCATTTTGTTGACTCGAGATTCAACTCTGTTTGGGCTGGTGGGTGCGTGCCTGTCGGAACTTCTGATCAACTGGAAGCTCTACGAGAACAGGGTATGGCATTGGGTGCTTGCTTTCTTTGATGAGTAGTTCATTTTGTTGACTCGAGATTCAACTCTGTTTGGGCTGGTGGGTGCGTGCCTGTCGGAACTGCTGATCAACTGGAAGCTCTACGACAACAGGGTATGGCATTGGGTGCTTGCTTTCTTTGATGAGTAGTTCATTTTGTTGACTCGAGATTCAACTCTGTTTGGGCTGGTGGGTGCGTGCCTGTCGGAACTGCTGATCAACTGGAAGCTCTACGACAACAGGGTATGGCATTGGGTGCTTGCTTTCTTTGATGAGTAGTTCATTTTGTTGACTCGAGATTCAACTCTGTTTGGGCTGGTGGGTGCGTGCCTGTCGGAACTGCTGATCAACTGGAAGCTCTACGAGAACAGGGTATGGCATTGGGTGCTTGCTTTCTTTGATGAGTAGTTCATTTTGTTGACTCGAGATTCAACTCTGTTTGGGCTGGTGGGTGCATGCCTGTCGGGAACTGCTGATCAACTGGAAGCTCTACGACAACAGGGTATGGCATTGGGTGCTTGCTTTCTTTGATGAGTAGTTCATTTTGTTGACTCGAGATTCAACTCTGTTTGGGCTGGTGGGTGCGTGCCTGTCGGAACTGCTGATCAACTGGAAGCTCTACGACAACAGGGTATGGCATTGGGTGCTTGCTTTCTTTGATGAGTAGTTTCATTTTGTTGACTCGAGATTCAACTCTGTTTGGGGCTGGTGGGTGCGTGCCTGTTCGGAACTGCTGATCAACTGGAAGCTCTACGACAACAGGGTATGGCATTGGGTGCTTGCTTTCTTTGATGAGTAGTTCATTTTGTTGACTCGAGATTTCAACTCTGTTTGGGGCTGGTGGGTGCGTGCCTGTCGGAACTGCTGATCAACTGGAAGCTCTACGACAACAGGGTATGGCATTGGGTGCTTGCTTTCTTTGATGAGTAGTTCATTTTGTTGACTCGAGATTCAACTCTGTTTGGGCTGGTGGGTGCGTGCCTGTCGGAACTGCTGATCAACTGGAAGCTCTACGAGAACAGGGTATATGGCATTGGGTGCTTGCTTTCTTTGATGAGTAGTTCATTTTGTTGACTCGAGATTCAACTCTGTTTGGGCTGGTGGGTGCATGCCTGTCGGAACTGCTGATCAACTGGAAGCTCTACGACAACAGGGTATGGCATTGGGTGCTTGCTTTCTTTGATGAGTAGTTCATTTTGTTGACTTCGAGATTCAACTCTGTTTGGGCTGGTGGGTGCGTGCCTGTCGGAACTGCTGATCAACTGGAAGCTCTACGACAACAGGGTATGGCATTGGGTGCTTGCTTTCTTTGATGAGTAGTTCATTTTGTTGACTCGAGATTCAACTCTGTTTTGGGCTGGTGGGTGCGTGCCTGTCGGAACTGCTGATCAACTGGAAGCTCTACGACACAGGGTATGGCATTGGGTGCTTGCTTGTCTTTGATGAGTAGTTCATTTTGTTGACTCGAGATTCAACTCTGTTTGGGCTGGTGGGTGCGTGCCTGTCGGAACTGCTGATCAACTGGAAGCTCTACGAGAACAGGGTATGGCATGGGTGCTTGCTTTCTTTGATGAGTAGTTCATTTTGTTGACTCGAGATTCAACTCTGTTTGGGCTGGGTGGGGTGCGTGCCTGTCGGAACTTGCTGATCAACTGGAAGCTCTACGACAACAGGGTATGGCATTGGGTGCTTGCTTTCTTTGATGAGTAGTTCATTTTGTTGACTCGAGATTCAACTCTGTTTGGGCTGGTGGGTGCGTGCCTGTCGGAACTGCTGATCAACTGGAAGCTCTACGACAACAGGGGTATGGCATTGGGTGCTTGCTTTCTTTGATGAGTAGTTCATTTTGTTGACTCGAGATCAACTCTGTTTGGGCTGGTGGGTGCGTGCCTGTCGGAACTGCTGATCAACTGGAAGCTCTACGAGAACAGGGTATGGCATTGGGTGCTTGCTTTCTTTGATGAGTAGTTCATTTTGTTGACCTCGAGATTCAACTCTGTTTGGGCTGGTGGGTGCATGCCTGTCGGAACTGCTGATCAACTGGAAGCTCTACGACAACAGGGTATGGCATTGGGTGCTTGCTTTCTTTGATGAGTAGTTCATTTTGTTGACTCGAGATTCAACTCTGTTTGGGCTGGTGGGTGCGTGCCTGTCGGAACTGCTGATCAACTGGAAGCTCTACGACAACAGGGTATGGCATTGGGTGCTTGCTTTCTTTGATGAGTAGTTCATTTGTTGACTCGAGATTCAACTCTGTTTGGGCTGGTGGGTGCGTGCCTGTCGGAACTGCTGATCAACTGGAAGCTCTACGACAACAGGGTATGGCATTGGGTGCTTGCTTTCTTTGATGAGTAGTTCATTTTGTTGACTCGAGATTCAACTCTGTTTGGGCTGGTGGGTGCGTGCCTGTCGGAACTGCTGATCAACTGGAAGCTCTACGAGAACAGGGTATGGCATTGGGTGCTGCTTTCTTTGATGAGTAGTTCATTTTGTTGACTCGAGATTCAACTCTGTTTGGGCTGGTGGGTGCGTGCCTGTCGGAACTGCTGATCAACTGGAAGCTCTACGACAACAGGGTATGGCATTGGGTGCTTGCTTTCTTTGATGAGTAGTTCATTTTGTTGACTCGAGATTCAACTCTGTTTGGGCTGGTGGGTGCGTGCCTGTCGGAACTGCTGATCAACTGGAAGCTCTACGACAACAGCGTATGGCATTGGGTGCTTGCTTTCTTTGATGAGTAGTTCATTTTGTTGACTCGAGATTCAACTCTGTTTGGGCTGGTGGGTGCGTGCCTGTCGGAACTGCTGATCAACTGGAAGCTCTACGACAACAGCGTATGGCATTGGGTGCTTGCTTTCTTTGATGAGTAGTTCATTTTGTTGACTCGAGATTCAACTCTGTTTGGGCTGGTGGGTGCGTGCCTGTCGGAACTGCTGATCAACTGGAAGCTCTACGACAACAGCGTATGGCATTGGGTGCTTGCTTTCTTTGATGAGTAGTTCATTTTGTTGACTCGAGATTCAACTCTGTTTGGGCTGGTGGGTGCGTGCCTGTTGGAACTTCTGATCAACTGGAAGCTCTACGAGAACAGGGTATGGCATTGGGTGCTTGCTTTTCTTTTGATGAGTAGTTCATTTTGTTGACTCGAGATTCAACTCTGTTGGGCTGGTGGGTGCGTGCCTGTCGGAACTTGCTGATCAACAGGAAGCTCTACGACAACAGGGTATGGCATTGGGTGCTTGCTTTCTTTGATGAGTAGTTCATTTTGTTGACTCGAGATTCAACTCTGTTTGGGCTGGTGGGTGCGTGCCTGTCGGAACTGCTGATCAACTGGACGCTCTACGACAACAGGGTATGGCATTGGGTGCTTGCTTTCTTTGATGAGTAGTTCATTTTGTTGACTCGAGATTCAACTCTGTTTGGGCTGGTGGGTGCGTGCCTGTCGGAACTGCTGATCAACTGGAAGCTCTACGAGAACAGGGTATGGCATTGGGTGCTTGCTTTCTTTGATGAGTAGTTCATTTTGTTGACTCGAGATTCAACTCTGTTTGGGCTGGTGGGTGCGTGCCTGTCGGAACTGCTGATCAACTGGAAGCTCTACGAGAACAGGGTATGGCATTGGGTGCTTGCTTTCTTTGATGAGTAGTTCATTTTGTTGACTCGAGATTCAACTCTGTTTGGGCTGGTGGGTGCGTGCCTGTCGGAACTGCTGATCAACTGGAAGCTCTACGACAACAGGGTATGCATTGGGTGCTTGCTTTCTTTGATGAGGTAGTTCATTTTGTTGACTCGAGATTCAACTCTGTTTGGGCTGGTGGGTGCGTGCCTGTCGGAACTGCTGATCAACTGGAAGCTCTACGACAACAGGGTATGGCATTGGGTGCTTGCTTTCTTTGATGAGTAGTTCATTTTGTTGACTCGAGATTCAACTCTGTTTTGGGCTGGTGGGTGCGTGCCTGTCGGAACTGCTGATCAACTGGAAGCTCTACGACAACAGGGTATGGCATTGGGTGCTTGCTTTCTTTGATGAGTAGTTCATTTTGTTGACTCGAGATTCAACTCTGTTTGGGCTGGTGGGTGCGTGCCTGTCGGAACTGCTGATCAACTGGAAGCTCTACGAGAACAGGGTATGGCATTGGGTGCTTGCTTTCTTTGATGAGTAGTTCATTTTGTTGACTCGAGATTCAACTCTGTTTGGGCTGGTGGGTGCATGCCTGTCGGAACTGCTGATCAACTGGAAGCTCTACGACAACAGGGTATGGCATTGGGTGCTTGCTTTCTTTGATGAGTAGTTCATTTTGTTGACTCGAGATTCAACTCTGTTTGGGCTGGTGGGTGCGTGCCTGTCGGAACTGCTGATCAACTGGAAGCTCTACGACAACAGGGTATGGCATTGGGTGCTTGCTTTCTTTGATGAGTAGTTCATTTTGTTGACTCGAGATTCAACTCTGTTTGGGCTGGTGGGTGCGTGCCTGTCGGAACTGCTGATCAACTGAAGCTCTACGACAACAGGGTATGGCATTGGGTGCTTGCTTTCTTTGATGAGTAGTTCATTTTGTTGACTCGAGATTCAACTCTGTTTGGGCTGGTGGGTGCGTGCCTGTCGGAACTGCTGATCAACTGGAAGCTCTACGAGAACAGGGTATGGCATTGGGTGCTTGCTTTCTTTGATGAGTAGTTCATTTTGTTGACTCGAGATTCAACTCTGTTTGGGCTGGTGGGTGCGTGCCTGTCGGAACTGCTGATCAACTGGAAGCTCTACGACAACAGGGTATGGCATTGGGTGCTTGCTTTCTTTGATGAGTAGTTCATTTTGTTGACTCGAGATTCAACTCTGTTTGGGCTGGTGGGTGCGTGCCTGTCGGAACTGCTGATCAACTGGAAGCTCTACGACAACAGCGTATGGCATTGGGTGCTTGCTTTCTTTGATGAGTAGTTCATTTTGTTGACTCGAGATTCAACTCTGTTTGGGCTGGTGGGTGCGTGCCTGTCGGAACTGCTGATCAACTGGAAGCTCTACGAGAACAGGGTATGGCATTGGGTGCTTGCTTTCTTTGATGAGTAGTTCACTTTGTTGACTCGAGATTCAACTCTGTTTGGGCTGGTGGGTGCGTGCCTGTCGGAACTGCTGATCAACTGGAAGCTCTACGACAACAGGGTATGGCATTGGGTGCTTGCTTTCTTTGATGAGTAGTTCATTTTGTTGACTCGAGATTCAACTCTGTTTGGGCTGGTGGGTTGCGTGCCTGTCGGAACTGCTGATCAACTGGAAGCTCTACGACAACAGGGTATGGCATTGGGTGCTTGCTTTCTTTGATGAGTAGTTCATTTTGTTGACTCGAGATTCAACTCTGTTTGGGCTGGTGGGTGCGTGCCTGTCGGAACTGCTGATCAACTGGAAGCTCTACGACAACAGGGTATGGCATTGGGTGCTTGCTTTCTTTGATGAGTAGTTCATTTTGTTGACTCGAGATTCAACTCTGTTTGGGCTGGTGGGTGCGTGCCTGTCGGAACTGCTGATCAACTGGAAGCTCTACGACAACAGGGTATGGCATTGGGTGCTTGCTTTCTTTGATGAGTAGTTCATTTTGTTGACTCGAGATTCAACTCTGTTTGGGCTGGTGGGTGCGTGCCTGTCGGAACTGCTGATCAACTGGAAGCTCTACGACAACAGGGTATGGCATTGGGTGCTTGCTTTCTTTGATGAGTAGTTCATTTTGGTTGACTCGAGATTCAACTCTGTTTGGGCTGGTGGGTGCGTGCCTGTCGGAACTGCTGATCAACTGGAAGCTCTACGACAACAGGGTATGGCATTGGGTGCTTGCTTTCTTTGATGAGTAGTTCATTTTGTTGACTCGAGATTCAACTCTGTTTGGGCTGGTGGGTGCGTGCCTGTCGGAACTGCTGATCAACTGGAAGCTCTACGACAACAGGGTATGGCATTGGGTGCTTGCTTTCTTTGATGAGTAGTTCATTTTGTTGACTCGAGATTCAACTCTGTTTGGGCTGGTGGGTGCGTGCCTGTCGAACTGCTGATCAACTGGAAGCTCTACGACAACAGGGTATGGCATTGGGTGCTTGCTTTCTTTGATGAGTAGTTCATTTGGTTGACTCGAGATTCAACTCTGTTTGGGCTGGTGGGTGCGTGCCTGTCGGAACTGCTGATCAACTGGAAGCTCTACGACAACAGGGTATGGCATTGGGTGCTTGCTTTCTTTGATGAGTAGTTCATTTTGTTGACTCGAGATTCAACTCTGTTTGGGCTGGTGGGTGCATGCCTGTCGGAACTGCTGATCAACTGGAAGCTCTACGACAACAGGGTATGGCATTGGGTGCTTGCTTTCTTTGATGAGTAGTTCATTTTGTTGACTCGAGATTCAACTCTGTTTGGGCTGGTGGTGCGTGCCTGTCGGAACTGCTGATCAACTGGAAGCTCTACGACAACAGGGTATGGCATTGGGTGCTTGCTTTCTTTGATGAGTAGTTCATTTTGTTGACTCGAGATCAACTCTGTTTGGGCTGGTGGGTGCGTGCCTGTCGGAACTGCTGATCAACTGGAAGCTCTACGAGAACAGGGTATGGCATTGGGTGCTTGCTTTCTTTGATGAGTAGTTCATTTGTTTAGGCGAGCTGCACTCTAGAAAAAATCTTTGGCAAGTGATAGTCAGTAGTAAAAAGTTTGACCCTGTTAAAAACCAAGAATCTGAAAACCGAACTCTTATTCCACTATAGGATTAAAACGCGAACATGTTTCGGTCGACTGGGACAGGCCCCAAGTCAAGCCTTCATCAGCGCAAGCAGAATGGAAGACAAGAGTGGGAACGAAGCCTTTAAGTAAGAACTAC
This sequence comes from Closterium sp. Naga37s-1, assembly GCA_947471745.1. NCBI lineage: Eukaryota > Viridiplantae > Streptophyta > Zygnematophyceae > Desmidiales > Closteriaceae > Closterium > Closterium sp. Naga37s-1. The sequence goes on from CANJKZ010001037.1 coordinate 16,980, forward strand.
GTTTCGAGAAACCAAAATCTAGGCGCGTAACAACCGTGGCTGATATCTGGGCAGCCAATCCAAAGCACCCTGGAAAGAACCGAGGGGCTCGGGTCTTCATTCCTTGAGGCGTAACGTGGAATTCTCATTCTTCGCCAACTGTAGCTTCGGGAGCCTCGCGCGAACAAGTTACTTTTGCAAGTTACACCCAGCTTTCCAAGCAACAAACATTCTCTCTGTATAAAATCTGCGTGAAAGTAATCTAGTTTTGAGACGTTTCAAAACTACCCCTAGCCCGAGCCGAGCTGACACAGGTGTGTAGGTCGTCTTCAAGACTAGGGGTCCGCGTGTAGAGGGGAGAGAGGTGTGTCGCAAAAGCTGGTTCGCGAGAGTGTCGGCGAGGAGTGGTGCACGATGTGCGAATAGGACGCCCTTGAAGATCGGTCGAAGGAAAACAGGGGGGTAACCACGATCACGAAGGTGTTGGAAGAAGGCGTGTTCGTTGCTAGGAAAGTTGACACCGAGGTCGAGCGTAGCAGGTAACGCTTCAGTTCGGCGCAGATGAAACTCTCCTTGCAGTGCCGTGGGTGGAAGGAGGAGAAGGGGAGATAGAGGTACCTATTCATCGGCTTCTGAAAAGTACCGAAGTCTAGGATACCACGCTCAGTAAAACGTGGCCCTTTGTGGAGGACCATGTCCAGAAAGTCAACCGAACGATCCGAGATGTTCCACGTGATCCTGATATTCGGATCCAAGCCGTTGAAGGTGCGCAGGTACTCCTCTAAATCTGACCGCGACCCTGGCCAAATGATAAGGCCATCATCGATGTAACGGACGTGGTAACAAGGTGACACCCCGGTCCACCTCTCCTTTAACAGCTCATCGAGACGGCTCATGAAGAGTATGGCAAAACACACTTCTACAGGAGTTCCCATTGCAGTGCCCTGCACTTGATGAAACACTTCGCCGTCGAACTCTACGTAGGAGTTCCTCATGACCCAACCAGTAGAGCCATAAGCGGTTGAGATAGCTGCGTGTTGTCTCTCGTCAAAAAACTGCTAACTGCGTCAAGTCCTCGATCTATAGCTATGCTGGGGTAGAGCGAGGTCACGTCGTACGTCGCTAGGAGAATGTAAGGCGGAAAGGCTGTAGTCTGCAGCTTCGCTAGCAGTGAGAGAGAATCGCGCAGGTAGGTGGCTCGTTTTAGGACTAGCGGTCTTAGTTGCAAATCCAGCCAACGACTCGCATTAGTAGTTACCCATGAGTGTGAAGGTTTGACTTGGGGGCCGTTCCCAGTCGACCGAAACATGTTCGCGTTTTAATCCTTTAGTGGAATACGAGTTCGGTTTTCAGATTCTTGGTTTTTAACAGGGTCAAACTTTTTACTACTCACTATCACTTGCTAAAGATTTTTTCTAGAGTGCAGCTCGCCTAAACAAAGCTTCTATGGCGGATGGTATGAAACTTGGGTTCAGTTACCAGGGTATAGAATCTCCATTGATTGGACTCGCCTACTTAACTTCTTTGCTCAGCGAGCTGTATCCGCTGACTCACCCAGTGTATCTGCTGACTGACTCAGAGTACCTGCTGACTCACCCAGTGTATCTGCTGATTCACCCTGTGTATCTGCTGACTCACCCTGTGTATTGCTGATTCACCCTGTGTATCTGCTGACTCACCAAGTGTATCTGCTGATTCACCCTGTGTATCTGCTGACTCACCCTGTGTATCTGCTGACTCACCCTGTGTATCTGCTGACTCACCTTGTGTATCTGCTGACTCACCCTGTGTATCTGCTGACCTCACCCAGTGTATCTAGTGAACCGCTCGGGGCCCCACGATCTCAATCGTCTCGTTGTTCTCCATGGCGGGCAGGAAAAGCATTCCCACGATGAGCTCCGGGCAGATGACGAAACGAATCTCCTCCTGCGCGCACCCCGAGCCGAGCGTGCCGCCGCCCACAAGGCATTGGCGAAGTCCACCTGCACACAGCCCGTGCCGTCGTCCTCTATTGTGCCGCGCTCGTGCACCTGAAGAGGGGGAGGCAGATGGGAGGAATGGGAGGAGCGTGTGAAGTGAAGATATGTGCTGCGGCGTTTCGTCGTCCACCTACAGACAGCCCGTGCCGTCGTCCTCTATTGTGCCGCGCTCATGCACCTGGTGGTGCATGGGCACCTGGTGGTGCATGGGGGGAGAGAGGGGGAAGGGGGGTGTGTTGGGAGGGAGGAACGGGTGGAAGAGGGGTAAGGGGGGAGGCCATGTGACAAAAAAAGAGCAGTGCATCAAGCAACAGGTGTGATATGATTGGAAGCACTGCACAAATGCCTTCTGTTTTTCCTCCCAAATATGCATCCTATCTCACTCACCCAAACCTGTCCCCCCACTCAACACACCTCTTATCTCCAAACATCCCCCTTCACCCAGCACGCCTCTCCCCCCAACAACCCTCTCCCCTCCCCCCCCACAACGCCCTTCGCACTCACCACCAGGGCGCAGAGCGGAATCCGCCTTGTCCCCCAGAAGTCCGCGCCAGGGGGAGGGGGAAGCGTCCCCCAGCTCCCCCCGAAGCTCCTGGTGCTCCCTCCACTCCGCAACCCCCCTCCTTCCCCGCCCTTCCCCCACGACCCTCCCAGGCTCGGATCCGAGCCAGTTGTCGGACCTGAGCTTCGGTTGGAGCTGCTTTTCTGCATGGGCGAGCTTCGGGAACCACTGTGGTAACCACTACCGTAACCGTTCCCGTTACCATTACCGTTACCGTTACCGTTACCGCCGCCGTTACCACTGCCCTTACTGCCGCCATTACCGCTACCCGTGCCGCCCACCCTGCCCACCACTCCCACCGCTTCCGGGCGGCGAACTACCTCCGCCTTGTCTCATGGTCCCACTTCCCCGCCCTCCACCCTCCCCTGCCTCCCCACCCCAACCCAATACATCCTGCTGCTGCTGCTGCTGCTGTTGCTTTAGGTGGCCTGGTGTGTCAGTACCGGGGGTGTTGAACGGGTGGAGGGTCGGCGGGGCGGCAGCAGCGGGTGTGACAGTGGCGGGTGTGACAGCAGTGAGCGGCAGCACCTTGCGCTCGTAGGAGACGGCGCCCTGAGGCATGGAGGAGACGACTCGGCGGAAGTAGTGCAGCAGGCAGCGCAGCTTCTCTTGTTGTTGCGGCGAGCCCTCGTATATGCCGCTGAGAGGTTCGGAAAGGACGGGAATGGGGAGGGGAACGATGGGATTCTGAGGCAATCAATGCTCTGAGGCACGGGGAGAGGACGCGGCAGGATTGATGCAGCAGGCAGCGCAGCTTCTCCTGCTGCTGCGGCGACTCCTCGTATATGCCCTTGGCTAGCGCAACAGATGAGGGGTTGGGCAAACGGAGAGAGCGGATAGAAAGAGGGGTGAGAGGGTGGAGACTCACCCATAGAGGCGGTCGAAGTTGATCTCTGGTAGTCTCTCCTGCGCGCGCCCGGCCGTGGGATACACGCAGAAGAACGCGCCCACCAATAGCGCCGCAGCAAGCTCCTGCGTTATAAGCACAAGCCCCGGCTGCTGCGGCCTCAGCAGCTGCAGCGTCATCTGCGTCCCCCTCCGCCACTTCTCACTCCCCCCGCTCCCGCTTCCGCTTCCGCTTCCGCCGCTTCCGCTCCCCCCGCTGCTGCCGGATTGCGCTGCGGCTTGGGCTGCCCGAGCCACGCTCCGAGCCTGCTGGGAGACGAGGCTCGGGAGACGGAGAGCGAGCGAGGCCATTCCGGGCAGCGTGAAGAAGAAAAACTCCTGAGATTCCTCCTCGGAGAGAATCTGCAGGTACGTTTGGGGCGAGAGGGGTTAAGGGGACAGGGAGGAGAGGGATGAGAATAGCGTTCAAGCAGCGAGGGTTGACATGAATAGACTCGAAGGGACGTTGGCAAATGCACATTTCCACATTCCTGATTCGACTTGAAAACACCCGCGTACCAGACGAGGTTGTTGAACTCACCTCGTCGAAGAATTCAGCGAGGCCTTTCGCGAGCCGAGGGTTACCATCGCTGAGACTCAGCTCCCTGCGAATGTCGATTATCGCGTCGGCTAACGTCTCGCCACTCGCCACCTGCGGCGCGGACAGGGAGACACCGGAGATGTAGAACACGAGTATGAGAGCACGCGTGAAATAACGCAGGAAACTGGAGTTTGGACAAACTTCGTGAAACAACCAGCGCAAGCTGATGCTGATTCCAGCAAGCGCACCTGGCTAGCAGCGGGGCCACGCGCAATGGCGGCGAACGCATGAGCGACGGTCCCGGGCCACGCATACTCTCTCCGCGTGCTGCTCACGCTCGCACTGTTGTTGTTATTGTTGTTCGTCTGATTGTTGTTATCTTTCGCTGGCTGGTTACTGCTGTCAATCACTCCCGTCGCGTACAGCCGCGACGCCGCTGTGTTCGCCGCATCCGTGTTAAACCCCGCCGGGCCGGCACCGCTGAAGCCGTAGCTCGTGCCTGCGCCGGCAACACCACCGGCGGCAACGCCGGTTGTAACGCCGGCTTCGCGGCTCCCGCCGAAATCCCGCGTCCGACGGTAGCGTGCTCAGGCTCGGTGCGGGGCCGAAGGGGAGGAAATACGAGAGATCTCTCTTTTCAGGAAACATGGCGGAATGCGTAGCTATGGAAGGGAAAGCTTTATACTGGAAAGATTTGAAAAGCTTGTTATGGCGAGCTTCATCGAGAAAACCAATGGAGGTTACGACGGAAAGACGTATTATGGGGTGTGATGAGGGAGTTGAAATTTGGTAACCCAGCGAAAGCTTCGTTTTGAAACGTCCTTGAAAAAATGGAGAGCGATCAGTGTCGGAAGAAAGACTAAGTGCAGAGATTATTAACTACACTATGATCAGCCCTAATCAAGAATAATTCAAGGCAAGCAATCCACACTTTGACGCCTTTTGCATCGATCAATCGACAATAAGCGTTCAAGCAAAGACTGCTAACAAGAGAGCCAAGTTAATGCGAGTCAAAGGAAAGACAGCTTCATCTGGGTTTGTCTGCAGACCATGTAGGAAACCCTCATTGGAACCTCGGAAACGCTGATGTGCTGCTGCAGGGAGCAGACTGTTTGATGTGGGCTCTTTGGAATGTCTTGAAGATCAGAAGGAAACGAGATCCCTGAATGGAAGGTGAGAGTGACAGGAGGAGGAAAGAAAGCGATGAGGAGGGAAGAAAAAGGTAAAGAAAGTGGATGTGCGGATTGGTGGTTATCGTTGATGAAGAAATCTCAACAGCTGTGCACCAATCGCGGACAGTGCGGGCCGATCGAAAAAGGTCATCCAGGTCACATGAAAGTATCGGATGAGAGATCTACGCCGGCTTTTGTGTGTCAAGAAAGTGAAAAAGTGCAATGAAAAGCGCATCTGCTTGGTCCCAACCATGAGATATTTCCGACGTGTGCCACGTCACCTGTCAGCTATTTTCCACGTCCCGTAGCAAACAGCAGGGCGCAGTTGGGCATCTAAACTATTTATCTTTATGTACTCGGAATGAAGTTCCTCGTTTTTATACACGTCGAAAGTGCCGTTGAATCCATGTCCATATTCTATATCTGTATGTGCAGGGTCTCACTATTTATTGTACAACTATTCCTCCTAGTGTAACACTTACATTATGTCAGTTACGTGTACATGATCGCGGATGTCAGGTTCGCTTGTGTCACCTCGCTGGTGGTCGGTCGGTGTGGAACATATGTGTTGGAATTCAGTGACTGGTCGAAGCGATGCGCACAAGGTGTCACAGAAAGCGTTCGCAAGGCTGAGGGGGGACTAGACCAGCTCGGTCGCGGAAGCGGGGACTGCCGTGACTGCGCACGGCACCGCTCTGCGCCTCCCTTTTTCCACCAAGGGGAACAAAACACAGCCCTTGGCGGAAGAATGGACAGCTTTTGCGCGGAATCTCCGGAAGTTGCAGCTGACATTGGTGAAGCAAGGCGGAGGATTACAGACAAAAACATTTCAAGCCCAGCCCGCGCGGAAACATCTGCAGAATCGCCTCTTTTCCGCCGTCTTTCAGCTAACGCACTTTGTGAAATGAGCGGAAAGTATGGGTTTGTGGGAGCATGGCGGAAACTTGTACAGTTCACAAATACAATGGAGGTGAATCTTCTCGGCATTCTCTAGGACAAGCTACAGCACCCATTCCATTTGTCGGTCCTTTTGTCAGGGAGATGACACCCTGTAACAGCTCAAGGTGACCTATAATGTTGGTTCTGATCTGATGTGAGCTATTGGGTAGCTTGAGCTTTTGGTCTAACGATGATTGGTTCTGTCCCTAACTTCAGTTCCTTTCATCTCTCTGACCGCTTGTTGGCGGAATCACTTGCTATACGCGCCGCTCCTCCTACTTCTAGGACAATCTTAAAGAATCGATTACCGCGTAGTTAAGCATCCGCTTATCGTCCGCTTCATTCTCTTAGAACCCATTGTCTGGATTATTTCGCAATGGGTCGCATAGTAGGTCGCGGAGGCTCAGATCCTTATTCGAGCGACGTCGAGATGCCGTCGTCTACGAGCCTCCGCTCCTCCTCCTCTCTCTCCTCCACTCCCTCCGCTCCGCTCGCTCACTCGCGCTCCGGCGAATACCCGTACGCTCCTTCCCATCCCGCCATCGTGTCATCTCATAACGAGTACGCTGACGACAGCCACTCCGCGTATCATCAAGGGGGTCAGTTCCACTCGTACGCATCTGGCAGTACGATCGTACCGTACGCGTACCCTCCTCCTCCTCCGCCTGAATACCCCTCCGGAATCAACCCAGCAGCGTACCCCCCTGTTGTTCCACCTTCAAACCCTCGGGATCCTTCTCGGAAACCGCGGTGGTATAGGAAGGTGCCATGGCTGGCGCTGACCGTATTAATCGCCTGCATAGTAGTCTTTATTGTGACCATGGCGGTGAATGATTGCCCGTCGAAGCCGCACCCGCAAGGCCAGAGCTGCGTGCTGCCTTGGCTGGGTCGCTTCTCCTTCGAGCCGCTTAATATCAACCCTCTCTTCGGTCCAACCGCCTTAACGTAAGCGACCTGTGACTTACCACCCTACCCCTTCCTCCTCCCTCCCCCACAAACCCCCCACCCCGCCCCTTCCCCCTCCCCCCGCCACCCTCTTCCCCTCTAGCCCGGTCTTTGCTCTTTCGAGTATATCACTCAGACGTCTCTAAATGGGTGTTTCGAAGCTGATCATTGCGCGTCTGTCGCGTATCCGTCTGGATGTCGTCCTCACCTGCCGTCGTCGCAGCCCTCTAAGCTTCACAACATGGGCGCGCTCAACACTAACCTGGTTACCAACTACGTTTGAGTCATCTAAAGAATGATTTTCGCGTAAAACATGTCTTCGTCACATCCATACCCCCCATATGTGTGACCTCCCGTCGTCGTCGCAACCCTCCAGGCTTCAGGACATGGGCGCGCCTGAACAGTAAACCTGGTTACCAACTACCACCAAGGCTGGCGGCTGGTAACGGCCATGTGGTTCCACGGCGGCGTGGTGCATCTCGTGTGTAACCTCCTCGGCATCGCCTTCCTGCTCAACCGCCTCGAGAAGGGTTCGGGCTGTGCTTCTTGCGTGGTGGGTGTGGGTGGTGTCGAGATTCAACTCTGTTTGGGCTGGTGGGTGCGTGCCTGTCGGAACTGCTGATCAACTGGAAGCTCTACGACAACAGGGTATGGCATTGGGTGCTTGCTTTCTTTGATGAGTAGTTCATTTTGTTGACTCGAGATTCAGGTTTGGGCTGGTGGGTGCGTGCCTGGGAACTGCTGATCAACTGGAAGCTCTACGACAACAGCGAATCATTGGGTGCTTGCTTTCTTTGATGAGTAGTTTATTTTGTTGAGGAGATTCAACTTGTTTGGGCTGGTGGGTGCGTGCCTGGGAACTGGGATCAACTGGAAGCTCTCGACACTATGATCCTTCTTTCTTGATGACAGCATTTTGTTGACTCGAGCTTCAACTCTGTGGGCTGGTGGGTGCGTGCTGTCTCTGCTGATCAACTGGAAGCTCTACGTGAACAGGGTATGGCATGGGTGCTTGCTTTCTTTGATGGTAGTTCATTTTGTTGACTCGAGATTCAACTCTGTTTGGGGTGGGTTGGTTGCTGCCGTCTTCTCATGCAACTTTCTCGACACACAGGTACGACACCGGGTATGGCTTGAAAAAACTTTCTTTGATGAGAAATTCACGAAACACCGAGTGCAGTGACTGCTGCTAATATGCGTGCCTCTCTCCCTGCTCAATAGTCATTTTGTTCCTACAAGTGCGCCTGCGGGTGCTTCATTCTTTCGACAAGGTCATTGTGTGGATCATTCACCCTTGTTTTCCTTGTTGATCGAGATCAACTCTGTCTCCCCTGGTGGGTGCGACCACAACCTGATCAACTGGAAGCTCTGATTTTAACAGGAATGGCATTGATTTTGCTTTCTTTGATGAGTAGTTCATTTTGTTGACTCGAGATTCAACTCTGTTTGGGCTGGTGGGTGCGTGCCTGTCGGAACTGCTGATCAACTGGAAGCTCTACGAGAACAGGGTATGGCATTGGGTGCTTGCTTTCTTTGATGAGTAGTTCATTTTGTTGACTCGAGATTCAACTCTGTTTGGGCTGGTGGGTGCGTGCCTGTCGGAACTGCTGATCAACTGGAAGCTCTACGACAACAGGGTATGGCAATTGGGTGCTTGCTTTCTTTGATGAGTAGTTCATTTTGTTGACATCGAGATTCAACTCTGTTTGGGCTGGTGGGTGGCGTGCCTGTCGAACTGCTGATCAACTGGAAGCTCTACGACAACAGGGTATGGCATTGGGTGCTTGCTTTCTTTGATGAGTAGTTCATTTTGTTGACTCGAGATTCAACTCTGTTTGGGCTGGTGGGTGCGTGCCTGTCGGAACTGCTGATCAACTGGAAGCTCTACGACAACAGGGTATGGCATTGGGTGCTTGCTTTCTTTGATGAGTAGTTCATTTTGTTGACTCGAGATTCAACTCTGTTTGGGCTGGTGGGTGCGTGCCTGTCGGAACTGCTGATCAACTGGAAGCTCTACGACGAACAGGGTATGGCATTGGGTGCTTGCTTTCTTTGATGATAGTTCATTTTGTTGACGTCGAGATTCAACTCTGTTTGGGCTGGTGGTGCGTGCCTGTCGGAACTGCTGATCAACTGGAAGCTCTACGACAACAGGGTATGGCATTGGGTGCTTGCTTTCTTTGATGAGTAGTTCATTTTGTTGACTCGAGATTCAAACTCTGTTTGGGCTGGTGGGTGCGTGCCTGTCGGAACTGCTGATCAACTGGAAGCTCTACGACAACAGGGTATGGCATTGGGTGCTTGCTTTCTTTGATGAGTAGTTCATTTTGTTGACTCGAGATTCAACTCTGTTGTGGGCTGTGGGTGCGTGCCTGTCGGAACTGCTGATCAACTGGAAGCTCTACGACAACAGGGTATGGCATTGGGTGCTTGCTTTCTTTGATGAGTAGTTCATTTTGGTTGACTCGAGATTCAACTCTGTTTGGGCTGGTGGGTGCGTGCCTGTCGGAACTGCTGATCAACTGGAAGCTCTACGAGAAACAGGGTATGGCATTGGGTGCTTGCTTTCTTTGATGAGTAGTTCATTTTGTTGACTCGAGATTCAACTCTGTTTGGGCTGGTGGGTGCAGTGCCTGTCGGAACTGCTGATCAACTGGAAGCTCTACGACAACAGGGTATGGCATTGGGTGCTTGCTTTCTTTGATGAGTAGTTCATTTTGTTGACTCGAGATTCAACTCTGTTTGGGCTGGTGGGTGCGTGCCTGTCGGAACTGCTGAGCAACTGAAGCTCTACGACAACAGCGTATGGCATTGGGTGCTTGCTTTCTTTGGATGAGTAGTTCATTTTGTTGACTCGAGATTCAACTCTGTTTTGGGCTGGTGGGTGCGTGCCTGTCGGAAACTGCTGATCAACTGGAAGCTCTACGACAACAGGGTATGGCATTGGGTGCTTGCTTTCTTTGATGAGTAGTTCATTTTGTTGACTCGAGATTCAACTCTGTTTGGGCTGGTGGGTGCGTGCCTGTCGGAACTGCTGATCAACTGGAAGCTCTACGACAACAGGGTATGGCATTGGGTGCTTGCTTTCTTTGATGAGTAGTTCATTTTGTTGACTCGAGATTCAACTCTGTTTGGGCTGGTGGGTGCGTGCCTGTCGGAACTGCTGATCAACTGGAAGCTCTACGACAACAGGGTATGGCATTGGGTGCTTGCTTTCTTTGATGAGTAGTTCATTTTGTTGACTCGAGATTCAACTCTGTTTGGGCTGGTGGGTGCGTGCCTGTCGGAACTGCTGATCAACTGGAAGCTCTACGACAACAGGGTATGGCATTGGGTGCTTGCTTTCTTTGATGAGTAGTTCATTTTGTTGACTCGAGATTCAACTCTGTTTGGGCTGGTGGGTGCGTGCCTGTCGGAACTGCTGATCAACTGGAAGCTCTACGACAACAGGGTATGGCAATTGGGTGCTTGCTTTCTTTGATGAGTAGTTCATTTTGTTGACCTCGAGATTCAACTCTGTTTGGGCTGGTGGGTGCGTGCCTGTCGGAACTGCTGATCAACTGGAAGCTCTACGACAACAGGTTATGGCATTGGGTGCTTGCTTTCTTTGATGAGTAGTTCATTTTGTTGACTCGAGATTCAACTCTGTTTGGGCTGGTGGGTGCGTGCCTGTCGGAACTGCTGATCAACTGGAAGCTCTACGAGAACAGGGTATGGCATTGGGTGCTTGCTTTCTTTGATGAGTAGTTCATTTTGTTGACTCGAGATTCAACTCTGTTTGGGCTGGGTGGGTGCGTGCCTGTCGGAACTGCTGATCAACTGGAAGCTCTACGACAACAGGGTATGGCATTGGGTGCTTGCTTTCTTTGATGAGTAGTTCATTTTGTTGACTCGAGATTCAACTCTGTTTGGGCTGGTGGGTGCGTGCCTGTCGGAACTGCTGATCAACTGGAAGCTCTACGACAACAGCGGTATGGCATTGGGTGCTTGCTTTCTTTGATGAGTAGTTCATTTGTTGACTCGAGATTCAACTCTGTTTGGGCTGGTGGGTGCGTGCCTGTCGGAACTGCTGATCAACTGGAAGCTCTACGACAGACAGCGTATGGCATTGGGTGCTTGCTTTCTTTGATGAGTAGTTCATTTTGTTGACTCGAGATTCAACTCTGTTTGGGCTGGTGGGTGCGTGCCTGTCGGAACTGCTGATCAACTGGAAGCTCTACGACAACAGGGTATGGCATTGGGTGCTTGCTTTCTTTGATGAGTAGTTCATTTTGTTGACTCGAGATTCAACTCTGTTTGGGCTGGTGGGTGCATGCCTGTCGGAACTGCTGATCAACTGGAAGCTCTACGACAACAGGGTATGGCATTGGGTGCTTGCTTTCTTTGATGAGTAGTTCATTTTGTTGACTCGAGATTCAACTCTGTTTGGGCTGGTGGGTGCGTGCCTGTCGGAACTGCTGATCAACTGGAAGCTCTACGACAACAGGGTATGGCATTGGGTGCTTGCTTTCTTTGATGAGTAGTTCATTTTGTTGACTCGAGATTCAACTCTGTTTGGGCTGGTGGGTGCGTGCCTGTCGGAACTGCTGATCAACTGGAAGCTCTACGAGAACAGGGTATGGCATTGGGTGCTTGCTTTCTTTGATGAGTAGTTCATTTGTTTAGGCGAGCTGCACTCTAGAAAAATCTTTGGCAAGTGATAGTCAGTAGTAAAAAGTTTGACCCTGTTAAAAACCAAGAATCTGAAAACCGAACTCTTATTCCACTATAGGATTAAAACGCGAACATGTTTCGGTCGACTGGGACAGGCCCCAAGTCAAGCCTTCATCAGCGCAAGCAGAATGGAAGACAAGAGTGGGAACGAAGCCTTTAAGTAAGAACTACGTTTCGAGAAACCAAAATCTAGGCGCGTAACAACCGTGGCTGATATCTGGGCAGCCAATCCAAAGCACCCTGGAAAGAACCGAGGGGCTCGGGTCTTCATTCCTTGAGGCGTAACGTGGAATTCTCATTCTTCGCCAACTGTAGCTTCGGGAGCCTCGCGCGAACAAGTTACTTTTGCAAGTTACACCCAGCTTTCCAAGCAACAAACATTCTCTCTGTATAAAATCTGCGTGAAAGTAATCTAGTTTTGAGACGTTTCAAAACTACCCCTAGCCCGAGCCGAGCTGACACAGGTGTGTAGGTCGTCTTCAAGACTAGGGGTCCGCGTGTAGAGGGGAGAGAGGTGTGTCGCAAAAGCTGGTTCGCGAGAGTGTCGGCGAGGAGTGGTGCACGATGTGCGAATAGGACGCCCTTGAAGATCGGTCGAAGGAAAACAGGGGGGTAACCACGATCACGAAGGTGTTGGAAGAAGGCGTGTTTCGTTGCTAGGAAAGTTGACACCGAGGTCGAGCGTAGCAGGTAACGCTTCAGTTCGGCGCAGATGAAACTCTCCTTGCAGTGCCGTGGGTGGAAGGAGGAGAAGGGGAGATAGAGGTACCTATTCATCGGCTTCTGAAAAGTACCGAAGTCTAGGATACCACGCTCAGTAAAACGTGGCCCTTTGTGGAGGACCATGTCCAGAAAGTCAACCGAACGATCCGAGATGTTCCACGTGATCCTGATATTCGGATCCAAGCCGTTGAAGGTGCGCAGGTACTCCTCTAAATCTGACCGCGACCCTGGCCAAATGATAAGGCCATCATCGATGTAACGGACGTGGTAACAAGGTGACACCCCGGTCCACCTCTCCTTTAACAGCTCATCGAGACGGCTCATGAAGAGTATGGCAAAACACACTTCTACAGGAGTTCCCATTGCAGTGCCCTGCACTTGATGAAACACTTCGCCGTCGAACTCTACGTAGGAGTTCCTCATGACCCAACCCAGTAGAGCCATAAGCGGTTGAGATAGCTGCGTGTTGTCTCTCGTCAAAAAACTGCTAACTGCGTCAAGTCCTCGATCTATAGCTATGCTGGGGTAGAGCGAGGTCACGTCGTACGTCGCTAGGAGAATGTAAGGCGGAAAGGCTGTAGTCTGCAGCTTCGCTAGCAGTGAGAGAGAATCGCGCAGGTAGGTGGCTCGTTTTAGGACTAGCGGTCTTAGTTGCAAATCCAGCCAACGACTCGCATTAGTAGTTACCCATGAGTGTGAAGGTTTGACTTGGGGCCGTTCCCAGTCGACCGAAACATGTTCGCGTTTTAATCCTTTAGTGGAATACGAGTTCGGTTTTTCAGATTCTTGGTTTTTAACAGGGTCAAACTTTTTACTACTCACTATCACTTGCTAAAGATTTTTTCTAGAGTGCAGCTCGCCTAAACAAAGCTTCTATGGCGGATGGTATGAAACTTGGGTTCAGTTACCAGGGTATAGAATCTCCATTGATTGGACTCGCCTACTTAACTTCTTTGCTCAGCGAGCTGTATCCGCTGACTCACCCAGTGTATCTGCTGACTGACTCAGAGTACCTGCTGACTCACCCAGTGTATCTGCTGATTCACCCTGTGTATCTGCTGACTCACCCTGTGTATTGCTGATTCACCCTGTGTATCTGCTGACTCACCAAGTGTATCTGCTGATTCACCCTGTGTATCTGCTGACTCACCCTGTGTATCTGCTGACTCACCCTGTGTATCTGCTGACTCACCTTGTGTATCTGCTGACTCACCCTGTGTATCTGCTGACTCACCCAGTGTATCTAGTGAACCGCTCGGGCCCCACGATCTCAATCGTCTCGTTGTTCTCCATGGCGGGCAGGAAAAGCATTCCCACGATGAGCTCCGGGCAGATGACGAAACGAATCTCCTCCTGCGCGCACCCCGAGCCGAGCGTGCCGCCGCCCACAAAGGCATTGGCGAAGTCCACCTGCACACAGCCCGTGCCGTCGTCCTCTATTGTGCCGCGCTCGTGCACCTGAAGAGGGGGAGGCAGATGGGAGGAATGGGAGGAGCGTGTGAAGTGAAGATATGTGCTGCGGCGTTTCGTCGTCCACCTACAGACAGCCCGTGCCGTCGTCCTCTATTGTGCCGCGCTCATGCACCTGGTGGTGCATGGGCACCTGGTGGTGCATGGGGGGAGAGAGGGGGAAGGGGGGTGTGTTGGGAGGGAGGAACGGGTGGAAGAGGGGTAAGGGGAGGCCATGTGACAAAAAAAGAGCAGTGCATCAAGCAACAGGTGTGATATGATTGGAAGCACTGCACAAATGCCTTCTGTTTTTCCTCCCAAATATGCATCCTATCTCACTCACCCAAACCTGTCCCCCCACTCAACACACCTCTTATCTCCAACATCCCCCTTCACCCAGCACGCCTCTCCCCCCAACAACCCTCTCCCCTCCCCCCCCACAACGCCCTTCGCACTCACCACCAGGGCGCAGAGCGGAATCCGCCTTGTCCCCCAGAAGTCCGCGCCAGGGGGAGGGGGAAGCGTCCCCCAGCTCCCCCCGAAGCTCCTGGTGCTCCCTCCACTCCGCAACCCCCCTCCTTCCCCGCCCTTCCCCCACGACCCTCCCAGGCTCGGATCCGAGCCAGTTGTCGGACCTGAGCTTCGGTTGGAGCTGCTTTTCTGCATGGGCGAGCTTCGGGAACCACTGTGGTAACCACTACCGTAACCGTTCCCGTTACCATTACCGTTACCGTTACCGTTACCGTTACCGCCGCCGTTACCACTGCCCTTACTGCCGCCATTACCGCTACCGTGCCGCCCACCCTGCCCACCACTCCCACCGCTTCCGGGCGGCGAACTACCTCCGCCTTGTCTCATGGTCCCACTTCCCCGCCCTCCACCCTCCCCTGCCTCCCCACCCCAACCCAATACATCCTGCTGCTGCTGCTGCTGCTGTTGCTTTAGGTGGCCTGGTGTGTCAGTACCGGGGGTGTTGAACGGGTGGAGGGTCGGCGGGGCGGCAGCAGCGGGTGTGACAGTGGCGGGTGTGACAGCAGTGAGCGGCAGCACCTTGCGCTCGTAGGAGACGGCGCCCTGAGGCATGGAGGAGACGACTCGGCGGAAGTAGTGCAGCAGGCAGCGCAGCTTCTCTTGTTGTTGCGGCGAGCCCTCGTATATGCCGCTGAGAGGTTCGGAAAGGACGGGAATGGGGAGGGGAACGATGGGATTCTGAGGCAATCAATGCTCTGAGGCACGGGGAGAGGACGCGGCAGGATTGATGCAGCAGGCAGCGCAGCTTCTCCTGCTGCTGCGGCGACTCCTCGTATATGCCCTTGGCTAGCGCAACAGATGAGGGGTTGGGCAAACGGAGAGAGCGGATAGAAAGAGGGGTGAGAGGGTGGAGACTCACCCATAGAGGCGGTCGAAGTTGATCTCTGGTAGTCTCTCCTGCGCGCGCCCGGCCGTGGGATACACGCAGAAGAACGCGCCCACCAATAGCGCCGCAGCAAGCTCCTGCGTTATAAGCACAAGCCCCGGCTGCTGCGGCCTCAGCAGCTGCAGCGTCATCTGCGTCCCCCTCCGCCACTTCTCACTCCCCCCGCTCCCGCTTCCGCTTCCGCTTCCGCCGCTTCCGCTCCCCCCCGCTGCTGCCGGATTGCGCTGCGGCTTGGGCTGCCCGAGCCACGCTCCGAGCCTGCTGGGAGACGAGGCTCGGGAGACGGAGAGCGAGCGAGGCCATTCCGGGCAGCGTGAAGAAGAAAAACTCCTGAGATTCCTCCTCGGAGAGAATCTGCAGGTACGTTTGGGGCGAGAGGGGTTAAGGGGACAGGGAGGAGAGGGATGAGAATAGCGTTCAAGCAGCGAGGGTTGACATGAATAGACTCGAAGGGACGTTGGCAAATGCACATTTCCACATTCCTGATTCGACTTGAAAACACCCGCGTACCAGACGAGGTTGTTGAACTCACCTCGTCGAAGAATTCAGCGAGGCCTTTCGCGAGCCGAGGGTTACCATCGCTGAGACTCAGCTCCCTGCGAATGTCGATTATCGCGTCGGCTAACGTCTCGCCACTCGCCACCTGCGGCGCGGACAGGGAGACACCGGAGATGTAGAACACGAGTATGAGAGCACGCGTGAAATAACGCAGGAAACTGGAGTTTGGACAAACTTCGTGAAACAACCAGCGCAAGCTGATGCTGATTCCAGCAAGCGCACCTGGCTAGCAGCGGGGCCACGCGCAATGGCGGCGAACGCATGAGCGACGGTCCCGGGCCACGCATACTCTCTCCGCGTGCTGCTCACGCTCGCACTGTTGTTGTTATTGTTGTTCGTCTGATTGTTGTTATCTTTCGCTGGCTGGTTACTGCTGTCAATCACTCCCGTCGCGTACAGCCGCGACGCCGCTGTGTTCGCCGCATCCGTGTTAAACCCCGCCGGGCCGGCACCGCTGAAGCCGTAGCTCGTGCCTGCGCCGGCAACACCACCGGCGGCAACGCCGGTTGTAACGCCGGCTTCGCGGCTCCCGCCGAATCCCGCGTCCGACGGTAGCGTGCTCAGGCTCGGTGCGGGGCCGAAGGGGAGGAAATACGAGAGATCTCTCTTTTCAGGAAACATGGCGGAATGCGTAGCTATGGAAGGGAAAGCTTTATACTGGAAAGATTTGAAAAGCTTGTTATGGCGAGCTTCATCGAGAAAACCAATGGAGGTTACGACGGAAAGACGTATTATGGGGTGTGATGAGGGAGTTGAAATTTGGTAACCCAGCGAAAGCTTCGTTTTGAAACGTCCTTGAAAAAATGGAGAGCGATCAGTGTCGGAAGAAAGACTAAGTGCAGAGATTATTAACTACACTATGATCAGCCCTAATCAAGAATAATTCAAGGCAAGCAATCCACACTTTGACGCCTTTTGCATCGATCAATCGACAATAAGCGTTCAAGCAAAGACTGCTAACAAGAGAGCCAAGTTAATGCGAGTCAAATGAAAGACAGCTTCATCTGGGTTTGTCTGCAGACCATGTAGGAAACCCTCATTGGAACCTCGGAAACGCTGATGTGCTGCTGCAGGGAGCAGACTGTTTGATGTGGGCTCTTTGGAATGTCTTGAAGATCAGAAGGAAACGAGATCCCTGAATGGAAGGTGAGAGTGACAGGAGGAGGAAAGAAAGCGATGAGGAGGGAAGAAAAAGGTAAAGAAAGTGGATGTGCGGATTGGTGGTTATCGTTGATGAAGAAATCTCAACAGCTGTGCACCAATCGCGGACAGTGCGGGCCGATCGAAAAAGGTCATCCAGGTCACATGAAAGTATCGGATGAGAGATCTACGCCGGCTTTTGTGTGTCAAGAAAGTGAAAAAGTGCAATGAAAAGCGCATCTGCTTGGTCCCAACCATGAGATATTTCCGACGTGTGCCACGTCACCTGTCAGCTATTTTCCACGTCCCGTAGCAAACAGCAGGGCGCAGTTGGGCATCTAAACTATTTATCTTTATGTACTCGGAATGAAGTTCCTCGTTTTTATACACGTCGAAAGTGCCGTTGAATCCATGTCCATATTCTATATCTGTATGTGCAGGGTCTCACTATTTATTGTACAACTATTCCTCCTAGTGTAACACTTACATTATGTCAGTTACGTGTACATGATCGCGGATGTCAGGTTCGCTTGTGTCACCTCGCTGGTGGTCGGTCGGTGTGGAACATATGTGTTGGAATTCAGTGACTGGTCGAAGCGATGCGCACAAGGTGTCACAGAAAGCGTTCGCAAGGCTGAGGGGGGACTAGACCAGCTCGGTCGCGGAAGCGGGGACTGCCGTGACTGCGCACGGCACCGCTCTGCGCCTCCCTTTTTCCACCAAGGGGAACAAAACACAGCCCTTGGCGGAAGAATGGACAGCTTTTGCGCGGAATCTCCGGAAGTTGCAGCTGACATTGGTGAAGCAAGGCGGAGGATTACAGACAAAAACATTTCAAGCCCAGCCCGCGCGGAAACATCTGCAGAATCGCCTCTTTTCCGCCGTCTTTCAGCTAACGCACTTTGTGAAATGAGCGGAAAGTATGGGTTTGTGGGAGCATGGCGGAAACTTGTACAGTTCACAAATACAATGGAGGTGAATCTTCTCGGCATTCTCTAGGACAAGCTACAGCACCCATTCCCATTTGTCGGTCCTTTTGTCAGGGAGATGACACCCTGTAACAGCTCAAGGTGACCTATAATGTTGGTTCTGATCTGATGTGAGCTATTGGGTAGCTTGAGCTTTTGGTCTAACGATGATTGGTTCTGTCCCTAACTTCAGTTCCTTTCATCTCTCTTGACCGCTTGTTGGCGGAATCACTTGCTATACGCGCCGCTCCTCCTACTTCTAGGACAATCTTAAAGAATCGATTACCGCGTAGTTAAGCATCCGCTTATCGTCCGCTTCATTCTCTTAGAACCCATTGTCTGGATTATTTCGCAATGGGTCGCATAGTAGGTCGCGGAGGCTCAGATCCTTATTCGAGCGACGTCGAGATGCCGTCGTCTACGAGCCTCCGCTCCTCCTCCTCTCTCTCCTCCACTCCCTCCGCTCCGCTCGCTCACTCGCGCTCCGGCGAATACCCGTACGCTCCTTCCCATCCCGCCATCGTGTCATCTCATAACGAGTACGCTGACGACAGCCACTCCGCGTATCATCAAGGGGGTCAGTTCCACTCGTACGCATCTGGCAGTACGATCGTACCGTACGCGTACCCTCCTCCTCCTCCGCCTGAATACCCCTCCGGAATCAACCCAGCAGCGTACCCCCCTGTTGTTCCACCTTCAAACCCTCGGGATCCTTCTCGGAAACCGCGGTGGTATAGGAAGGTGCCATGGCTGGCGCTGACCGTATTAATCGCCTGCATAGTAGTCTTTATTGTGACCATGGCGGTGAATGATTGCCCGTCGAAGCCGCACCCGCAAGGCCAGAGCTGCGTGCTGCCTTGGCTGGGTCGCTTCTCCTTCGAGCCGCTTAATATCAACCCTCTCTTCGGTCCAACCGCCTTAACGTAAGCGACCTGTGACTTACCACCCTACCCCTTCCTCCTCCCTCCCCCACAAACCCCCCACCCCGCCCCCTTCCCCCTCCCCCGCCACCCTCTTCCCCTCTAGCCCGGTCTTTGCTCTTTCGAGTATATCACTCAGACGTCTCTAATGGGTGTTTCGAAGCTGATCATTGCGCGTCTGTCGCGTATCCGTCTGGATGTCGTCCTCACCTGCCGTCGTCGCAGCCCTCTAAGCTTCACAACATGGGCGCGCTCAACACTAACCTGGTTACCAACTACGTTTGAGTCATCTAAAGAATGATTTCGCGTAAAACATGTCTTCGTCACATCCATACCCCACCATATGTGTGACCTCCCGTCGTCGTCGCAACCCTCCAGGCTTCAGGACATGGGCGCGCTGAACAGTAACCTGGTTACCAACTACCACCAAGGCTGGCGGCTGGTAACGGCCATGTGGTTACACGGCGGCGTGGTGCATCTCGTGTGTAACCTCCTCGGCATCGCCTTCCTGCTCAACCGCCTCGAGAAGGAGTTCGGGCTGTGTTCGTGCGTGGTGTGGTGTGGTGTGGTGTGGTGCGGTGTAGTGGTGGTGTGGTGGTATGGCGTAAGGCGAGATGGTTGGGGGAAAGGGGATGGACTGATGTTGTGTGGTGGAGGTAGGTAATTGGGTGGGGAAGGGAGGGGGAGGGGGAAGCGGGGGGAAGGGGGGGGGAGAGGGGGGCCTGGACGGGTGCGAATCAACGGGCGAGGAGGGGATTGAGGGGAAATTTATGGGGGGAGGGCTTGGTGCGCACGTAGGTGCGGGGAGGGGAGGAGGGATAGATTCAGGTTCTCGAAGCACATATGATCCTTCAATTCGTGTAACAGCAAACATTCACCATGCTGCATACTCTGTGCCCCTTTGCGCCATGCTCCCTCTGCTGTCCGCTCCGTGTACTCTCCTGTGCTTCTCCGTGGTAGGGCGACCGACGGCCATCTACCTTCTCAGTGGGTTCTTTGCTGCCGTCTTCTCATGCCTCTTTCTCGACACACAGGTACGACCACCCGCTATGGCTTGAAAAAACTTTAAACAGATGAGAAATCCACCTAAACACCGCAGTGCAGTGACTCTGTAATATGCGCCCCTCTCCTCCCTGCGTCAATAGTCATTTTGCTCCTACAAGTGACGCCAGCGAATGCTTCATATCAAATTCAGAGAAGGTGCTTGTGTGGATCATTCACCCTTGTTTTCCTTGTTCATCCCCCTCACCCCTTCTCTCCCCCTTCTACCCACCCACCCACCCAACCTCACCCCTTCTCAATTCTCTGATTTTACCTGGAATCAACATTGATTCCCTGCCCTCAGATCAGCGTGGGTGCATCTGGAGCGTTGTTTGGGCTGGTGGGTGCGTGCCTGTCGGAACTGCTGATCAAATGGAAGCTCTATGACAACAGGGTATGGCATTGGGTGCTTGCTTTCTTTGATGAGTAGTTCATTTTGTTGACTCGAGATTCAACTCTGTTTGGGCTGGTGGGTGCGTGCCTGTCGGAACTGCTGATCAACTGGAAGCTCTACGACAACAGGGTATGGCATTGGGTGCTTGCTTTCTTTGATGAGTAGTTCATTTTGTTGACTCGAGATTCAACTCTGTTTGGGCTGGTGGGTGCGTGCCTGTCGGAACTGCTGATCAACTGGAAGCTCTACGACAACAGGGTATGGCATTGGGTGCTTGCTTTCTTTGATGAGTAGTTCATTTTGTTGACTCGAGATTCAACTCTGTTTGGGCTGGTGGGTGCGTGCCTGTCGGAACTGCTGATCAACTGGAAGCTCTACGAGAACAGGGTATGGCATTGGGTGCTTGCTTTCTTTGATGAGTAGTTCATTTTGTTGACTCGAGATTCAACTCTGTTTGGGCTGGTGGGTGCATGCCTGTCGGAACTGCTGATCAACTGGAAGCTCTACGACAACAGGGTATGGCATTGGGTGCTTGCTTTCTTTGATGAGTAGTTCATTTTGTTGACTCGAGATTCAACTCTGTTTGGGCTGGTGGGTGCGTGCCTGTCGGAACTTCTGATCAACTGGAAGCTCTACGACAACAGGGTATGGCATTGGGTGCTTGCTTTCTTTGATGAGTAGTTCATTTTGTTGACTCGAGATTCAACTCTGTTTGGGCTGGTGGGTGCGTGCCTGTCGGAACTGCTGATCAACTGGAAGCTCTACGACAACAGGGTATGGCATTGGGTGCTTGCTTTCTTTGATGAGTAGTTCATTTTGTTGACTCGAGATTCAACTCTGTTTGGGCTGGTGGGTGCGTGCCTGTCGGAACTGCTGATCAACTGGAAGCTCTACGACAACAGGGTATGGCATTGGGTGCTTGCTTTCTTTGATGAGTAGTTCATTTTGTTGACTCGAGATTCAACTCTGTTTGGGCTGGTGGGTGCGTGCCTGTCGGAACTGCTGATCAACTGGAAGCTCTACGAGAACAGGGTATGGCATTGGGTGCTTGCTTTCTTTGATGAGTAGTTCATTTTGTTGACTCGAGATTCAACTCTGTTTGGGCTGGTGGGTGCATGCCTGTCGGAACTGCTGATCAACTGGAAGCTCTACGACAACAGGGTATGGCATTGGGTGCTTGCTTTCTTTGATGAGTAGTTCATTTTGTTGACTCGAGATTCAACTCTGTTTGGGCTGGTGGGTGCGTGCCTGTCGGAACTGCTGATCAACTGGAAGCTCTACGACAACAGGGTATGGCATTGGGTGCTTGCTTTCTTTGATGAGTAGTTCATTTTGTTGACTCGAGATTCAACTCTGTTTGGGCTGGTGGGTGCGTGCCTGTCGGAACTGCTGATCAACTGGAAGCTCTACGACAACAGGGTATGGCATTGGGTGCTTGCTTTCTTTGATGAGTAGTTCATTTTGTTGACTCGAGATTCAACTCTGTTTGGGCTGGTGGGTGCGTGCCTGTCGGAACTGCTGATCAACTGGAAGCTCTACGAGAACAGGGTATGGCATTGGGTGCTTGCTTTCTTTGATGAGTAGTTCATTTTGTTGACTCGAGATTCAACTCTGTTTGGGCTGGTGGGTGCGTGCCTGTCGGAACTGCTGATCAACTGGAAGCTCTACGACAACAGGGTATGGCATTGGGTGCTTGCTTTCTTTGATGAGTAGTTCATTTTGTTGACTCGAGATTCAACTCTGTTTGGGCTGGTGGGTGCGTGCCTGTCGGAACTGCTGATCAACTGGAAGCTCTACGACAACAGGGTATGGCATTGGGTGCTTGCTTTCTTTGATGAGTAGTTCATTTTGTTGACTCGAGATTCAACTCTGTTTGGGCTGGTGGGTGCGTGCCTGTCGGAACTGCTGATCAACTGGAAGCTCTACGAGAACAGGGTATGGCATTGGGTGCTTGCTTTCTTTGATGAGTAGTTCATTTTGTTGACTCGAGATTCAACTCTGTTTGGGCTGGTGGGTGCATGCCTGTCGGAACTGCTGATCAACTGGAAGCTCTACGACAACAGGGTATGGCATTGGGTGCTTGCTTTCTTTGATGAGTAGTTCATTTTGTTGACTCGAGATTCAACTCTGTTTGGGCTGGTGGGTGCGTGCCTGTCGGAACTGCTGATCAACTGGAAGCTCTACGACAACAGGGTATGGCATTGGGTGCTTGCTTTCTTTGATGAGTAGTTCATTTTGTTGACTCGAGATTCAACTCTGTTTGGGCTGGTGGGTGCGTGCCTGTCGGAACTGCTGATCAACTGGAAGCTCTACGACAACAGGGTATGGCATTGGGTGCTTGCTTTCTTTGATGAGTAGTTCATTTTGTTGACTCGAGATTCAACTCTGTTTGGGCTGGTGGGTGCGTGCCTGTCGGAACTGCTGATCAACTGGAAGCTCTACGAGAACAGGGTATGGCATTGGGTGCTTGCTTTCTTTGATGAGTAGTTCATTTTGTTGACTCGAGATTCAACTCTGTTTGGGCTGGTGGGTGCGTGCCTGTCGGAACTGCTGATCAACTGGAAGCTCTACGACAACAGGGTATGGCATTGGGTGCTTGCTTTCTTTGATGAGTAGTTCATTTTGTTGACTCGAGATTCAACTCTGTTTGGGCTGGTGGGTGCGTGCCTGTCGGAACTGCTGATCAACTGGAAGCTCTACGACAACAGCGTATGGCATTGGGTGCTTGCTTTCTTTGATGAGTAGTTCATTTTGTTGACTCGAGATTCAACTCTGTTTGGGCTGGTGGGTGCGTGCCTGTCGGAACTGCTGATCAACTGGAAGCTCTACGACAACAGCGTATGGCATTGGGTGCTTGCTTTCTTTGATGAGTAGTTCATTTTGTTGACTCGAGATTCAACTCTGTTTGGGCTGGTGGGTGCGTGCCTGTCGGAACTGCTGATCAACTGGAAGCTCTACGACAACAGCGTATGGCATTGGGTGCTTGCTTTCTTTGATGAGTAGTTCATTTTGTTGACTCGAGATTCAACTCTGTTTGGGCTGGTGGGTGCGTGCCTGTTGGAACTTCTGATCAACTGGAAGCTCTACGAGAACAGGGTATGGCATTGGGTGCTTGCTTTCTTTGATGAGTAGTTCATTTTGTTGACTCGAGATTCAACTCTGTTTGGGCTGGTGGGTGCGTGCCTGTCGGAACTGCTGATCAACTGGACGCTCTACGACAACAGGGTATGGCATTGGGTGCTTGCTTTCTTTGATGAGTAGTTCATTTTGTTGACTCGAGATTCAACTCTGTTTGGGCTGGTGGGTGCGTGCCTGTCGGAACTGCTGATCAACTGGAAGCTCTACGAGAACAGGGTATGGCATTGGGTGCTTGCTTTCTTTGATGAGTAGTTCATTTTGTTGACTCGAGATTCAACTCTGTTTGGGCTGGTGGGTGCGTGCCTGTCGGAACTGCTGATCAACTGGAAGCTCTACGACAACAGGGTATGGCATTGGGTGCTTGCTTTCTTTGATGAGTAGTTCATTTTGTTGACTCGAGATTCAACTCTGTTTGGGCTGGTGGGTGCGTGCCTGTCGGAACTGCTGATCAACTGGAAGCTCTACGAGAACAGGGTATGGCATTGGGTGCTTGCTTTCTTTGATGAGTAGTTCATTTTGTTGACTCGAGATTCAACTCTGTTTGGGCTGGTGGGTGCGTGCCTGTCGGAACTGCTGATCAACTGGAAGCTCTACGACAACAGGGTATGGCATTGGGTGCTTGCTTTCTTTGATGAGTAGTTCATTTTGTTGACTCGAGATTCAACTCTGTTTGGGCTGGTGGGTGCGTGCCTGTCGGAACTGCTGATCAACTGGAAGCTCTACGACAACAGCGTATGGCATTGGGTGCTTGCTTTCTTTGATGAGTAGTTCATTTTGTTGACTCGAGATTCAACTCTGTTTGGGCTGGTGGGTGCGTGCCTGTCGGAACTGCTGATCAACTGGAAGCTCTACGACAACAGCGTATGGCATTGGGTGCTTGCTTTCTTTGATGAGTAGTTCATTTTGTTGACTCGAGATTCAACTCTGTTTGGGCTGGTGGGTGCGTGCCTGTCGGAACTGCTGATCAACTGGAAGCTCTACGACAACAGCGTATGGCATTGGGTGCTTGCTTTCTTTGATGAGTAGTTCATTTTGTTGACTCGAGATTCAACTCTGTTTGGGCTGGTGGGTGCGTGCCTGTTGGAACTTCTGATCAACTGGAAGCTCTACGAGAACAGGGTATGGCATTGGGTGCTTGCTTTCTTTGATGAGTAGTTCATTTTGTTGACTCGAGATTCAACTCTGTTTGGGCTGGTGGGTGCGTGCCTGTCGGAACTGCTGATCAACTGGAAGCTCTACGACAACAGGGTATGGCATTGGGTGCTTGCTTTCTTTGATGAGTAGTTCATTTTGTTGACTCGAGATTCAACTCTGTTTGGGCTGGTGGGTGCGTGCCTGTCGGAACTGCTGATCAACTGGACGCTCTACGACAACAGGGTATGGCATTGGGTGCTTGCTTTCTTTGATGAGTAGTTCATTTTGTTGACTCGAGATTCAACTCTGTTTGGGCTGGTGGGTGCGTGCCTGTCGGAACTGCTGATCAACTGGAAGCTCTACGAGAACAGGGTATGGCATTGGGTGCTTGCTTTCTTTGATGAGTAGTTCATTTTGTTGACTCGAGATTCAACTCTGTTTGGGCTGGTGGGTGCGTGCCTGTCGGAACTGCTGATCAACTGGAAGCTCTACGAGAACAGGGTATGGCATTGGGTGCTTGCTTTCTTTGATGAGTAGTTCATTTTGTTGACTCGAGATTCAACTCTGTTTGGGCTGGTGGGTGCGTGCCTGTCGGAACTGCTGATCAACTGGAAGCTCTACGACAACAGGGTATGGCATTGGGTGCTTGCTTTCTTTGATGAGTAGTTCATTTTGTTGACTCGAGATTCAACTCTGTTTGGGCTGGTGGGTGCGTGCCTGTCGGAACTGCTGATCAACTGGAAGCTCTACGACAACAGGGTATGGCATTGGGTGCTTGCTTTCTTTGATGAGTAGTTCATTTTGTTGACTCGAGATTCAACTCTGTTTGGGCTGGTGGGTGCGTGCCTGTCGGAACTGCTGATCAACTGGAAGCTCTACGACAACAGGGTATGGCATTGGGTGCTTGCTTTCTTTGATGAGTAGTTCATTTTGTTGACTCGAGATTCAACTCTGTTTGGGCTGGTGGGTGCGTGCCTGTCGGAACTGCTGATCAACTGGAAGCTCTACGAGAACAGGGTATGGCATTGGGTGCTTGCTTTCTTTGATGAGTAGTTCATTTTGTTGACTCGAGATTCAACTCTGTTTGGGCTGGTGGGTGCATGCCTGTCGGAACTGCTGATCAACTGGAAGCTCTACGACAACAGGGTATGGCATTGGGTGCTTGCTTTCTTTGATGAGTAGTTCATTTTGTTGACTCGAGATTCAACTCTGTTTGGGCTGGTGGGTGCGTGCCTGTCGGAACTGCTGATCAACTGGAAGCTCTACGACAACAGGGTATGGCATTGGGTGCTTGCTTTCTTTGATGAGTAGTTCATTTTGTTGACTCGAGATTCAACTCTGTTTGGGCTGGTGGGTGCGTGCCTGTCGGAACTGCTGATCAAATGGAAGCTCTATGACAACAGGGTATGGCATTGGGTGCTTGCTTTCTTTGATGAGTAGTTCATTTTGTTGACTCGAGATTCAACTCTGTTTGGGCTGGTGGGTGCGTGCCTGTCGGAACTGCTGATCAACTGGAAGCTCTACGACAACAGGGTATGGCATTGGGTGCTTGCTTTCTTTGATGAGTAGTTCATATTGTTGACTCGAGATTCAACTCTGTTTGGGCTGGTGGGTGCGTGCCTGTCGGAACTGCTGATCAACTGGAAGCTCTACGACAACAGGGTATGGCATTGGGTGCTTGCTTTCTTTGATGAGTAGTTCATTTTGTTGACTCGAGATTCAACTCTGTTTGGGCTGGTGGGTGCGTGCCTGTCGGAACTGCTGATCAACTGGAAGCTCTACGACAACAGGGTATGGCATTGGGTGCTTGCTTTCTTTGATGAGTAGTTCATTTTGTTGACTCGAGATTCAACTCTGTTTGGGCTGGTGGGTGCATGCCTGTCGGAACTGCTGATCAACTGGAAGCTCTACGACAACAGGGTATGGCATTGGGTGCTTGCTTTCTTTGATGAGTAGTTCATTTTGTTGACTCGAGATTCAACTCTGTTTGGGCTGGTGGGTGCGTGCCTGTCGGAACTGCTGATCAACTGGAAGCTCTACGACAACAGGGTATGGCATTGGGTGCTTGCTTTCTTTGATGAGTAGTTCATTTTGTTGACTCGAGATTCAACTCTGTTTGGGCTGGTGGGTGCGTGCCTGTCGGAACTGCTGATCAACTGGAAGCTCTACGAGAACAGGGTATGGCATTGGGTGCTTGCTTTCTTTGATGAGTAGTTCATTTTGTTGACTCGAGATTCAACTCTGTTTGGGCTGGTGGGTGCATGCCTGTCGGAACTGCTGATCAACTGGAAGCTCTACGACAACAGGGTATGGCATTGGGTGCTTGCTTTCTTTGATGAGTAGTTCATTTTGTTGACTCGAGATTCAACTCTGTTTGGGCTGGTGGGTGCGTGCCTGTCGGAACTTCTGATCAACTGGAAGCTCTACGAGAACAGGGTATGGCATTGGGTGCTTGCTTTCTTTGATGAGTAGTTCATTTTGTTGACTCGAGATTCAACTCTGTTTGGGCTGGTGGGTGCGTGCCTGTCGGAACTGCTGATCAACTGGAAGCTCTACGACAACAGGGTATGGCATTGGGTGCTTGCTTTCTTTGATGAGTAGTTCATTTTGTTGACTCGAGATTCAACTCTGTTTGGGCTGGTGGGTGCGTGCCTGTCGGAACTGCTGATCAACTGGAAGCTCTACGACAACAGGGTATGGCATTGGGTGCTTGCTTTCTTTGATGAGTAGTTCATTTTGTTGACTCGAGATTCAACTCTGTTTGGGCTGGTGGGTGCGTGCCTGTCGGAACTGCTGATCAACTGGAAGCTCTACGAGAACAGGGTATGGCATTGGGTGCTTGCTTTCTTTGATGAGTAGTTCATTTTGTTGACTCGAGATTCAACTCTGTTTGGGCTGGTGGGTGCATGCCTGTCGGAACTGCTGATCAACTGGAAGCTCTACGACAACAGGGTATGGCATTGGGTGCTTGCTTTCTTTGATGAGTAGTTCATTTTGTTGACTCGAGATTCAACTCTGTTTGGGCTGGTGGGTGCGTGCCTGTCGGAACTGCTGATCAACTGGAAGCTCTACGACAACAGGGTATGGCATTGGGTGCTTGCTTTCTTTGATGAGTAGTTCATTTTGTTGACTCGAGATTCAACTCTGTTTGGGCTGGTGGGTGCGTGCCTGTCGGAACTGCTGATCAACTGGAAGCTCTACGAGAACAGGGTATGGCATTGGGTGCTTGCTTTCTTTGATGAGTAGTTCATTTTGTTGACTCGAGATTCAACTCTGTTTGGGCTGGTGGGTGCGTGCCTGTCGGAACTGCTGATCAACTGGAAGCTCTACGACAACAGGGTATGGCATTGGGTGCTTGCTTTCTTTGATGAGTAGTTCATTTTGTTGACTCGAGATTCAACTCTGTTTGGGCTGGTGGGTGCGTGCCTGTCGGAACTGCTGATCAACTGGACGCTCTACGACAACAGGGTATGGCATTGGGTGCTTGCTTTCTTTGATGAGTAGTTCATTTTGTTGACTCGAGATTCAACTCTGTTTGGGCTGGTGGGTGCGTGCCTGTCGGAACTGCTGATCAACTGGAAGCTCTACGAGAACAGGGTATGGCATTGGGTGCTTGCTTTCTTTGATGAGTAGTTCATTTTGTTGACTCGAGATTCAACTCTGTTTGGGCTGGTGGGTGCGTGCCTGTCGGAACTGCTGATCAACTGGAAGCTCTACGAGAACAGGGTATGGCATTGGGTGCTTGCTTTCTTTGATGAGTAGTTCATTTTGTTGACTCGAGATTCAACTCTGTTTGGGCTGGTGGGTGCGTGCCTGTCGGAACTGCTGATCAACTGGAAGCTCTACGACAACAGGGTATGGCATTGGGTGCTTGCTTTCTTTGATGAGTAGTTCATTTTGTTGACTCGAGATTCAACTCTGTTTGGGCTGGTGGGTGCGTGCCTGTCGGAACTGCTGATCAACTGGAAGCTCTACGACAACAGGGTATGGCATTGGGTGCTTGCTTTCTTTGATGAGTAGTTCATTTTGTTGACTCGAGATTCAACTCTGTTTGGGCTGGTGGGTGCGTGCCTGTCGGAACTGCTGATCAACTGGACGCTCTACGACAACAGGGTATGGCATTGGGTGCTTGCTTTCTTTGATGAGTAGTTCATTTTGTTGACTCGAGATTCAACTCTGTTTGGGCTGGTGGGTGCGTGCCTGTCGGAACTGCTGATCAACTGGAAGCTCTACGACAACAGGGTATGGCATTGGGTGCTTGCTTTCTTTGATGAGTAGTTCATTTTGTTGACTCGAGATTCAACTCTGTTTGGGCTGGTGGGTGCGTGCCTGTCGGAACTGCTGATCAACTGGAAGCTCTACGAGAACAGGGTATGGCATTGGGTGCTTGCTTTCTTTGATGAGTAGTTCATTTTGTTGACTCGAGATTCAACTCTGTTTGGGCTGGTGGGTGCGTGCCTGTCGGAACTGCTGATCAACTGGAAGCTCTACGAGAACAGGGTATGGCATTGGGTGCTTGCTTTCTTTGATGAGTAGTTCATTTTGTTGACTCGAGATTCAACTCTGTTTGGGCTGGTGGGTGCGTGCCTGTCGGAACTGCTGATCAACTGGAAGCTCTACGACAACAGGGTATGGCATTGGGTGCTTGCTTTCTTTGATGAGTAGTTCATTTTGTTGACTCGAGATTCAACTCTGTTTGGGCTGGTGGGTGCGTGCCTGTCGGAACTGCTGATCAACTGGAAGCTCTACGACAACAGGGTATGGCATTGGGTGCTTGCTTTCTTTGATGAGTAGTTCATTTTGTTGACTCGAGATTCAACTCTGTTTGGGCTGGTGGGTGCGTGCCTGTCGGAACTGCTGATCAACTGGAAGCTCTACGACAACAGGGTATGGCATTGGGTGCTTGCTTTCTTTGATGAGTAGTTCATTTTGTTGACTCGAGATTCAACTCTGTTTTGGGCTGGTGGGTGCGTGCCTGTCGGAACTGCTGATCAACTGGAAGCTCTACGAGAACAGGGTATGGCATTGGGTGCTTGCTTTCTTTGATGAGTAGTTCATTTTGTTGACTCGAGATTCAACTCTGTTTGGGCTGGTGGGTGCGTGCCTGTCGGAACTGCTGATCAACTGGAAGCTCTACGAGAACAGGGTATGGCATTGGGTGCTTGCTTTCTTTGATGAGTAGTTCATTTTGTTGACTCGAGATTCAACTCTGTTTGGGCTGGTGGGTGCATGCCTGTCGGAACTGCTGATCAACTGGAAGCTCTACGACAACAGGGTATGGCATTGGGTGCTTGCTTTCTTTGATGAGTAGTTCATTTTGTTGACTCGAGATTCAACTCTGTTTGGGCTGGTGGGTGCGTGCCTGTCGGAACTGCTGATCAACTGGAAGCTCTACGACAACAGGGTATGGCATTGGGTGCTTGCTTTCTTTGATGAGTAGTTCATTTTGTTGACTCGAGATTCAACTCTGTTTGGGCTGGTGGGTGCGTGCCTGTCGGAACTGCTGATCAACTGGAAGCTCTACGACAACAGGGTATGGCATTGGGTGCTTGCTTTCTTTGATGAGTAGTTCATTTTGTTGACTCGAGATTCAACTCTGTTTGGGCTGGTGGGTGCGTGCCTGTCGGAACTGCTGATCAACTGGAAGCTCTACGACAACAGGGTATGGCATTGGGTGCTTGCTTTCTTTGATGAGTAGTTCATTTTGTTGACTCGAGATTCAACTCTGTTTGGGCTGGTGGGTGCGTGCCTGTCGGAACTGCTGATCAACTGGAAGCTCTACGAGAACAGGGTATGGCATTGGGTGCTTGCTTTCTTTGATGAGTAGTTCATTTTGTTGACTCGAGATTCAACTCTGTTTGGGCTGGTGGGTGCATGCCTGTCGGAACTGCTGATCAACTGGAAGCTCTACGACAACAGGGTATGGCATTGGGTGCTTGCTTTCTTTGATGAGTAGTTCATTTTGTTGACTCGAGATTCAACTCTGTTTGGGCTGGTGGGTGCGTGCCTGTCGGAACTGCTGATCAACTGGAAGCTCTACGACAACAGGGTATGGCATTGGGTGCTTGCTTTCTTTGATGAGTAGTTCATTTTGTTGACTCGAGATTCAACTCTGTTTGGGCTGGTGGGTGCGTGCCTGTCGGAACTGCTGATCAACTGGAAGCTCTACGACAACAGGGTATGGCATTGGGTGCTTGCTTTCTTTGATGAGTAGTTCATTTTGTTGACTCGAGATTCAACTCTGTTTGGGCTGGTGGGTGCGTGCCTGTCGGAACTGCTGATCAACTGGAAGCTCTACGAGAACAGGGTATGGCATTGGGTGCTTGCTTTCTTTGATGAGTAGTTCATTTTGTTGACTCGAGATTCAACTCTGTTTGGGCTGGTGGGTGCGTGCCTGTCGGAACTGCTGATCAACTGGAAGCTCTACGACAACAGGGTATGGCATTGGGTGCTTGCTTTCTTTGATGAGTAGTTCATTTTGTTGACTCGAGATTCAACTCTGTTTGGGCTGGTGGGTGCGTGCCTGTCGGAACTGCTGATCAACTGGAAGCTCTACGACAACAGGGTATGGCATTGGGTGCTTGCTTTCTTTGATGAGTAGTTCATTTTGTTGACTCGAGATTCAACTCTGTTTGGGCTGGTGGGTGCGTGCCTGTCGGAACTGCTGATCAACTGGAAGCTCTACGACAACAGGGTATGGCATTGGGTGCTTGCTTTCTTTGATGAGTAGTTCATTTTGTTGACTCAAGATTCAACTCTGTTTGGGCTGGTGGGTGCGTGCCTGTCGGAACTGCTGATCAACTGGAAGCTCTACGAGAACAGGGTATGGCATTGGGTGCTTGCTTTCTTTGATGAGTAGTTCATTTTGTTGACTCGAGATTCAACTCTGTTTGGGCTGGTGGGTGCATGCCTGTCGGAACTGCTGATCAACTGGAAGCTCTACGACAACAGGGTATGGCATTGGGTGCTTGCTTTCTTTGATGAGTAGTTCATTTTGTTGACTCGAGATTCAACTCTGTTTGGGCTGGTGGGTGCGTGCCTGTCGGAACTGCTGATCAACTGGAAGCTCTACGACAACAGGGTATGGCATTGGGTGCTTGCTTTCTTTGATGAGTAGTTCATTTTGTTGACTCGAGATTCAACTCTGTTTGGGCTGGTGGGTGCGTGCCTGTCGGAACTGCTGATCAACTGGAAGCTCTACGACAACAGGGTATGGCATTGGGTGCTTGCTTTCTTTGATGAGTAGTTCATTTTGTTGACTCGAGATTCAACTCTGTTTGGGCTGGTGGGTGCGTGCCTGTCGGAACTGCTGATCAACTGGAAGCTCTACGAGAACAGGGTATGGCATTGGGTGCTTGCTTTCTTTGATGAGTAGTTCATTTTGTTGACTCGAGATTCAACTCTGTTTGGGCTGGTGGGTGCGTGCCTGTCGGAACTGCTGATCAACTGGAAGCTCTACGACAACAGGGTATGGCATTGGGTGCTTGCTTTCTTTGATGAGTAGTTCATTTTGTTGACTCGAGATTCAACTCTGTTTGGGCTGGTGGGTGCGTGCCTGTCGGAACTGCTGATCAACTGGAAGCTCTACGACAACAGGGTATGGCATTGGGTGCTTGCTTTCTTTGATGAGTAGTTCATTTTGTTGACTCGAGATTCAACTCTGTTTGGGCTGGTGGGTGCGTGCCTGTCGGAACTGCTGATCAACTGGAAGCTCTACGAGAACAGGGTATGGCATTGGGTGCTTGCTTTCTTTGATGAGTAGTTCACTTTGTTGACTCGAGATTCAACTCTGTTTGGGCTGGTGGGTGCGTGCCTGTCGGAACTGCTGATCAACTGGAAGCTCTACGACAACAGGGTATGGCATTGGGTGCTTGCTTTCTTTGATGAGTAGTTCATTTTGTTGACTCGAGATTCAACTCTGTTTGGGCTGGTGGGTGCGTGCCTGTCGGAACTGCTGATCAACTGGAAGCTCTACGAGAACAGGGTATGGCATTGGGTGCTTGCTTTCTTTGATTAGTAGTTCATTTTGTTGACTCGAGATTCAACTCTGTTTGGGCTGGTGGGTGCGTGCCTGTCGGAACTGCTGATCAACTGGAAGCTCTACGACAACAGGGTATGGCATTGGGTGCTTGCTTTCTTTGATGAGTAGTTCATTTTGTTGACTCGAGATTCAACTCTGTTTGGGCTGGTGGGTGCGTGCCTGTCGGAACTGCTGATCAACTGGACGCTCTACGACAACAGGGTATGGCATTGGGTGCTTGCTTTCTTTGATGAGTAGTTCATTTTGTTGACTCGAGATTCAACTCTGTTTGGGCTGGTGGGTGCGTGCCTGTCGGAACTGCTGATCAACTGGAAGCTCTACGAGAACAGGGTATGGCATTGGGTGCTTGCTTTCTTTGATGAGTAGTTCATTTTGTTGACTCGAGATTCAACTCTGTTTGGGCTGGTGGGTGCGTGCCTGTCGGAACTGCTGATCAACTGGAAGCTCTACGAGAACAGGGTATGGCATTGGGTGCTTGCTTTCTTTGATGAGTAGTTCATTTTGTTGACTCGAGATTCAACTCTGTTTGGGCTGGTGGGTGCGTGCCTGTCGGAACTGCTGATCAACTGGAAGCTCTACGACAACAGGGTATGGCATTGGGTGCTTGCTTTCTTTGATGAGTAGTTCATTTTGTTGACTCGAGATTCAACTCTGTTTGGGCTGGTGGGTGCGTGCCTGTCGGAACTGCTGATCAACTGGAAGCTCTACGACAACAGGGTATGGCATTGGGTGCTTGCTTTCTTTGATGAGTAGTTCATTTTGTTGACTCGAGATTCAACTCTGTTTGGGCTGGTGGGTGCGTGCCTGTCGGAACTGCTGATCAACTGGAAGCTCTACGACAACAGGGTATGGCATTGGGTGCTTGCTTTCTTTGATGAGTAGTTCATTTTGTTGACTCGAGATTCAACTCTGTTTGGGCTGGTGGGTGCGTGCCTGTCGGAACTGCTGATCAACTGGAAGCTCTACGAGAACAGGGTATGGCATTGGGTGCTTGCTTTCTTTGATGAGTAGTTCATTTTGTTGACTCGAGATTCAACTCTGTTTGGGCTGGTGGGTGCATGCCTGTCGGAACTGCTGATCAACTGGAAGCTCTACGACAACAGGGTAT
Organism: Closterium sp. Naga37s-1; assembly: GCA_947471745.1. Lineage (NCBI taxonomy): Eukaryota > Viridiplantae > Streptophyta > Zygnematophyceae > Desmidiales > Closteriaceae > Closterium > Closterium sp. Naga37s-1. The sequence continues at coordinate 50,726 of CANJKZ010001037.1, forward strand.
GGCATTGGGTGCTTGCTTTCTTTGATGAGTAGTTCATTTTGTTGACTCGAGATTCAACTCTGTTTGGGCTGGTGGGTGCGTGCCTGTCGGAACTGCTGATCAACTGGAAGCTCTACGACAACAGGGTATGGCATTGGGTGCTTGCTTTCTTTGATGAGTAGTTCATTTTGTTGACTCGAGATTCAACTCTGTTTGGGCTGGTGGGTGCGTGCCTGTCGGAACTGCTGATCAACTGGAAGCTCTACGACAACAGGGTATGGCATTGGGTGCTTGCTTTCTTTGATGAGTAGTTCATTTTGTTGACTCGAGATTCAACTCTGTTTGGGCTGGTGGGTGCGTGCCTGTCGGAACTGCTGATCAACTGGAAGCTCTACGAGAACAGGGTATGGCATTGGGTGCTTGCTTTCTTTGATGAGTAGTTCATTTTGTTGACTCGAGATTCAACTCTGTTTGGGCTGGTGGGTGCGTGCCTGTCGGAACTGCTGATCAACTGGAAGCTCTACGACAACAGGGTATGGCATTGGGTGCTTGCTTTCTTTGATGAGTAGTTCATTTTGTTGACTCGAGATTCAACTCTGTTTGGGCTGGTGGGTGCGTGCCTGTCGGAACTGCTGATCAACTGGAAGCTCTACGACAACAGCGTATGGCATTGGGTGCTTGCTTTCTTTGATGAGTAGTTCATTTTGTTGACTCGAGATTCAACTCTGTTTGGGCTGGTGGGTGCGTGCCTGTCGGAACTGCTGATCAACTGGAAGCTCTACGAGAACAGGGTATGGCATTGGGTGCTTGCTTTCTTTGATGAGTAGTTCACTTTGTTGACTCGAGATTCAACTCTGTTTGGGCTGGTGGGTGCGTGCCTGTCGGAACTGCTGATCAACTGGAAGCTCTACGACAACAGGGTATGGCATTGGGTGCTTGCTTTCTTTGATGAGTAGTTCATTTTGTTGACTCGAGATTCAACTCTGTTTGGGCTGGTGGGTGCGTGCCTGTCGGAACTGCTGATCAACTGGAAGCTCTACGACAACAGGGTATGGCATTGGGTGCTTGCTTTCTTTGATGAGTAGTTCATTTTGTTGACTCGAGATTCAACTCTGTTTGGGCTGGTGGGTGCGTGCCTGTCGGAACTGCTGATCAACTGGAAGCTCTACGACAACAGGGTATGGCATTGGGTGCTTGCTTTCTTTGATGAGTAGTTCATTTTGTTGACTCGAGATTCAACTCTGTTTGGGCTGGTGGATGCGTGCCTGTCGGAACTGCTGATCAACTGGAAGCTCTACGACAACAGGGTATGGCATTGGGTGCTTGCTTTCTTTGATGAGTAGTTCATTTTGTTGACTCGAGATTCAACTCTGTTTGGGCTGGTGGGTGCGTGCCTGTCGGAACTGCTGATCAACTGGAAGCTCTACGACAACAGGGTATGGCATTGGGTGCTTGCTTTCTTTGATGAGTAGTTCATTTTGTTGACTCGAGATTCAACTCTGTTTGGGCTGGTGGGTGCGTGCCTGTCGGAACTGCTGATCAACTGGAAGCTCTACGACAACAGGGTATGGCATTGGGTGCTTGCTTTCTTTGATGAGTAGTTCATTTTGTTGACTCGAGATTCAACTCTGTTTGGGCTGGTGGGTGCATGCCTGTCGGAACTGCTGATCAACTGGAAGCTCTACGACAACAGGGTATGGCATTGGGTGCTTGCTTTCTTTGATGAGTAGTTCATTTTGTTGACTCGAGATTCAACTCTGTTTGGGCTGGTGGGTGCGTGCCTGTCGGAACTGCTGATCAACTGGAAGCTCTACGACAACAGGGTATGGCATTGGGTGCTTGCTTTCTTTGATGAGTAGTTCATTTTGTTGACTCGAGATTCAACTCTGTTTGGGCTGGTGGGTGCGTGCCTGTCGGAACTGCTGATCAACTGGAAGCTCTACGAGAACAGGGTATGGCATTGGGTGCTTGCTTTCTTTGATGAGTAGTTCATTTTGTTGACTCGAGATTCAACTCTGTTTGGGCTGGTGGGTGCGTGCCTGTCGGAACTGCTGATCAACTGGAAGCTCTACGACAACAGGGTATGGCATTGGGTGCTTGCTTTCTTTGATGAGTAGTTCATTTTGTTGACTCGAGATTCAACTCTGTTTGGGCTGGTGGGTGCGTGCCTGTCGGAACTGCTGATCAACTGGAAGCTCTACGACAACAGCGTATGGCATTGGGTGCTTGCTTTCTTTGATGAGTAGTTCATTTTGTTGACTCGAGATTCAACTCTGTTTGGGCTGGTGGGTGCGTGCCTGTCGGAACTGCTGATCAACTGGAAGCTCTACGAGAACAGGGTATGGCATTGGGTGCTTGCTTTCTTTGATGAGTAGTTCACTTTGTTGACTCGAGATTCAACTCTGTTTGGGCTGGTGGGTGCGTGCCTGTCGGAACTGCTGATCAACTGGAAGCTCTACGACAACAGGGTATGGCATTGGGTGCTTGCTTTCTTTGATGAGTAGTTCATTTTGTTGACTCGAGATTCAACTCTGTTTGGGCTGGTGGGTGCGTGCCTGTCGGAACTGCTGATCAACTGGAAGCTCTACGACAACAGGGTATGGCATTGGGTGCTTGCTTTCTTTGATGAGTAGTTCATTTTGTTGACTCGAGATTCAACTCTGTTTGGGCTGGTGGGTGCGTGCCTGTCGGAACTGCTGATCAACTGGAAGCTCTACGACAACAGGGTATGGCATTGGGTGCTTGCTTTCTTTGATGAGTAGTTCATTTTGTTGACTCGAGATTCAACTCTGTTTGGGCTGGTGGGTGCGTGCCTGTCGGAACTGCTGATCAACTGGAAGCTCTACGACAACAGGGTATGGCATTGGGTGCTTGCTTTCTTTGATGAGTAGTTCATTTTGTTGACTCGAGATTCAACTCTGTTTGGGCTGGTGGGTGCGTGCCTGTCGGAACTGCTGATCAACTGGAAGCTCTACGACAACAGGGTATGGCATTGGGTGCTTGCTTTCTTTGATGAGTAGTTCATTTTGTTGACTCGAGATTCAACTCTGTTTGGGCTGGTGGGTGCGTGCCTGTCGGAACTGCTGATCAACTGGAAGCTCTACGACAACAGGGTATGGCATTGGGTGCTTGCTTTCTTTGATGAGTAGTTCATTTTGTTGACTCGAGATTCAACTCTGTTTGGGCTGGTGGGTGCATGCCTGTCGGAACTGCTGATCAACTGGAAGCTCTACGACAACAGGGTATGGCATTGGGTGCTTGCTTTCTTTGATGAGTAGTTCATTTTGTTGACTCGAGATTCAACTCTGTTTGGGCTGGTGGGTGCGTGCCTGTCGGAACTGCTGATCAACTGGAAGCTCTACGACAACAGGGTATGGCATTGGGTGCTTGCTTTCTTTGATGAGTAGTTCATTTTGTTGACTCGAGATTCAACTCTGTTTGGGCTGGTGGGTGCGTGCCTGTCGGAACTGCTGATCAACTGGAAGCTCTACGAGAACAGGGTATGGCATTGGGTGCTTGCTTTCTTTGATGAGTAGTTCATTTTGTTGACTCGAGATTCAACTCTGTTTGGGCTGGTGGGTGCGTGCCTGTCGGAACTGCTGATCAACTGGAAGCTCTACGACAACAGGGTATGGCATTGGGTGCTTGCTTTCTTTGATGAGTAGTTCATTTTGTTGACTCGAGATTCAACTCTGTTTGGGCTGGTGGGTGCGTGCCTGTCGGAACTGCTGATCAACTGGACGCTCTACGACAACAGGGTATGGCATTGGGTGCTTGCTTTCTTTGATGAGTAGTTCATTTTGTTGACTCGAGATTCAACTCTGTTTGGGCTGGTGGGTGCGTGCCTGTCGGAACTGCTGATCAACTGGAAGCTCTACGAGAACAGGGTATGGCATTGGGTGCTTGCTTTCTTTGATGAGTAGTTCATTTTGTTGACTCGAGATTCAACTCTGTTTGGGCTGGTGGGTGCGTGCCTGTCGGAACTGCTGATCAACTGGAAGCTCTACGAGAACAGGGTATGGCATTGGGTGCTTGCTTTCTTTGATGAGTAGTTCATTTTGTTGACTCGAGATTCAACTCTGTTTGGGCTGGTGGGTGCGTGCCTGTCGGAACTGCTGATCAACTGGAAGCTCTACGACAACAGGGTATGGCATTGGGTGCTTGCTTTCTTTGATGAGTAGTTCATTTTGTTGACTCGAGATTCAACTCTGTTTGGGCTGGTGGGTGCGTGCCTGTCGGAACTGCTGATCAACTGGAAGCTCTACGAGAACAGGGTATGGCATTGGGTGCTTGCTTTCTTTGATGAGTAGTTCATTTTGTTGACTCGAGATTCAACTCTGTTTGGGCTGGTGGGTGCGTGCCTGTCGGAACTGCTGATCAACTGGAAGCTCTACGACAACAGGGTATGGCATTGGGTGCTTGCTTTCTTTGATGAGTAGTTCATTTTGTTGACTCGAGATTCAACTCTGTTTGGGCTGGTGGGTGCGTGCCTGTCGGAACTGCTGATCAACTGGAAGCTCTACGAGAACAGGGTATGGCATTGGGTGCTTGCTTTCTTTGATGAGTAGTTCATTTTGTTGACTCGAGATTCAACTCTGTTTGGGCTGGTGGGTGCATGCCTGTCGGAACTGCTGATCAACTGGAAGCTCTACGACAACAGGGTATGGCATTGGGTGCTTGCTTTCTTTGATGAGTAGTTCATTTTGTTGACTCGAGATTCAACTCTGTTTGGGCTGGTGGGTGCGTGCCTGTCGGAACTGCTGATCAACTGGAAGCTCTACGACAACAGGGTATGGCATTGGGTGCTTGCTTTCTTTGATGAGTAGTTCATTTTGTTGACTCGAGATTCAACTCTGTTTGGGCTGGTGGGTGCGTGCCTGTCGGAACTGCTGATCAACTGGAAGCTCTACGACAACAGGGTATGGCATTGGGTGCTTGCTTTCTTTGATGAGTAGTTCATTTTGTTGACTCGAGATTCAACTCTGTTTGGGCTGGTGGGTGCGTGCCTGTCGGAACTGCTGATCAACTGGAAGCTCTACGAGAACAGGGTATGGCATTGGGTGCTTGCTTTCTTTGATGAGTAGTTCATTTTGTTGACTCGAGATTCAACTCTGTTTGGGCTGGTGGGTGCGTGCCTGTCGGAACTGCTGATCAACTGGAAGCTCTACGACAACAGGGTATGGCATTGGGTGCTTGCTTTCTTTGATGAGTAGTTCATTTTGTTGACTCGAGATTCAACTCTGTTTGGGCTGGTGGGTGCGTGCCTGTCGGAACTGCTGATCAACTGGAAGCTCTACGACAACAGCGTATGGCATTGGGTGCTTGCTTTCTTTGATGAGTAGTTCATTTTGTTGACTCGAGATTCAACTCTGTTTGGGCTGGTGGGTGCGTGCCTGTCGGAACTGCTGATCAACTGGAAGCTCTACGAGAACAGGGTATGGCATTGGGTGCTTGCTTTCTTTGATGAGTAGTTCACTTTGTTGACTCGAGATTCAACTCTGTTTGGGCTGGTGGGTGCGTGCCTGTCGGAACTGCTGATCAACTGGAAGCTCTACGACAACAGGGTATGGCATTGGGTGCTTGCTTTCTTTGATGAGTAGTTCAGTTTGTTGACTCGAGATTCAACTCTGTTTGGGCTGGTGGGTGCGTGCCTGTCGGAACTGCTGATCAACTGGAAGCTCTACGAGAACAGGGTATGGCATTGGGTGCTTGCTTTCTTTGATTAGTAGTTCATTTTGTTGACTCGAGATTCAACTCTGTTTGGGCTGGTGGGTGCGTGCCTGTCGGAACTGCTGATCAACTGGAAGCTCTACGACAACAGGGTATGGCATTGGGTGCTTGCTTTCTTTGATGAGTAGTTCATTTTGTTGACTCGAGATTCAACTCTGTTTGGGCTGGTGGGTGCGTGCCTGTCGGAACTGCTGATCAACTGGAAGCTCTACGAGAACAGGGTATGGCATTGGGTGCTTGCTTTCTTTGATGAGTAGTTCATTTTGTTGACTCGAGATTCAACTCTGTTTGGGCTGGTGGGTGCGTGCCTGTCGGAACTGCTGATCAACTGGAAGCTCTACGAGAACAGGGTATGGCATTGGGTGCTTGCTTTCTTTGATGAGTAGTTCATTTTGTTGACTCGAGATTCAACTCTGTTTGGGCTGGTGGGTGCGTGCCTGTCGGAACTGCTGATCAACTGGAAGCTCTACGACAACAGGGTATGGCATTGGGTGCTTGCTTTCTTTGATGAGTAGTTCATTTTGTTGACTCGAGATTCAACTCTGTTTGGGCTGGTGGGTGCGTGCCTGTCGGAACTGCTGATCAACTGGAAGCTCTACGACAACAGGGTATGGCATTGGGTGCTTGCTTTCTTTGATGAGTAGTTCATTTTGTTGACTCGAGATTCAACTCTGTTTGGGCTGGTGGGTGCGTGCCTGTCGGAACTGCTGATCAACTGGAAGCTCTACGACAACAGGGTATGGCATTGGGTGCTTGCTTTCTTTGATGAGTAGTTCATTTTGTTGACTCGAGATTCAACTCTGTTTGGGCTGGTGGGTGCGTGCCTGTCGGAACTGCTGATCAACTGGAAGCTCTACGAGAACAGGGTATGGCATTGGGTGCTTGCTTTCTTTGATGAGTAGTTCATTTTGTTGACTCGAGATTCAACTCTGTTTGGGCTGGTGGGTGCATGCCTGTCGGAACTGCTGATCAACTGGAAGCTCTACGACAACAGGGTATGGCATTGGGTGCTTGCTTTCTTTGATGAGTAGTTCATTTTGTTGACTCGAGATTCAACTCTGTTTGGGCTGGTGGGTGCGTGCCTGTCGGAACTGCTGATCAACTGGAAGCTCTACGACAACAGGGTATGGCATTGGGTGCTTGCTTTCTTTGATGAGTAGTTCATTTTGTTGACTCGAGATTCAACTCTGTTTGGGCTGGTGGGTGCGTGCCTGTCGGAACTGCTGATCAACTGGAAGCTCTACGACAACAGGGTATGGCATTGGGTGCTTGCTTTCTTTGATGAGTAGTTCATTTTGTTGACTCGAGATTCAACTCTGTTTGGGCTGGTGGGTGCGTGCCTGTCGGAACTGCTGATCAACTGGAAGCTCTACGAGAACAGGGTATGGCATTGGGTGCTTGCTTTCTTTGATGAGTAGTTCATTTTGTTGACTCGAGATTCAACTCTGTTTGGGCTGGTGGGTGCGTGCCTGTCGGAACTGCTGATCAACTGGAAGCTCTACGACAACAGGGTATGGCATTGGGTGCTTGCTTTCTTTGATGAGTAGTTCATTTTGTTGACTCGAGATTCAACTCTGTTTGGGCTGGTGGGTGCGTGCCTGTCGGAACTGCTGATCAACTGGAAGCTCTACGACAACAGCGTATGGCATTGGGTGCTTGCTTTCTTTGATGAGTAGTTCATTTTGTTGACTCGAGATTCAACTCTGTTTGGGCTGGTGGGTGCGTGCCTGTCGGAACTGCTGATCAACTGGAAGCTCTACGAGAACAGGGTATGGCATTGGGTGCTTGCTTTCTTTGATGAGTAGTTCACTTTGTTGACTCGAGATTCAACTCTGTTTGGGCTGGTGGGTGCGTGCCTGTCGGAACTGCTGATCAACTGGAAGCTCTACGACAACAGGGTATGGCATTGGGTGCTTGCTTTCTTTGATGAGTAGTTCATTTTGTTGACTCGAGATTCAACTCTGTTTGGGCTGGTGGGTGCGTGCCTGTCGGAACTGCTGATCAACTGGAAGCTCTACGACAACAGGGTATGGCATTGGGTGCTTGCTTTCTTTGATGAGTAGTTCATTTTGTTGACTCGAGATTCAACTCTGTTTGGGCTGGTGGGTGCGTGCCTGTCGGAACTGCTGATCAACTGGAAGCTCTACGACAACAGGGTATGGCATTGGGTGCTTGCTTTCTTTGATGAGTAGTTCATTTTGTTGACTCGAGATTCAACTCTGTTTGGGCTGGTGGGTGCGTGCCTGTCGGAACTGCTGATCAACTGGAAGCTCTACGACAACAGGGTATGGCATTGGGTGCTTGCTTTCTTTGATGAGTAGTTCATTTTGTTGACTCGAGATTCAACTCTGTTTGGGCTGGTGGGTGCGTGCCTGTCGGAACTGCTGATCAACTGGAAGCTCTACGACAACAGGGTATGGCATTGGGTGCTTGCTTTCTTTGATGAGTAGTTCATTTTGTTGACTCGAGATTCAACTCTGTTTGGGCTGGTGGGTGCGTGCCTGTCGGAACTGCTGATCAACTGGAAGCTCTACGACAACAGGGTATGGCATTGGGTGCTTGCTTTCTTTGATGAGTAGTTCATTTTGTTGACTCGAGATTCAACTCTGTTTGGGCTGGTGGGTGCATGCCTGTCGGAACTGCTGATCAACTGGAAGCTCTACGACAACAGGGTATGGCATTGGGTGCTTGCTTTCTTTGATGAGTAGTTCATTTTGTTGACTCGAGATTCAACTCTGTTTGGGCTGGTGGGTGCGTGCCTGTCGGAACTGCTGATCAACTGGAAGCTCTACGACAACAGGGTATGGCATTGGGTGCTTGCTTTCTTTGATGAGTAGTTCATTTTGTTGACTCGAGATTCAACTCTGTTTGGGCTGGTGGGTGCGTGCCTGTCGGAACTGCTGATCAACTGGAAGCTCTACGAGAACAGGGTATGGCATTGGGTGCTTGCTTTCTTTGATGAGTAGTTCATTTTGTTGACTCGAGATTCAACTCTGTTTGGGCTGGTGGGTGCGTGCCTGTCGGAACTGCTGATCAACTGGAAGCTCTACGACAACAGGGTATGGCATTGGGTGCTTGCTTTCTTTGATGAGTAGTTCATTTTGTTGACTCGAGATTCAACTCTGTTTGGGCTGGTGGGTGCGTGCCTGTCGGAACTGCTGATCAACTGGAAGCTCTACGACAACAGCGTATGGCATTGGGTGCTTGCTTTCTTTGATGAGTAGTTCATTTTGTTGACTCGAGATTCAACTCTGTTTGGGCTGGTGGGTGCGTGCCTGTCGGAACTGCTGATCAACTGGAAGCTCTACGAGAACAGGGTATGGCATTGGGTGCTTGCTTTCTTTGATGAGTAGTTCACTTTGTTGACTCGAGATTCAACTCTGTTTGGGCTGGTGGGTGCGTGCCTGTCGGAACTGCTGATCAACTGGAAGCTCTACGACAACAGGGTATGGCATTGGGTGCTTGCTTTCTTTGATGAGTAGTTCATTTTGTTGACTCGAGATTCAACTCTGTTTGGGCTGGTGGGTGCGTGCCTGTCGGAACTGCTGATCAACTGGAAGCTCTACGACAACAGGGTATGGCATTGGGTGCTTGCTTTCTTTGATGAGTAGTTCATTTTGTTGACTCGAGATTCAACTCTGTTTGGGCTGGTGGGTGCGTGCCTGTCGGAACTGCTGATCAACTGGAAGCTCTACGACAACAGGGTATGGCATTGGGTGCTTGCTTTCTTTGATGAGTAGTTCATTTTGTTGACTCGAGATTCAACTCTGTTTGGGCTGGTGGGTGCGTGCCTGTCGGAACTGCTGATCAACTGGAAGCTCTACGACAACAGGGTATGGCATTGGGTGCTTGCTTTCTTTGATGAGTAGTTCATTTTGTTGACTCGAGATTCAACTCTGTTTGGGCTGGTGGGTGCGTGCCTGTCGGAACTGCTGATCAACTGGAAGCTCTACGACAACAGGGTATGGCATTGGGTGCTTGCTTTCTTTGATGAGTAGTTCATTTTGTTGACTCGAGATTCAACTCTGTTTGGGCTGGTGGGTGCGTGCCTGTCGGAACTGCTGATCAACTGGAAGCTCTACGACAACAGGGTATGGCATTGGGTGCTTGCTTTCTTTGATGAGTAGTTCATTTTGTTGACTCGAGATTCAACTCTGTTTGGGCTGGTGGGTGCATGCCTGTCGGAACTGCTGATCAACTGGAAGCTCTACGACAACAGGGTATGGCATTGGGTGCTTGCTTTCTTTGATGAGTAGTTCATTTTGTTGACTCGAGATTCAACTCTGTTTGGGCTGGTGGGTGCGTGCCTGTCGGAACTGCTGATCAACTGGAAGCTCTACGACAACAGGGTATGGCATTGGGTGCTTGCTTTCTTTGATGAGTAGTTCATTTTGTTGACTCGAGATTCAACTCTGTTTGGGCTGGTGGGTGCGTGCCTGTCGGAACTGCTGATCAACTGGAAGCTCTACGAGAACAGGGTATGGCATTGGGTGCTTGCTTTCTTTGATGAGTAGTTCATTTGTTTAGGCGAGCTGCACTCTAGAAAAAATCTTTGGCAAGTGATAGTCAGTAGTAAAAAGTTTGACCCTGTTAAAAACCAAGAATCTGAAAACCGAACTCTTATTCCACTATAGGATTAAAACGCGAACATGTTTCGGTCGACTGGGACAGGCCCCAAGTCAAGCCTTCATCAGCGCAAGCAGAATGGAAGACAAGAGTGGGAACGAAGCCTTTAAGTAAGAACTACGTTTCGAGAAACCAAAATCTAGGCGCGTAACAACCGTGGCTGATATCTGGGCAGCCAATCCAAAGCACCCTGGAAAGAACCGAGGGGCTCGGGTCTTCATTCCTTGAGGCGTAACGTGGAATTCTCATTCTTCGCCAACTGTAGCTTCGGGAGCCTCGCGCGAACAAGTTACTTTTGCAAGTTACACCCAGCTTTCCAAGCAACAAACATTCTCTCTGTATAAAATCTGCGTGAAAGTAATCTAGTTTTGAGACGTTTCAAAACTACCCCTAGCCCGAGCCGAGCTGACACAGGTGTGTAGGTCGTCTTCAAGACTAGGGGTCCGCGTGTAGAGGGGAGAGAGGTGTGTCGCAAAAGCTGGTTCGCGAGAGTGTCGGCGAGGAGTGGTGCACGATGTGCGAATAGGACGCCCTTGAAGATCGGTCGAAGGAAAACAGGGGGGTAACCACGATCACGAAGGCGTTGGAAGAAGGCGTGTTTCGTTGCTAGGAAAGTTGACACCGAGGTCGAGCGTAGCAGGTAACGCTTCAGTTCGGCGCAGATGAAACTATCCTTGCAGTGCCGTGGGTGGAAGGAGGAGAAGGGGAGATAGAGGTACCTATTCATCGGCTTCTGAAAAGTACCGAAGTCTAGGATACCACGCTCAGTAAAACGTGGCCCTTTGTGGAGGACCATGTCCAGAAAGTCAACCGAACGATCCGAGATGTTCCACGTGATCCTGATATTCGGATCCAAGCCGTTGAAGGTGCGCAGGTACTCCTCTAAATCTGACCGCGACCCTGGCCAAATGATAAGGCCATCATCGATGTAACGGACGTGGTAACAAGGTGACACCCCGGTCCACCTCTCCTTTAACAGCTCATCGAGACGGCTCATGAAGAGTATGGCAAAACACACTTCTACAGGAGTTCCCATTGCAGTGCCCTGCACTTGATGAAACACTTCGCCGTCGAACTCTACGTAGGAGTTCCTCATGACCCAACCCAGTAGAGCCATAAGCGGTTGAGATAGCTGCGTGTTGTCTCTCGTCAAAAAACTGCTAACTGCGTCAAGTCCTCGATCTATAGCTATGCTGGGGTAGAGCGAGGTCACGTCGTACGTCGCTAGGAGAATGTAAGGCGGAAAGGCTGTAGTCTGCAGCTTCGCTAGCAGTGAGAGAGAATCGCGCAGGTAGGTGGCTCGTTTTAGGACTAGCGGTCTTAGTTGCAAATCCAGCCAACGACTCGCATTAGTAGTTACCCATGAGTGTGAAGGTTTGACTTGGGGCCGTTCCCAGTCGACCGAAACATGTTCGCGTTTTAATCCTTTAGTGGAATACGAGTTCGGTTTTCAGATTCTTGGTTTTTAACAGGGTCAAACTTTTTACTACTCACTATCACTTGCTAAAGATTTTTTCTAGAGTGCAGCTCGCCTAAACAAAGCTTCTATGGCGGATGGTATGAAACTTGGGTTCAGTTACCAGGGTATAGAATCTCCATAGATTGGACTCGCCTACTTAACTTCTTTGCTCAGCGAGCTGTATCCGCTGACTCACCCAGTGTATCTGCTGACTGACTCAGAGTACCTGCTGACTCACCCAGTGTATCTGCTGATTCACCCTGTGTATCTGCTGACTCACCCTGTGTATTGCTGATTCACCCTGTGTATCTGCTGACTCACCAAGTGTATCTGCTGATTCACCCTGTGTATCTGCTGACTCACCCTGTGTATCTGCTGACTCACCCTGTGTATCTGCTGACTCACCTTGTGTATCTGCTGACTCACCCTGTGTATCTGCTGACTCACCCAGTGTATCTAGTGAACCGCTCGGGCCCCACGATCTCAATCGTCTCGTTGTTCTCCATGGCGGGCAGGAAAAGCATTCCCACGATGAGCTCCGGGCAGATGACGAAACGAATCTCCTCCTGCGCGCACCCCGAGCCGAGCGTGCCGCCGCCCACAAAGGCATTGGCGAAGTCCACCTGCACACAGCCCGTGCCGTCGTCCTCTATTGTGCCGCGCTCGTGCACCTGAAGAGGGGGAGGCAGATGGGAGGAATGGGAGGAGCGTGTGAAGTGAAGATATGTGCTGCGGCGTTTCGTCGTCCACCTACAGACAGCCCGTGCCGTCGTCCTCTATTGTGCCGCGCTCATGCACCTGGTGGTGCATGGGCACCTGGTGGTGCATGGGGGGAGAGAGGGGGAAGGGGGGTGTGTTGGGAGGGAGGAACGGGTGGAAGAGGGGTAAGGGGGAGGCCATGTGACAAAAAAAGAGCAGTGCATCAAGCAACAGGTGTGATATGATTGGAAGCACTGCACAAATGCCTTCTGTTTTTCCTCCCAAATATGCATCCTATCTCACTCACCCAAACCTGTCCCCCCACTCAACACACCTCTTATCTCCAACATCCCCCTTCACCCAGCACGCCTCTCCCCCCAACAACCCTCTCCCCTCCCCCCCCACAACGCCCTTCGCACTCACCACCAGGGCGCAGAGCGGAATCCGCCTTGTCCCCCAGAAGTCCGCGCCAGGGGGAGGGGGAAGCGTCCCCCAGCTCCCCCCGAAGCTCCTGGTGCTCCCTCCACTCCGCAACCCCCCTCCTTCCCCGCCCTTCCCCCACGACCCTCCCAGGCTCGGATCCGAGCCAGTTGTCGGACCTGAGCTTCGGTTGGAGCTGCTTTTCTGCATGGGCGAGCTTCGGGAACCACTGTGGTAACCACTACCGTAACCGTTCCCGTTACCATTACCGTTACCGTTACCGTTACCGCCGCCGTTACCACTGCCCTTACTGCCGCCATTACCGCTACCGTGCCGCCCACCCTGCCCACCACTCCCACCGCTTCCGGGCGGCGAACTACCTCCGCCTTGTCTCATGGTCCCACTTCCCCGCCCTCCACCCTCCCCTGCCTCCCCACCCCAACCCAATACATCCTGCTGCTGCTGCTGCTGCTGTTGCTTTAGGTGGCCTGGTGTGTCAGTACCGGGGGTGTTGAACGGGTGGAGGGTCGGCGGGGCGGCAGCAGCGGGTGTGACAGTGGCGGGTGTGACAGCAGTGAGCGGCAGCACCTTGCGCTCGTAGGAGACGGCGCCCTGAGGCATGGAGGAGACGACTCGGCGGAAGTAGTGCAGCAGGCAGCGCAGCTTCTCTTGTTGTTGCGGCGAGCCCTCGTATATGCCGCTGAGAGGTTCGGAAAGGACGGGAATGGGGAGGGGAACGATGGGATTCTGAGGCAATCAATGCTCTGAGGCACGGGGAGAGGACGCGGCAGGATTGATGCAGCAGGCAGCGCAGCTTCTCCTGCTGCTGCGGCGACTCCTCGTATATGCCCTTGGCTAGCGCAACAGATGAGGGGTTGGGCAAACGGAGAGAGCGGATAGAAAGAGGGGTGAGAGGGTGGAGACTCACCCATAGAGGCGGTCGAAGTTGATCTCTGGTAGTCTCTCCTGCGCGCGCCCGGCCGTGGGATACACGCAGAAGAACGCGCCCACCAATAGCGCCGCAGCAAGCTCCTGCGTTATAAGCACAAGCCCCGGCTGCTGCGGCCTCAGCAGCTGCAGCGTCATCTGCGTCCCCCTCCGCCACTTCTCACTCCCCCCGCTCCCGCTTCCGCTTCCGCTTCCGCCGCTTCCGCTCCCCCCGCTGCTGCCGGATTGCGCTGCGGCTTGGGCTGCCCGAGCCACGCTCCGAGCCTGCTGGGAGACGAGGCTCGGGAGACGGAGAGCGAGCGAGGCCATTCCGGGCAGCGTGAAGAAGAAAAACTCCTGAGATTCCTCCTCGGAGAGAATCTGCAGGTACGTTTGGGGCGAGAGGGGTTAAGGGGACAGGGAGGAGAGGGATGAGAATAGCGTTCAAGCAGCGAGGGTTGACATGAATAGACTCGAAGGGACGTTGGCAAATGCACATTTCCACATTCCTGATTCGACTTGAAAACACCCGCGTACCAGACGAGGTTGTTGAACTCACCTCGTCGAAGAATTCAGCGAGGCCTTTCGCGAGCCGAGGGTTACCATCGCTGAGACTCAGCTCCCTGCGAATGTCGATTATCGCGTCGGCTAACGTCTCGCCACTCGCCACCTGCGGCGCGGACAGGGAGACACCGGAGATGTAGAACACGAGTATGAGAGCACGCGTGAAATAACGCAGGAAACTGGAGTTTGGACAAACTTCGTGAAACAACCAGCGCAAGCTGATGCTGATTCCAGCAAGCGCACCTGGCTAGCAGCGGGGCCACGCGCAATGGCGGCGAACGCATGAGCGACGGTCCCGGGCCACGCATACTCTCTCCGCGTGCTGCTCACGCTCGCACTGTTGTTGTTATTGTTGTTCGTCTGATTGTTGTTATCTTTCGCTGGCTGGTTACTGCTGTCAATCACTCCCGTCGCGTACAGCCGCGACGCCGCTGTGTTCGCCGCATCCGTGTTAAACCCCGCCGGGCCGGCACCGCTGAAGCCGTAGCTCGTGCCTGCGCCGGCAACACCACCGGCGGCAACGCCGGTTGTAACGCCGGCTTCGCGGCTCCCGCCGAATCCCGCGTCCGACGGTAGCGTGCTCAGGCTCGGTGCGGGGCCGAAGGGGAGGAAATACGAGAGATCTCTCTTTTCAGGAAACATGGCGGAATGCGTAGCTATGGAAGGGAAAGCTTTATACTGGAAAGATTTGAAAAGCTTGTTATGGCGAGCTTCATCGAGAAAACCAATGGAGGTTACGACGGAAAGACGTATTATGGGGTGTGATGAGGGAGTTGAAATTTGGTAACCCAGCGAAAGCTTCGTTTTGAAACGTCCTTGAAAAAATGGAGAGCGATCAGTGTCGGAAGAAAGACTAAGTGCAGAGATTATTAACTACACTATGATCAGCCCTAATCAAGAATAATTCAAGGCAAGCAATCCACACTTTGACGCCTTTTGCATCGATCAATCGACAATAAGCGTTCAAGCAAAGACTGCTAACAAGAGAGCCAAGTTAATGCGAGTCAAAGGAAAGACAGCTTCATCTGGGTTTGTCTGCAGACCATGTAGGAAACCCTCATTGGAACCTCGGAAACGCTGATGTGCTGCTGCAGGGAGCAGACTGTTTGATGTGGGCTCTTTGGAATGTCTTGAAGATCAGAAGGAAACGAGATCCCTGAATGGAAGGTGAGAGTGACAGGAGGAGGAAAGAAAGCGATGAGGAGGGAAGAAAAAGGTAAAGAAAGTGGATGTGCGGATTGGTGGTTATCGTTGATGAAGAAATCTCAACAGCTGTGCACCAATCGCGGACAGTGCGGGCCGATCGAAAAAGGTCATCCAGGTCACATGAAAGTATCGGATGAGAGATCTACGCCGGCTTTTGTGTGTCAAGAAAGTGAAAAAGTGCAATGAAAAGCGCATCTGCTTGGTCCCAACCATGAGATATTTCCGACGTGTGCCACGTCACCTGTCAGCTATTTTCCACGTCCCGTAGCAAACAGCAGGGCGCAGTTGGGCATCTAAACTATTTATCTTTATGTACTCGGAATGAAGTTCCTCGTTTTTATACACGTCGAAAGTGCCGTTGAATCCATGTCCATATTCTATATCTGTATGTGCAGGGTCTCACTATTTATTGTACAACTATTCCTCCTAGTGTAACACTTACATTATGTCAGTTACGTGTACATGATCGCGGATGTCAGGTTCGCTTGTGTCACCTCGCTGGTGGTCGGTCGGTGTGGAACATATGTGTTGGAATTCAGTGACTGGTCGAAGCGATGCGCACAAGGTGTCACAGAAAGCGTTCGCAAGGCTGAGGGGGGACTAGACCAGCTCGGTCGCGGAAGCGGGGACTGCCGTGACTGCGCACGGCACCGCTCTGCGCCTCCCTTTTTCCACCAAGGGGAACAAAACACAGCCCTTGGCGGAAGAATGGACAGCTTTTGCGCGGAATCTCCGGAAGTTGCAGCTGACATTGGTGAAGCAAGGCGGAGGATTACAGACAAAAACATTTCAAGCCCAGCCCGCGCGGAAACATCTGCAGAATCGCCTCTTTTCCGCCGTCTTTCAGCTAACGCACTTTGTGAAATGAGCGGAAAGTATGGGTTTGTGGGAGCATGGCGGAAACTTGTACAGTTCACAAATACAATGGAGGTGAATCTTCTCGGCATTCTCTAGGACAAGCTACAGCACCCATTCCCATTTGTCGGTCCTTTTGTCAGGGAGATGACACCCTGTAACAGCTCAAGGTGACCTATAATGTTGGTTCTGATCTGATGTGAGCTATTGGGTAGCTTGAGCTTTTGGTCTAACGATGATTGGTTCTGTCCCTAACTTCAGTTCCTTTCATCTCTCTTGACCGCTTGTTGGCGGAATCACTTGCTATACGCGCCGCTCCTCCTACTTCTAGGACAATCTTAAAGAATCGATTACCGCGTAGTTAAGCATCCGCTTATCGTCCGCTTCATTCTCTTAGAACCCATTGTCTGGATTATTTCGCAATGGGTCGCATAGTAGGTCGCGGAGGCTCAGATCCTTATTCGAGCGACGTCGAGATGCCGTCGTCTACGAGCCTCCGCTCCTCCTCCTCTCTCTCCTCCACTCCCTCCGCTCCGCTCGCTCACTCGCGCTCCGGCGAATACCCGTACGCTCCTTCCCATCCCGCCATCGTGTCATCTCATAACGAGTACGCTGACGACAGCCACTCCGCGTATCATCAAGGGGGTCAGTTCCACTCGTACGCATCTGGCAGTACGATCGTACCGTACGCGTACCCTCCTCCTCCTCCGCCTGAATACCCCTCCGGAATCAACCCAGCAGCGTACCCCCCTGTTGTTCCACCTTCAAACCCTCGGGATCCTTCTCGGAAACCGCGGTGGTATAGGAAGGTGCCATGGCTGGCGCTGACCGTATTAATCGCCTGCATAGTAGTCTTTATTGTGACCATGGCGGTGAATGATTGCCCGTCGAAGCCGCACCCGCAAGGCCAGAGCTGCGTGCTGCCTTGGCTGGGTCGCTTCTCCTTCGAGCCGCTTAATATCAACCCTCTCTTCGGTCCAACCGCCTTAACGTAAGCGACCTGTGACTTACCACCCTACCCCTTCCTCCTCCCTCCCCCACAAACCCCCCACCCCGCCCCTTCCCCCTCCCCCCGCCACCCTCTTCCCCTCTAGCCCGGTCTTTGCTCTTTCGAGTATATCACTCAGACGTCTCTAATGGGTGTTTCGAAGCTGATCATTGCGCGTCTGTCGCGTATCCGTCTGGATGTCGTCCTCACCTGCCGTCGTCGCAGCCCTCTAAGCTTCACAACATGGGCGCGCTCAACACTAACCTGGTTACCAACTACGTTTGAGTCATCTAAAGAATGATTTCGCGTAAAACATGTCTTCGTCACATCCATACCCCACCATATGTGTGACCTCCCGTCGTCGTCGCAACCCTCCAGGCTTCAGGACATGGGCGCGCTGAACAGTAACCTGGTTACCAACTACCACCAAGGCTGGCGGCTGGTAACGGCCATGTGGTTACACGGCGGCGTGGTGCATCTCGTGTGTAACCTCCTCGGCATCGCCTTCCTGCTCAACCGCCTCGAGAAGGAGTTCGGGCTGTGTTCGTGCGTGGTGTGGTGTGGTGTGGTGTGGTGCGGTGTAGTGGTGGTGTGGTGGTATGGCGTAAGGCGAGATGGTTGGGGGAAAGGGGATGGACTGATGTTGTGTGGTGGAGGTAGGTAATTGGGTGGGGAAGGGAGGGGGAGGGGGAAGCGGGGGGAAGGGGGGGGGAGAGGGGGGCCTGGACGGGTGCGAATCAACGGGCGAGGAGGGGATTGAGGGGAAATTTATGGGGGGAGGGCTTGGTGCGCACGTAGGTGCGGGGAGGGGAGGAGGGATAGATTCAGGTTCTCGAAGCACATATGATCCTTCAATTCGTGTAACAGCAAACATTCACCATGCTGCATACTCTGTGCCCCTTTGCGCCATGCTCCCTCTGCTGTCCGCTCCGTGTACTCTCCTGTGCTTCTCCGTGGTAGGGCGACCGACGGCCATCTACCTTCTCAGTGGGTTCTTTGCTGCCGTCTTCTCATGCCTCTTTCTCGACACACAGGTACGACCACCCGCTATGGCTTGAAAAAACTTTAAACAGATGAGAAATCCACCTAAACACCGCAGTGCAGTGACTCTGTAATATGCGCCCCTCTCCTCCCTGCGTCAATAGTCATTTTGCTCCTACAAGTGACGCCAGCGAATGCTTCATATCAAATTCAGAGAAGGTGCTTGTGTGGATCATTCACCCTTGTTTTCCTTGTTCATCCCCCTCACCCCTTCTCTCCCCCTTCTACCCACCCACCCACCCAACCTCACCCCTTCTCAATTCTCTGATTTTACCTGGAATCAACATTGATTCCCTGCCCTCAGATCAGCGTGGGTGCATCTGGAGCGTTGTTTGGGCTGGTGGGTGCGTGCCTGTCGGAACTGCTGATCAAATGGAAGCTCTATGACAACAGGGTATGGCATTGGGTGCTTGCTTTCTTTGATGAGTAGTTCATTTTGTTGACTCGAGATTCAACTCTGTTTGGGCTGGTGGGTGCGTGCCTGTCGGAACTGCTGATCAACTGGAAGCTCTACGACAACAGGGTATGGCATTGGGTGCTTGCTTTCTTTGATGAGTAGTTCATATTGTTGACTCGAGATTCAACTCTGTTTGGGCTGGTGGGTGCGTGCCTGTCGGAACTGCTGATCAACTGGAAGCTCTACGACAACAGGGTATGGCATTGGGTGCTTGCTTTCTTTGATGAGTAGTTCATATTGTTGACTCGAGATTCAACTCTGTTTGGGCTGGTGGGTGCGTGCCTGTCGGAACTGCTGATCAACTGGAAGCTCTACGACAACAGGGTATGGCATTGGGTGCTTGCTTTCTTTGATGAGTAGTTCATTTTGTTGACTCGAGATTCAACTCTGTTTGGGCTGGTGGGTGCGTGCCTGTCGGAACTGCTGATCAACTGGAAGCTCTACGACAACAGGGTATGGCATTGGGTGCTTGCTTTCTTTGATGAGTAGTTCATTTTGTTGACTCGAGATTCAACTCTGTTTGGGCTGGTGGGTGCATGCCTGTCGGAACTGCTGATCAACTGGAAGCTCTACGACAACAGGGTATGGCATTGGGTGCTTGCTTTCTTTGATGAGTAGTTCATTTTGTTGACTCGAGATTCAACTCTGTTTGGGCTGGTGGGTGCGTGCCTGTCGGAACTGCTGATCAACTGGAAGCTCTACGACAACAGGGTATGGCATTGGGTGCTTGCTTTCTTTGATGAGTAGTTCATTTTGTTGACTCGAGATTCAACTCTGTTTGGGCTGGTGGGTGCGTGCCTGTCGGAACTGCTGATCAACTGGAAGCTCTACGAGAACAGGGTATGGCATTGGGTGCTTGCTTTCTTTGATGAGTAGTTCATTTTGTTGACTCGAGATTCAACTCTGTTTGGGCTGGTGGGTGCATGCCTGTCGGAACTGCTGATCAACTGGAAGCTCTACGACAACAGGGTATGGCATTGGGTGCTTGCTTTCTTTGATGAGTAGTTCATTTTGTTGACTCGAGATTCAACTCTGTTTGGGCTGGTGGGTGCGTGCCTGTCGGAACTTCTGATCAACTGGAAGCTCTACGAGAACAGGGTATGGCATTGGGTGCTTGCTTTCTTTGATGAGTAGTTCATTTTGTTGACTCGAGATTCAACTCTGTTTGGGCTGGTGGGTGCGTGCCTGTCGGAACTGCTGATCAACTGGAAGCTCTACGACAACAGGGTATGGCATTGGGTGCTTGCTTTCTTTGATGAGTAGTTCATTTTGTTGACTCGAGATTCAACTCTGTTTGGGCTGGTGGGTGCGTGCCTGTCGGAACTGCTGATCAACTGGAAGCTCTACGACAACAGGGTATGGCATTGGGTGCTTGCTTTCTTTGATGAGTAGTTCATTTTGTTGACTCGAGATTCAACTCTGTTTGGGCTGGTGGGTGCGTGCCTGTCGGAACTGCTGATCAACTGGAAGCTCTACGAGAACAGGGTATGGCATTGGGTGCTTGCTTTCTTTGATGAGTAGTTCATTTTGTTGACTCGAGATTCAACTCTGTTTGGGCTGGTGGGTGCATGCCTGTCGGAACTGCTGATCAACTGGAAGCTCTACGACAACAGGGTATGGCATTGGGTGCTTGCTTTCTTTGATGAGTAGTTCATTTTGTTGACTCGAGATTCAACTCTGTTTGGGCTGGTGGGTGCGTGCCTGTCGGAACTGCTGATCAACTGGAAGCTCTACGACAACAGGGTATGGCATTGGGTGCTTGCTTTCTTTGATGAGTAGTTCATTTTGTTGACTCGAGATTCAACTCTGTTTGGGCTGGTGGGTGCGTGCCTGTCGGAACTGCTGATCAACTGGAAGCTCTACGACAACAGGGTATGGCATTGGGTGCTTGCTTTCTTTGATGAGTAGTTCATTTTGTTGACTCGAGATTCAACTCTGTTTGGGCTGGTGGGTGCGTGCCTGTCGGAACTGCTGATCAACTGGAAGCTCTACGACAACAGGGTATGGCATTGGGTGCTTGCTTTCTTTGATGAGTAGTTCATTTTGTTGACTCGAGATTCAACTCTGTTTGGGCTGGTGGGTGCGTGCCTGTCGGAACTGCTGATCAACTGGAAGCTCTACGAGAACAGGGTATGGCATTGGGTGCTTGCTTTCTTTGATGAGTAGTTCATTTTGTTGACTCGAGATTCAACTCTGTTTGGGCTGGTGGGTGCATGCCTGTCGGAACTGCTGATCAACTGGAAGCTCTACGACAACAGGGTATGGCATTGGGTGCTTGCTTTCTTTGATGAGTAGTTCATTTTGTTGACTCGAGATTCAACTCTGTTTGGGCTGGTGGGTGCGTGCCTGTCGGAACTGCTGATCAACTGGAAGCTCTACGACAACAGGGTATGGCATTGGGTGCTTGCTTTCTTTGATGAGTAGTTCATTTTGTTGACTCGAGATTCAACTCTGTTTGGGCTGGTGGGTGCGTGCCTGTCGGAACTGCTGATCAACTGGAAGCTCTACGACAACAGGGTATGGCATTGGGTGCTTGCTTTCTTTGATGAGTAGTTCATTTTGTTGACTCGAGATTCAACTCTGTTTGGGCTGGTGGGTGCGTGCCTGTCGGAACTGCTGATCAACTGGAAGCTCTACGAGAACAGGGTATGGCATTGGGTGCTTGCTTTCTTTGATGAGTAGTTCATTTTGTTGACTCGAGATTCAACTCTGTTTGGGCTGGTGGGTGCGTGCCTGTCGGAACTGCTGATCAACTGGAAGCTCTACGACAACAGGGTATGGCATTGGGTGCTTGCTTTCTTTGATGAGTAGTTCATTTTGTTGACTCGAGATTCAACTCTGTTTGGGCTGGTGGGTGCGTGCCTGTCGGAACTGCTGATCAACTGGAAGCTCTACGACAACAGGGTATGGCATTGGGTGCTTGCTTTCTTTGATGAGTAGTTCATTTTGTTGACTCGAGATTCAACTCTGTTTGGGCTGGTGGGTGCGTGCCTGTCGGAACTGCTGATCAACTGGAAGCTCTACGAGAACAGGGTATGGCATTGGGTGCTTGCTTTCTTTGATGAGTAGTTCATTTTGTTGACTCGAGATTCAACTCTGTTTGGGCTGGTGGGTGCATGCCTGTCGGAACTGCTGATCAACTGGAAGCTCTACGACAACAGGGTATGGCATTGGGTGCTTGCTTTCTTTGATGAGTAGTTCATTTTGTTGACTCGAGATTCAACTCTGTTTGGGCTGGTGGGTGCGTGCCTGTCGGAACTGCTGATCAACTGGAAGCTCTACGACAACAGGGTATGGCATTGGGTGCTTGCTTTCTTTGATGAGTAGTTCATTTTGTTGACTCGAGATTCAACTCTGTTTGGGCTGGTGGGTGCGTGCCTGTCGGAACTGCTGATCAACTGGAAGCTCTACGACAACAGGGTATGGCATTGGGTGCTTGCTTTCTTTGATGAGTAGTTCATTTTGTTGACTCGAGATTCAACTCTGTTTGGGCTGGTGGGTGCGTGCCTGTCGGAACTGCTGATCAACTGGAAGCTCTACGAGAACAGGGTATGGCATTGGGTGCTTGCTTTCTTTGATGAGTAGTTCATTTTGTTGACTCGAGATTCAACTCTGTTTGGGCTGGTGGGTGCGTGCCTGTCGGAACTGCTGATCAACTGGAAGCTCTACGACAACAGGGTATGGCATTGGGTGCTTGCTTTCTTTGATGAGTAGTTCATTTTGTTGACTCGAGATTCAACTCTGTTTGGGCTGGTGGGTGCGTGCCTGTCGGAACTGCTGATCAACTGGAAGCTCTACGACAACAGCGTATGGCATTGGGTGCTTGCTTTCTTTGATGAGTAGTTCATTTTGTTGACTCGAGATTCAACTCTGTTTGGGCTGGTGGGTGCGTGCCTGTCGGAACTGCTGATCAACTGGAAGCTCTACGACAACAGCGTATGGCATTGGGTGCTTGCTTTCTTTGATGAGTAGTTCATTTTGTTGACTCGAGATTCAACTCTGTTTGGGCTGGTGGGTGCGTGCCTGTCGGAACTGCTGATCAACTGGAAGCTCTACGACAACAGCGTATGGCATTGGGTGCTTGCTTTCTTTGATGAGTAGTTCATTTTGTTGACTCGAGATTCAACTCTGTTTGGGCTGGTGGGTGCGTGCCTGTTGGAACTTCTGATCAACTGGAAGCTCTACGAGAACAGGGTATGGCATTGGGTGCTTGCTTTCTTTGATGAGTAGTTCATTTTGTTGACTCGAGATTCAACTCTGTTTGGGCTGGTGGGTGCGTGCCTGTCGGAACTGCTGATCAACAGGAAGCTCTACGACAACAGGGTATGGCATTGGGTGCTTGCTTTCTTTGATGAGTAGTTCATTTTGTTGACTCGAGATTCAACTCTGTTTGGGCTGGTGGGTGCGTGCCTGTCGGAACTGCTGATCAACTGGACGCTCTACGACAACAGGGTATGGCATTGGGTGCTTGCTTTCTTTGATGAGTAGTTCATTTTGTTGACTCGAGATTCAACTCTGTTTGGGCTGGTGGGTGCGTGCCTGTCGGAACTGCTGATCAACTGGAAGCTCTACGAGAACAGGGTATGGCATTGGGTGCTTGCTTTCTTTGATGAGTAGTTCATTTTGTTGACTCGAGATTCAACTCTGTTTGGGCTGGTGGGTGCGTGCCTGTCGGAACTGCTGATCAACTGGAAGCTCTACGACAACAGGGTATGGCATTGGGTGCTTGCTTTCTTTGATGAGTAGTTCATTTTGTTGACTCGAGATTCAACTCTGTTTGGGCTGGTGGGTGCGTGCCTGTCGGAACTGCTGATCAACTGGAAGCTCTACGACAACAGGGTATGGCATTGGGTGCTTGCTTTCTTTGATGAGTAGTTCATTTTGTTGACTCGAGATTCAACTCTGTTTGGGCTGGTGGGTGCGTGCCTGTCGGAACTGCTGATCAACTGGAAGCTCTACGACAACAGGGTATGGCATTGGGTGCTTGCTTTCTTTGATGAGTAGTTCATTTTGTTGACTCGAGATTCAACTCTGTTTGGGCTGGTGGGTGCGTGCCTGTCGGAACTGCTGATCAACTGGAAGCTCTACGACAACAGGGTATGGCATTGGGTGCTTGCTTTCTTTGATGAGTAGTTCATTTTGTTGACTCGAGATTCAACTCTGTTTGGGCTGGTGGGTGCGTGCCTGTCGGAACTGCTGATCAACTGGAAGCTCTACGAGAACAGGGTATGGCATTGGGTGCTTGCTTTCTTTGATGAGTAGTTCATTTTGTTGACTCGAGATTCAACTCTGTTTGGGCTGGTGGGTGCATGCCTGTCGGAACTGCTGATCAACTGGAAGCTCTACGACAACAGGGTATGGCATTGGGTGCTTGCTTTCTTTGATGAGTAGTTCATTTTGTTGACTCGAGATTCAACTCTGTTTGGGCTGGTGGGTGCGTGCCTGTCGGAACTGCTGATCAACTGGAAGCTCTACGACAACAGGGTATGGCATTGGGTGCTTGCTTTCTTTGATGAGTAGTTCATTTTGTTGACTCGAGATTCAACTCTGTTTGGGCTGGTGGGTGCGTGCCTGTCGGAACTGCTGATCAACTGGAAGCTCTACGACAACAGGGTATGGCATTGGGTGCTTGCTTTCTTTGATGAGTAGTTCATTTTGTTGACTCGAGATTCAACTCTGTTTGGGCTGGTGGGTGCGTGCCTGTCGGAACTGCTGATCAACTGGAAGCTCTACGAGAACAGGGTATGGCATTGGGTGCTTGCTTTCTTTGATGAGTAGTTCATTTTGTTGACTCGAGATTCAACTCTGTTTGGGCTGGTGGGTGCGTGCCTGTCGGAACTGCTGATCAACTGGAAGCTCTACGACAACAGGGTATGGCATT
This sequence comes from Closterium sp. Naga37s-1, assembly GCA_947471745.1. Lineage (NCBI taxonomy): Eukaryota > Viridiplantae > Streptophyta > Zygnematophyceae > Desmidiales > Closteriaceae > Closterium > Closterium sp. Naga37s-1. The sequence continues at coordinate 75,558 of CANJKZ010001037.1, forward strand.
GGGTGCTTGCTTTCTTTGATGAGTAGTTCATTTTGTTGACTCGAGATTCAACTCTGTTTGGGCTGGTGGGTGCGTGCCTGTCGGAACTGCTGATCAACTGGAAGCTCTACGACAACAGCGTATGGCATTGGGTGCTTGCTTTCTTTGATGAGTAGTTCATTTTGTTGACTCGAGATTCAACTCTGTTTGGGCTGGTGGGTGCGTGCCTGTCGGAACTGCTGATCAACTGGAAGCTCTACGAGAACAGGGTATGGCATTGGGTGCTTGCTTTCTTTGATGAGTAGTTCACTTTGTTGACTCGAGATTCAACTCTGTTTGGGCTGGTGGGTGCGTGCCTGTCGGAACTGCTGATCAACTGGAAGCTCTACGACAACAGGGTATGGCATTGGGTGCTTGCTTTCTTTGATGAGTAGTTCATTTTGTTGACTCGAGATTCAACTCTGTTTGGGCTGGTGGGTGCGTGCCTGTCGGAACTGCTGATCAACTGGAAGCTCTACGACAACAGGGTATGGCATTGGGTGCTTGCTTTCTTTGATGAGTAGTTCATTTTGTTGACTCGAGATTCAACTCTGTTTGGGCTGGTGGGTGCGTGCCTGTCGGAACTGCTGATCAACTGGAAGCTCTACGACAACAGGGTATGGCATTGGGTGCTTGCTTTCTTTGATGAGTAGTTCATTTTGTTGACTCGAGATTCAACTCTGTTTGGGCTGGTGGGTGCGTGCCTGTCGGAACTGCTGATCAACTGGAAGCTCTACGACAACAGGGTATGGCATTGGGTGCTTGCTTTCTTTGATGAGTAGTTCATTTTGTTGACTCGAGATTCAACTCTGTTTGGGCTGGTGGGTGCGTGCCTGTCGGAACTGCTGATCAACTGGAAGCTCTACGACAACAGGGTATGGCATTGGGTGCTTGCTTTCTTTGATGAGTAGTTCATTTTGTTGACTCGAGATTCAACTCTGTTTGGGCTGGTGGGTGCGTGCCTGTCGGAACTGCTGATCAACTGGAAGCTCTACGACAACAGGGTATGGCATTGGGTGCTTGCTTTCTTTGATGAGTAGTTCATTTTGTTGACTCGAGATTCAACTCTGTTTGGGCTGGTGGGTGCGTGCCTGTCGGAACTGCTGATCAACTGGAAGCTCTACGACAACAGGGTATGGCATTGGGTGCTTGCTTTCTTTGATGAGTAGTTCATTTTGTTGACTCGAGATTCAACTCTGTTTGGGCTGGTGGGTGCGTGCCTGTCGGAACTGCTGATCAACTGGAAGCTCTACGACAACAGGGTATGGCATTGGGTGCTTGCTTTCTTTGATGAGTAGTTCATTTTGTTGACTCGAGATTCAACTCTGTTTGGGCTGGTGGGTGCGTGCCTGTCGGAACTGCTGATCAACTGGAAGCTCTACGACAACAGGGTATGGCATTGGGTGCTTGCTTTCTTTGATGAGTAGTTCATTTTGTTGACTCGAGATTCAACTCTGTTTGGGCTGGTGGGTGCATGCCTGTCGGAACTGCTGATCAACTGGAAGCTCTACGACAACAGGGTATGGCATTGGGTGCTTGCTTTCTTTGATGAGTAGTTCATTTTGTTGACTCGAGATTCAACTCTGTTTGGGCTGGTGGGTGCGTGCCTGTCGGAACTGCTGATCAACTGGAAGCTCTACGACAACAGGGTATGGCATTGGGTGCTTGCTTTCTTTGATGAGTAGTTCATTTTGTTGACTCGAGATTCAACTCTGTTTGGGCTGGTGGGTGCGTGCCTGTCGGAACTGCTGATCAACTGGAAGCTCTACGAGAACAGGGTATGGCATTGGGTGCTTGCTTTCTTTGATGAGTAGTTCATTTGTTTAGGCGAGCTGCACTCTAGAAAAAATCTTTGGCAAGTGATAGTCAGTAGTAAAAAGTTTGACCCTGTTAAAAACCAAGAATCTGAAAACCGAACTCTTATTCCACTATAGGATTAAAACGCGAACATGTTTCGGTCGACTGGGACAGGCCCCAAGTCAAGCCTTCATCAGCGCAAGCAGAATGGAAGACAAGAGTGGGAACGAAGCCTTTAAGTAAGAACTACGTTTCGAGAAACCAAAATCTAGGCGCGTAACAACCGTGGCTGATATCTGGGCAGCCAATCCAAAGCACCCTGGAAAGAACCGAGGGGCTCGGGTCTTCATTCCTTGAGGCGTAACGTGGAATTCTCATTCTTCGCCAACTGTAGCTTCGGGAGCCTCGCGCGAACAAGTTACTTTTGCAAGTTACACCCAGCTTTCCAAGCAACAAACATTCTCTCTGTATAAAATCTGCGTGAAAGTAATCTAGTTTTGAGACGTTTCAAAACTACCCCTAGCCCGAGCCGAGCTGACACAGGTGTGTAGGTCGTCTTCAAGACTAGGGGTCCGCGTGTAGAGGGGAGAGAGGTGTGTCGCAAAAGCTGGTTCGCGAGAGTGTCGGCGAGGAGTGGTGCACGATGTGCGAATAGGACGCCCTTGAAGATCGGTCGAAGGAAAACAGGGGGGTAACCACGATCACGAAGGTGTTGGAAGAAGGCGTGTTTCGTTGCTAGGAAAGTTGACACCGAGGTCGAGCGTAGCAGGTAACGCTTCAGTTCGGCGCAGATGAAACTCTCCTTGCAGTGCCGTGGGTGGAAGGAGGAGAAGGGGAGATAGAGGTACCTATTCATCGGCTTCTGAAAAGTACCGAAGTCTAGGATACCACGCTCAGTAAAACGTGGCCCTTTGTGGAGGACCATGTCCAGAAAGTCAACCGAACGATCCGAGATGTTCCACGTGATCCTGATATTCGGATCCAAGCCGTTGAAGGTGCGCAGGTACTCCTCTAAATCTGACCGCGACCCTGGCCAAATGATAAGGCCATCATCGATGTAACGGACGTGGTAACAAGGTGACACCCCGGTCCACCTCTCCTTTAACAGCTCATCGAGACGGCTCATGAAGAGTATGGCAAAACACACTTCTACAGGAGTTCCCATTGCAGTGCCCTGCACTTGATGAAACACTTCGCCGTCGAACTCTACGTAGGAGTTCCTCATGACCCAACCCAGTAGAGCCATAAGCGGTTGAGATAGCTGCGTGTTGTCTCTCGTCAAAAAACTGCTAACTGCGTCAAGTCCTCGATCTATAGCTATGCTGGGGTAGAGCGAGGTCACGTCGTACGTCGCTAGGAGAATGTAAGGCGGAAAGGCTGTAGTCTGCAGCTTCGCTAGCAGTGAGAGAGAATCGCGCAGGTAGGTGGCTCGTTTTAGGACTAGCGGTCTTAGTTGCAAATCCAGCCAACGACTCGCATTAGTAGTTACCCATGAGTGTGAAGGTTTGACTTGGGGCCGTTCCCAGTCGACCGAAACATGTTCGCGTTTTAATCCTTTAGTGGAATACGAGTTCGGTTTTCAGATTCTTGGTTTTTAACAGGGTCAAACTTTTTACTACTCACTATCACTTGCTAAAGATTTTTTCTAGAGTGCAGCTCGCCTAAACAAAGCTTCTATGGCGGATGGTATGAAACTTGGGTTCAGTTACCAGGGTATAGAATCTCCATTGATTGGACTCGCCTACTTAACTTCTTTGCTCAGCGAGCTGTATCCGCTGACTCACCCAGTGTATCTGCTGACTGACTCAGAGTACCTGCTGACTCACCCAGTGTATCTGCTGATTCACCCTGTGTATCTGCTGACTCACCCTGTGTATTGCTGATTCACCCTGTGTATCTGCTGACTCACCAAGTGTATCTGCTGATTCACCCTGTGTATCTGCTGACTCACCCTGTGTATCTGCTGACTCACCCTGTGTATCTGCTGACTCACCTTGTGTATCTGCTGACTCACCCTGTGTATCTGCTGACTCACCCAGTGTATCTAGTGAACCGCTCGGGCCCCACGATCTCAATCGTCTCGTTGTTCTCCATGGCGGGCAGGAAAAGCATTCCCACGATGAGCTCCGGGCAGATGACGAAACGAATCTCCTCCTGCGCGCACCCCGAGCCGAGCGTGCCGCCGCCCACAAAGGCATTGGCGAAGTCCACCTGCACACAGCCCGTGCCGTCGTCCTCTATTGTGCCGCGCTCGTGCACCTGAAGAGGGGGAGGCAGATGGGAGGAATGGGAGGAGCGTGTGAAGTGAAGATATGTGCTGCGGCGTTTCGTCGTCCACCTACAGACAGCCCGTGCCGTCGTCCTCTATTGTGCCGCGCTCATGCACCTGGTGGTGCATGGGCACCTGGTGGTGCATGGGGGGAGAGAGGGGGAAGGGGGGTGTGTTGGGAGGGAGGAACGGGTGGAAGAGGGGTAAGGGGGAGGCCATGTGACAAAAAAAGAGCAGTGCATCAAGCAACAGGTGTGATATGATTGGAAGCACTGCACAAATGCCTTCTGTTTTTCCTCCCAAATATGCATCCTATCTCACTCACCCAAACCTGTCCCCCCACTCAACACACCTCTTATCTCCAACATCCCCCTTCACCCAGCACGCCTCTCCCCCCAACAACCCTCTCCCCTCCCCCCCCACAACGCCCTTCGCACTCACCACCAGGGCGCAGAGCGGAATCCGCCTTGTCCCCCAGAAGTCCGCGCCAGGGGGAGGGGGAAGCGTCCCCCAGCTCCCCCCGAAGCTCCTGGTGCTCCCTCCACTCCGCAACCCCCCTCCTTCCCCGCCCTTCCCCCACGACCCTCCCAGGCTCGGATCCGAGCCAGTTGTCGGACCTGAGCTTCGGTTGGAGCTGCTTTTCTGCATGGGCGAGCTTCGGGAACCACTGTGGTAACCACTACCGTAACCGTTCCCGTTACCATTACCGTTACCGTTACCGTTACCGCCGCCGTTACCACTGCCCTTACTGCCGCCATTACCGCTACCGTGCCGCCCACCCTGCCCACCACTCCCACCGCTTCCGGGCGGCGAACTACCTCCGCCTTGTCTCATGGTCCCACTTCCCCGCCCTCCACCCTCCCCTGCCTCCCCACCCCAACCCAATACATCCTGCTGCTGCTGCTGCTGCTGTTGCTTTAGGTGGCCTGGTGTGTCAGTACCGGGGGTGTTGAACGGGTGGAGGGTCGGCGGGGCGGCAGCAGCGGGTGTGACAGTGGCGGGTGTGACAGCAGTGAGCGGCAGCACCTTGCGCTCGTAGGAGACGGCGCCCTGAGGCATGGAGGAGACGACTCGGCGGAAGTAGTGCAGCAGGCAGCGCAGCTTCTCTTGTTGTTGCGGCGAGCCCTCGTATATGCCGCTGAGAGGTTCGGAAAGGACGGGAATGGGGAGGGGAACGATGGGATTCTGAGGCAATCAATGCTCTGAGGCACGGGGAGAGGACGCGGCAGGATTGATGCAGCAGGCAGCGCAGCTTCTCCTGCTGCTGCGGCGACTCCTCGTATATGCCCTTGGCTAGCGCAACAGATGAGGGGTTGGGCAAACGGAGAGAGCGGATAGAAAGAGGGGTGAGAGGGTGGAGACTCACCCATAGAGGCGGTCGAAGTTGATCTCTGGTAGTCTCTCCTGCGCGCGCCCGGCCGTGGGATACACGCAGAAGAACGCGCCCACCAATAGCGCCGCAGCAAGCTCCTGCGTTATAAGCACAAGCCCCGGCTGCTGCGGCCTCAGCAGCTGCAGCGTCATCTGCGTCCCCCTCCGCCACTTCTCACTCCCCCCGCTCCCGCTTCCGCTTCCGCTTCCGCCGCTTCCGCTCCCCCCGCTGCTGCCGGATTGCGCTGCGGCTTGGGCTGCCCGAGCCACGCTCCGAGCCTGCTGGGAGACGAGGCTCGGGAGACGGAGAGCGAGCGAGGCCATTCCGGGCAGCGTGAAGAAGAAAAACTCCTGAGATTCCTCCTCGGAGAGAATCTGCAGGTACGTTTGGGGCGAGAGGGGTTAAGGGGACAGGGAGGAGAGGGATGAGAATAGCGTTCAAGCAGCGAGGGTTGACATGAATAGACTCGAAGGGACGTTGGCAAATGCACATTTCCACATTCCTGATTCGACTTGAAAACACCCGCGTACCAGACGAGGTTGTTGAACTCACCTCGTCGAAGAATTCAGCGAGGCCTTTCGCGAGCCGAGGGTTACCATCGCTGAGACTCAGCTCCCTGCGAATGTCGATTATCGCGTCGGCTAACGTCTCGCCACTCGCCACCTGCGGCGCGGACAGGGAGACACCGGAGATGTAGAACACGAGTATGAGAGCACGCGTGAAATAACGCAGGAAACTGGAGTTTGGACAAACTTCGTGAAACAACCAGCGCAAGCTGATGCTGATTCCAGCAAGCGCACCTGGCTAGCAGCGGGGCCACGCGCAATGGCGGCGAACGCATGAGCGACGGTCCCGGGCCACGCATACTCTCTCCGCGTGCTGCTCACGCTCGCACTGTTGTTGTTATTGTTGTTCGTCTGATTGTTGTTATCTTTCGCTGGCTGGTTACTGCTGTCAATCACTCCCGTCGCGTACAGCCGCGACGCCGCTGTGTTCGCCGCATCCGTGTTAAACCCCGCCGGGCCGGCACCGCTGAAGCCGTAGCTCGTGCCTGCGCCGGCAACACCACCGGCGGCAACGCCGGTTGTAACGCCGGCTTCGCGGCTCCCGCCGAATCCCGCGTCCGACGGTAGCGTGCTCAGGCTCGGTGCGGGGCCGAAGGGGAGGAAATACGAGAGATCTCTCTTTTCAGGAAACATGGCGGAATGCGTAGCTATGGAAGGGAAAGCTTTATACTGGAAAGATTTGAAAAGCTTGTTATGGCGAGCTTCATCGAGAAAACCAATGGAGGTTACGACGGAAAGACGTATTATGGGGTGTGATGAGGGAGTTGAAATTTGGTAACCCAGCGAAAGCTTCGTTTTGAAACGTCCTTGAAAAAATGGAGAGCGATCAGTGTCGGAAGAAAGACTAAGTGCAGAGATTATTAACTACACTATGATCAGCCCTAATCAAGAATAATTCAAGGCAAGCAATCCACACTTTGACGCCTTTTGCATCGATCAATCGACAATAAGCGTTCAAGCAAAGACTGCTAACAAGAGAGCCAAGTTAATGCGAGTCAAAGGAAAGACAGCTTCATCTGGGTTTGTCTGCAGACCATGTAGGAAACCCTCATTGGAACCTCGGAAACGCTGATGTGCTGCTGCAGGGAGCAGACTGTTTGATGTGGGCTCTTTGGAATGTCTTGAAGATCAGAAGGAAACGAGATCCCTGAATGGAAGGTGAGAGTGACAGGAGGAGGAAAGAAAGCGATGAGGAGGGAAGAAAAAGGTAAAGAAAGTGGATGTGCGGATTGGTGGTTATCGTTGATGAAGAAATCTCAACAGCTGTGCACCAATCGCGGACAGTGCGGGCCGATCGAAAAAGGTCATCCAGGTCACATGAAAGTATCGGATGAGAGATCTACGCCGGCTTTTGTGTGTCAAGAAAGTGAAAAAGTGCAATGAAAAGCGCATCTGCTTGGTCCCAACCATGAGATATTTCCGACGTGTGCCACGTCACCTGTCAGCTATTTTCCACGTCCCGTAGCAAACAGCAGGGCGCAGTTGGGCATCTAAACTATTTATCTTTATGTACTCGGAATGAAGTTCCTCGTTTTTATACACGTCGAAAGTGCCGTTGAATCCATGTCCATATTCTATATCTGTATGTGCAGGGTCTCACTATTTATTGTACAACTATTCCTCCTAGTGTAACACTTACATTATGTCAGTTACGTGTACATGATCGCGGATGTCAGGTTCGCTTGTGTCACCTCGCTGGTGGTCGGTCGGTGTGGAACATATGTGTTGGAATTCAGTGACTGGTCGAAGCGATGCGCACAAGGTGTCACAGAAAGCGTTCGCAAGGCTGAGGGGGGACTAGACCAGCTCGGTCGCGGAAGCGGGGACTGCCGTGACTGCGCACGGCACCGCTCTGCGCCTCCCTTTTTCCACCAAGGGGAACAAAACACAGCCCTTGGCGGAAGAATGGACAGCTTTTGCGCGGAATCTCCGGAAGTTGCAGCTGACATTGGTGAAGCAAGGCGGAGGATTACAGACAAAAACATTTCAAGCCCAGCCCGCGCGGAAACATCTGCAGAATCGCCTCTTTTCCGCCGTCTTTCAGCTAACGCACTTTGTGAAATGAGCGGAAAGTATGGGTTTGTGGGAGCATGGCGGAAACTTGTACAGTTCACAAATACAATGGAGGTGAATCTTCTCGGCATTCTCTAGGACAAGCTACAGCACCCATTCCCATTTGTCGGTCCTTTTGTCAGGGAGATGACACCCTGTAACAGCTCAAGGTGACCTATAATGTTGGTTCTGATCTGATGTGAGCTATTGGGTAGCTTGAGCTTTTGGTCTAACGATGATTGGTTCTGTCCCTAACTTCAGTTCCTTTCATCTCTCTTGACCGCTTGTTGGCGGAATCACTTGCTATACGCGCCGCTCCTCCTACTTCTAGGACAATCTTAAAGAATCGATTACCGCGTAGTTAAGCATCCGCTTATCGTCCGCTTCATTCTCTTAGAACCCATTGTCTGGATTATTTCGCAATGGGTCGCATAGTAGGTCGCGGAGGCTCAGATCCTTATTCGAGCGACGTCGAGATGCCGTCGTCTACGAGCCTCCGCTCCTCCTCCTCTCTCTCCTCCACTCCCTCCGCTCCGCTCGCTCACTCGCGCTCCGGCGAATACCCGTACGCTCCTTCCCATCCCGCCATCGTGTCATCTCATAACGAGTACGCTGACGACAGCCACTCCGCGTATCATCAAGGGGGTCAGTTCCACTCGTACGCATCTGGCAGTACGATCGTACCGTACGCGTACCCTCCTCCTCCTCCGCCTGAATACCCCTCCGGAATCAACCCAGCAGCGTACCCCCCTGTTGTTCCACCTTCAAACCCTCGGGATCCTTCTCGGAAACCGCGGTGGTATAGGAAGGTGCCATGGCTGGCGCTGACCGTATTAATCGCCTGCATAGTAGTCTTTATTGTGACCATGGCGGTGAATGATTGCCCGTCGAAGCCGCACCCGCAAGGCCAGAGCTGCGTGCTGCCTTGGCTGGGTCGCTTCTCCTTCGAGCCGCTTAATATCAACCCTCTCTTCGGTCCAACCGCCTTAACGTAAGCGACCTGTGACTTACCACCCTACCCCTTCCTCCTCCCTCCCCCACAAACCCCCCACCCCGCCCCTTCCCCCTCCCCCGCCACCCTCTTCCCCTCTAGCCCGGTCTTTGCTCTTTCGAGTATATCACTCAGACGTCTCTAATGGGTGTTTCGAAGCTGATCATTGCGCGTCTGTCGCGTATCCGTCTGGATGTCGTCCTCACCTGCCGTCGTCGCAGCCCTCTAAGCTTCACAACATGGGCGCGCTCAACACTAACCTGGTTACCAACTACGTTTGAGTCATCTAAAGAATGATTTCGCGTAAAACATGTCTTCGTCACATCCATACCCCACCATATGTGTGACCTCCCGTCGTCGTCGCAACCCTCCAGGCTTCAGGACATGGGCGCGCTGAACAGTAACCTGGTTACCAACTACCACCAAGGCTGGCGGCTGGTAACGGCCATGTGGTTACACGGCGGCGTGGTGCATCTCGTGTGTAACCTCCTCGGCATCGCCTTCCTGCTCAACCGCCTCGAGAAGGAGTTCGGGCTGTGTTCGTGCGTGGTGTGGTGTGGTGTGGTGTGGTGCGGTGTAGTGGTGGTGTGGTGGTATGGCGTAAGGCGAGATGGTTGGGGGAAAGGGGATGGACTGATGTTGTGTGGTGGAGGTAGGTAATTGGGTGGGGAAGGGAGGGGGAGGGGGAAGCGGGGGGAAGGGGGGGGGGAGAGGGGGGCCTGGACGGGTGCGAATCAACGGGCGAGGAGGGGATTGAGGGGAAATTTATGGGGGGAGGGCTTGGTGCGCACGTAGGTGCGGGGAGGGGAGGAGGGATAGATTCAGGTTCTCGAAGCACATATGATCCTTCAATTCGTGTAACAGCAAACATTCACCATGCTGCATACTCTGTGCCCCTTTGCGCCATGCTCCCTCTGCTGTCCGCTCCGTGTACTCTCCTGTGCTTCTCCGTGGTAGGGCGACCGACGGCCATCTACCTTCTCAGTGGGTTCTTTGCTGCCGTCTTCTCATGCCTCTTTCTCGACACACAGGTACGACCACCCGCTATGGCTTGAAAAAACTTTAAACAGATGAGAAATCCACCTAAACACCGCAGTGCAGTGACTCTGTAATATGCGCCCCTCTCCTCCCTGCGTCAATAGTCATTTTGCTCCTACAAGTGACGCCAGCGAATGCTTCATATCAAATTCAGAGAAGGTGCTTGTGTGGATCATTCACCCTTGTTTTCCTTGTTCATCCCCCTCACCCCTTCTCTCCCCCTTCTACCCACCCACCCACCCAACCTCACCCCTTCTCAATTCTCTGATTTTACCTGGAATCAACATTGATTCCCTGCCCTCAGATCAGCGTGGGTGCATCTGGAGCGTTGTTTGGGCTGGTGGGTGCGTGCCTGTCGGAACTGCTGATCAAATGGAAGCTCTATGACAACAGGGTATGGCATTGGGTGCTTGCTTTCTTTGATGAGTAGTTCATTTTGTTGACTCGAGATTCAACTCTGTTTGGGCTGGTGGGTGCGTGCCTGTCGGAACTGCTGATCAACTGGAAGCTCTACGACAACAGGGTATGGCATTGGGTGCTTGCTTTCTTTGATGAGTAGTTCATATTGTTGACTCGAGATTCAACTCTGTTTGGGCTGGTGGGTGCGTGCCTGTCGGAACTGCTGATCAACTGGAAGCTCTACGACAACAGGGTATGGCATTGGGTGCTTGCTTTCTTTGATGAGTAGTTCATTTTGTTGACTCGAGATTCAACTCTGTTTGGGCTGGTGGGTGCGTGCCTGTCGGAACTGCTGATCAACTGGAAGCTCTACGACAACAGGGTATGGCATTGGGTGCTTGCTTTCTTTGATGAGTAGTTCATTTTGTTGACTCGAGATTCAACTCTGTTTGGGCTGGTGGGTGCATGCCTGTCGGAACTGCTGATCAACTGGAAGCTCTACGACAACAGGGTATGGCATTGGGTGCTTGCTTTCTTTGATGAGTAGTTCATTTTGTTGACTCGAGATTCAACTCTGTTTGGGCTGGTGGGTGCGTGCCTGTCGGAACTGCTGATCAACTGGAAGCTCTACGACAACAGGGTATGGCATTGGGTGCTTGCTTTCTTTGATGAGTAGTTCATTTTGTTGACTCGAGATTCAACTCTGTTTGGGCTGGTGGGTGCGTGCCTGTCGGAACTGCTGATCAACTGGAAGCTCTACGAGAACAGGGTATGGCATTGGGTGCTTGCTTTCTTTGATGAGTAGTTCATTTTGTTGACTCGAGATTCAACTCTGTTTGGGCTGGTGGGTGCATGCCTGTCGGAACTGCTGATCAACTGGAAGCTCTACGACAACAGGGTATGGCATTGGGTGCTTGCTTTCTTTGATGAGTAGTTCATTTTGTTGACTCGAGATTCAACTCTGTTTGGGCTGGTGGGTGCGTGCCTGTCGGAACTTCTGATCAACTGGAAGCTCTACGAGAACAGGGTATGGCATTGGGTGCTTGCTTTCTTTGATGAGTAGTTCATTTTGTTGACTCGAGATTCAACTCTGTTTGGGCTGGTGGGTGCGTGCCTGTCGGAACTGCTGATCAACTGGAAGCTCTACGACAACAGGGTATGGCATTGGGTGCTTGCTTTCTTTGATGAGTAGTTCATTTTGTTGACTCGAGATTCAACTCTGTTTGGGCTGGTGGGTGCGTGCCTGTCGGAACTGCTGATCAACTGGAAGCTCTACGACAACAGGGTATGGCATTGGGTGCTTGCTTTCTTTGATGAGTAGTTCATTTTGTTGACTCGAGATTCAACTCTGTTTGGGCTGGTGGGTGCGTGCCTGTCGGAACTGCTGATCAACTGGAAGCTCTACGAGAACAGGGTATGGCATTGGGTGCTTGCTTTCTTTGATGAGTAGTTCATTTTGTTGACTCGAGATTCAACTCTGTTTGGGCTGGTGGGTGCATGCCTGTCGGAACTGCTGATCAACTGGAAGCTCTACGACAACAGGGTATGGCATTGGGTGCTTGCTTTCTTTGATGAGTAGTTCATTTTGTTGACTCGAGATTCAACTCTGTTTGGGCTGGTGGGTGCGTGCCTGTCGGAACTGCTGATCAACTGGAAGCTCTACGACAACAGGGTATGGCATTGGGTGCTTGCTTTCTTTGATGAGTAGTTCATTTTGTTGACTCGAGATTCAACTCTGTTTGGGCTGGTGGGTGCGTGCCTGTCGGAACTGCTGATCAACTGGAAGCTCTACGACAACAGGGTATGGCATTGGGTGCTTGCTTTCTTTGATGAGTAGTTCATTTTGTTGACTCGAGATTCAACTCTGTTTGGGCTGGTGGGTGCGTGCCTGTCGGAACTGCTGATCAACTGGAAGCTCTACGACAACAGGGTATGGCATTGGGTGCTTGCTTTCTTTGATGAGTAGTTCATTTTGTTGACTCGAGATTCAACTCTGTTTGGGCTGGTGGGTGCGTGCCTGTCGGAACTGCTGATCAACTGGAAGCTCTACGAGAACAGGGTATGGCATTGGGTGCTTGCTTTCTTTGATGAGTAGTTCATTTTGTTGACTCGAGATTCAACTCTGTTTGGGCTGGTGGGTGCATGCCTGTCGGAACTGCTGATCAACTGGAAGCTCTACGACAACAGGGTATGGCATTGGGTGCTTGCTTTCTTTGATGAGTAGTTCATTTTGTTGACTCGAGATTCAACTCTGTTTGGGCTGGTGGGTGCGTGCCTGTCGGAACTGCTGATCAACTGGAAGCTCTACGACAACAGGGTATGGCATTGGGTGCTTGCTTTCTTTGATGAGTAGTTCATTTTGTTGACTCGAGATTCAACTCTGTTTGGGCTGGTGGGTGCGTGCCTGTCGGAACTGCTGATCAACTGGAAGCTCTACGACAACAGGGTATGGCATTGGGTGCTTGCTTTCTTTGATGAGTAGTTCATTTTGTTGACTCGAGATTCAACTCTGTTTGGGCTGGTGGGTGCGTGCCTGTCGGAACTGCTGATCAACTGGAAGCTCTACGAGAACAGGGTATGGCATTGGGTGCTTGCTTTCTTTGATGAGTAGTTCATTTTGTTGACTCGAGATTCAACTCTGTTTGGGCTGGTGGGTGCGTGCCTGTCGGAACTGCTGATCAACTGGAAGCTCTACGACAACAGGGTATGGCATTGGGTGCTTGCTTTCTTTGATGAGTAGTTCATTTTGTTGACTCGAGATTCAACTCTGTTTGGGCTGGTGGGTGCGTGCCTGTCGGAACTGCTGATCAACTGGAAGCTCTACGACAACAGGGTATGGCATTGGGTGCTTGCTTTCTTTGATGAGTAGTTCATTTTGTTGACTCGAGATTCAACTCTGTTTGGGCTGGTGGGTGCGTGCCTGTCGGAACTGCTGATCAACTGGAAGCTCTACGAGAACAGGGTATGGCATTGGGTGCTTGCTTTCTTTGATGAGTAGTTCATTTTGTTGACTCGAGATTCAACTCTGTTTGGGCTGGTGGGTGCATGCCTGTCGGAACTGCTGATCAACTGGAAGCTCTACGACAACAGGGTATGGCATTGGGTGCTTGCTTTCTTTGATGAGTAGTTCATTTTGTTGACTCGAGATTCAACTCTGTTTGGGCTGGTGGGTGCGTGCCTGTCGGAACTGCTGATCAACTGGAAGCTCTACGACAACAGGGTATGGCATTGGGTGCTTGCTTTCTTTGATGAGTAGTTCATTTTGTTGACTCGAGATTCAACTCTGTTTGGGCTGGTGGGTGCGTGCCTGTCGGAACTGCTGATCAACTGGAAGCTCTACGACAACAGGGTATGGCATTGGGTGCTTGCTTTCTTTGATGAGTAGTTCATTTTGTTGACTCGAGATTCAACTCTGTTTGGGCTGGTGGGTGCGTGCCTGTCGGAACTGCTGATCAACTGGAAGCTCTACGAGAACAGGGTATGGCATTGGGTGCTTGCTTTCTTTGATGAGTAGTTCATTTTGTTGACTCGAGATTCAACTCTGTTTGGGCTGGTGGGTGCGTGCCTGTCGGAACTGCTGATCAACTGGAAGCTCTACGACAACAGGGTATGGCATTGGGTGCTTGCTTTCTTTGATGAGTAGTTCATTTTGTTGACTCGAGATTCAACTCTGTTTGGGCTGGTGGGTGCGTGCCTGTCGGAACTGCTGATCAACTGGAAGCTCTACGACAACAGCGTATGGCATTGGGTGCTTGCTTTCTTTGATGAGTAGTTCATTTTGTTGACTCGAGATTCAACTCTGTTTGGGCTGGTGGGTGCGTGCCTGTCGGAACTGCTGATCAACTGGAAGCTCTACGACAACAGCGTATGGCATTGGGTGCTTGCTTTCTTTGATGAGTAGTTCATTTTGTTGACTCGAGATTCAACTCTGTTTGGGCTGGTGGGTGCGTGCCTGTCGGAACTGCTGATCAACTGGAAGCTCTACGACAACAGCGTATGGCATTGGGTGCTTGCTTTCTTTGATGAGTAGTTCATTTTGTTGACTCGAGATTCAACTCTGTTTGGGCTGGTGGGTGCGTGCCTGTTGGAACTTCTGATCAACTGGAAGCTCTACGAGAACAGGGTATGGCATTGGGTGCTTGCTTTCTTTGATGAGTAGTTCATTTTGTTGACTCGAGATTCAACTCTGTTTGGGCTGGTGGGTGCGTGCCTGTCGGAACTGCTGATCAACTGGAAGCTCTACGACAACAGGGTATGGCATTGGGTGCTTGCTTTCTTTGATGAGTAGTTCATTTTGTTGACTCGAGATTCAACTCTGTTTGGGCTGGTGGGTGCGTGCCTGTCGGAACTGCTGATCAACTGGACGCTCTACGACAACAGGGTATGGCATTGGGTGCTTGCTTTCTTTGATGAGTAGTTCATTTTGTTGACTCGAGATTCAACTCTGTTTGGGCTGGTGGGTGCGTGCCTGTCGGAACTGCTGATCAACTGGAAGCTCTACGAGAACAGGGTATGGCATTGGGTGCTTGCTTTCTTTGATGAGTAGTTCATTTTGTTGACTCGAGATTCAACTCTGTTTGGGCTGGTGGGTGCGTGCCTGTCGGAACTGCTGATCAACTGGAAGCTCTACGAGAACAGGGTATGGCATTGGGTGCTTGCTTTCTTTGATGAGTAGTTCATTTTGTTGACTCGAGATTCAACTCTGTTTGGGCTGGTGGGTGCGTGCCTGTCGGAACTGCTGATCAACTGGAAGCTCTACGACAACAGGGTATGGCATTGGGTGCTTGCTTTCTTTGATGAGTAGTTCATTTTGTTGACTCGAGATTCAACTCTGTTTGGGCTGGTGGGTGCGTGCCTGTCGGAACTGCTGATCAACTGGAAGCTCTACGACAACAGGGTATGGCATTGGGTGCTTGCTTTCTTTGATGAGTAGTTCATTTTGTTGACTCGAGATTCAACTCTGTTTGGGCTGGTGGGTGCGTGCCTGTCGGAACTGCTGATCAACTGGAAGCTCTACGACAACAGGGTATGGCATTGGGTGCTTGCTTTCTTTGATGAGTAGTTCATTTTGTTGACTCGAGATTCAACTCTGTTTGGGCTGGTGGGTGCGTGCCTGTCGGAACTGCTGATCAACTGGAAGCTCTACGAGAACAGGGTATGGCATTGGGTGCTTGCTTTCTTTGATGAGTAGTTCATTTTGTTGACTCGAGATTCAACTCTGTTTGGGCTGGTGGGTGCATGCCTGTCGGAACTGCTGATCAACTGGAAGCTCTACGACAACAGGGTATGGCATTGGGTGCTTGCTTTCTTTGATGAGTAGTTCATTTTGTTGACTCGAGATTCAACTCTGTTTGGGCTGGTGGGTGCGTGCCTGTCGGAACTGCTGATCAACTGGAAGCTCTACGACAACAGGGTATGGCATTGGGTGCTTGCTTTCTTTGATGAGTAGTTCATTTTGTTGACTCGAGATTCAACTCTGTTTGGGCTGGTGGGTGCGTGCCTGTCGGAACTGCTGATCAACTGGAAGCTCTACGACAACAGGGTATGGCATTGGGTGCTTGCTTTCTTTGATGAGTAGTTCATTTTGTTGACTCGAGATTCAACTCTGTTTGGGCTGGTGGGTGCGTGCCTGTCGGAACTGCTGATCAACTGGAAGCTCTACGAGAACAGGGTATGGCATTGGGTGCTTGCTTTCTTTGATGAGTAGTTCATTTTGTTGACTCGAGATTCAACTCTGTTTGGGCTGGTGGGTGCGTGCCTGTCGGAACTGCTGATCAACTGGAAGCTCTACGACAACAGGGTATGGCATTGGGTGCTTGCTTTCTTTGATGAGTAGTTCATTTTGTTGACTCGAGATTCAACTCTGTTTGGGCTGGTGGGTGCGTGCCTGTCGGAACTGCTGATCAACTGGAAGCTCTACGACAACAGCGTATGGCATTGGGTGCTTGCTTTCTTTGATGAGTAGTTCATTTTGTTGACTCGAGATTCAACTCTGTTTGGGCTGGTGGGTGCGTGCCTGTCGGAACTGCTGATCAACTGGAAGCTCTACGAGAACAGGGTATGGCATTGGGTGCTTGCTTTCTTTGATGAGTAGTTCACTTTGTTGACTCGAGATTCAACTCTGTTTGGGCTGGTGGGTGCGTGCCTGTCGGAACTGCTGATCAACTGGAAGCTCTACGACAACAGGGTATGGCATTGGGTGCTTGCTTTCTTTGATGAGTAGTTCATTTTGTTGACTCGAGATTCAACTCTGTTTGGGCTGGTGGGTGCGTGCCTGTCGGAACTGCTGATCAACTGGAAGCTCTACGACAACAGGGTATGGCATTGGGTGCTTGCTTTCTTTGATGAGTAGTTCATTTTGTTGACTCGAGATTCAACTCTGTTTGGGCTGGTGGGTGCGTGCCTGTCGGAACTGCTGATCAACTGGAAGCTCTACGACAACAGGGTATGGCATTGGGTGCTTGCTTTCTTTGATGAGTAGTTCATTTTGTTGACTCGAGATTCAACTCTGTTTGGGCTGGTGGGTGCGTGCCTGTCGGAACTGCTGATCAACTGGAAGCTCTACGACAACAGGGTATGGCATTGGGTGCTTGCTTTCTTTGATGAGTAGTTCATTTTGTTGACTCGAGATTCAACTCTGTTTGGGCTGGTGGGTGCGTGCCTGTCGGAACTGCTGATCAACTGGAAGCTCTACGACAACAGGGTATGGCATTGGGTGCTTGCTTTCTTTGATGAGTAGTTCATTTTGTTGACTCGAGATTCAACTCTGTTTGGGCTGGTGGGTGCGTGCCTGTCGGAACTGCTGATCAACTGGAAGCTCTACGACAACAGGGTATGGCATTGGGTGCTTGCTTTCTTTGATGAGTAGTTCATTTTGTTGACTCGAGATTCAACTCTGTTTGGGCTGGTGGGTGCGTGCCTGTCGGAACTGCTGATCAACTGGAAGCTCTACGACAACAGGGTATGGCATTGGGTGCTTGCTTTCTTTGATGAGTAGTTCATTTTGTTGACTCGAGATTCAACTCTGTTTGGGCTGGTGGGTGCGTGCCTGTCGGAACTGCTGATCAACTGGAAGCTCTACGACAACAGGGTATGGCATTGGGTGCTTGCTTTCTTTGATGAGTAGTTCATTTTGTTGACTCGAGATTCAACTCTGTTTGGGCTGGTGGGTGCGTGCCTGTCGGAACTGCTGATCAACTGGAAGCTCTACGACAACAGGGTATGGCATTGGGTGCTTGCTTTCTTTGATGAGTAGTTCATTTTGTTGACTCGAGATTCAACTCTGTTTGGGCTGGTGGGTGCATGCCTGTCGGAACTGCTGATCAACTGGAAGCTCTACGACAACAGGGTATGGCATTGGGTGCTTGCTTTCTTTGATGAGTAGTTCATTTTGTTGACTCGAGATTCAACTCTGTTTGGGCTGGTGGGTGCGTGCCTGTCGGAACTGCTGATCAACTGGAAGCTCTACGACAACAGGGTATGGCATTGGGTGCTTGCTTTCTTTGATGAGTAGTTCATTTTGTTGACTCGAGATTCAACTCTGTTTGGGCTGGTGGGTGCGTGCCTGTCGGAACTGCTGATCAACTGGAAGCTCTACGAGAACAGGGTATGGCATTGGGTGCTTGCTTTCTTTGATGAGTAGTTCATTTGTTTAGGCGAGCTGCACTCTAGAAAAAATCTTTGGCAAGTGATAGTCAGTAGTAAAAAGTTTGACCCTGTTAAAAACCAAGAATCTGAAAACCGAACTCTTATTCCACTATAGGATTAAAACGCGAACATGTTTCGGTCGACTGGGACAGGCCCCAAGTCAAGCCTTCATCAGCGCAAGCAGAATGGAAGACAAGAGTGGGAACGAAGCCTTTAAGTAAGAACTACGTTTCGAGAAACCAAAATCTAGGCGCGTAACAACCGTGGCTGATATCTGGGCAGCCAATCCAAAGCACCCTGGAAAGAACCGAGGGGCTCGGGTCTTCATTCCTTGAGGCGTAACGTGGAATTCTCATTCTTCGCCAACTGTAGCTTCGGGAGCCTCGCGCGAACAAGTTACTTTTGCAAGTTACACCCAGCTTTCCAAGCAACAAACATTCTCTCTGTATAAAATCTGCGTGAAAGTAATCTAGTTTTGAGACGTTTCAAAACTACCCCTAGCCCGAGCCGAGCTGACACAGGTGTGTAGGTCGTCTTCAAGACTAGGGGTCCGCGTGTAGAGGGGAGAGAGGTGTGTCGCAAAAGCTGGTTCGCGAGAGTGTCGGCGAGGAGTGGTGCACGATGTGCGAATAGGACGCCCTTGAAGATCGGTCGAAGGAAAACAGGGGGGTAACCACGATCACGAAGGTGTTGGAAGAAGGCGTGTTTCGTTGCTAGGAAAGTTGACACCGAGGTCGAGCGTAGCAGGTAACGCTTCAGTTCGGCGCAGATGAAACTCTCCTTGCAGTGCCGTGGGTGGAAGGAGGAGAAGGGGAGATAGAGGTACCTATTCATCGGCTTCTGAAAAGTACCGAAGTCTAGGATACCACGCTCAGTAAAACGTGGCCCTTTGTGGAGGACCATGTCCAGAAAGTCAACCGAACGATCCGAGATGTTCCACGTGATCCTGATATTCGGATCCAAGCCGTTGAAGGTGCGCAGGTACTCCTCTAAATCTGACCGCGACCCTGGCCAAATGATAAGGCCATCATCGATGTAACGGACGTGGTAACAAGGTGACACCCCGGTCCACCTCTCCTTTAACAGCTCATCGAGACGGCTCATGAAGAGTATGGCAAAACACACTTCTACAGGAGTTCCCATTGCAGTGCCCTGCACTTGATGAAACACTTCGCCGTCGAACTCTACGTAGGAGTTCCTCATGACCCAACCCAGTAGAGCCATAAGCGGTTGAGATAGCTGCGTGTTGTCTCTCGTCAAAAAACTGCTAACTGCGTCAAGTCCTCGATCTATAGCTATGCTGGGGTAGAGCGAGGTCACGTCGTACGTCGCTAGGAGAATGTAAGGCGGAAAGGCTGTAGTCTGCAGCTTCGCTAGCAGTGAGAGAGAATCGCGCAGGTAGGTGGCTCGTTTTAGGACTAGCGGTCTTAGTTGCAAATCCAGCCAACGACTCGCATTAGTAGTTACCCATGAGTGTGAAGGTTTGACTTGGGGCCGTTCCCAGTCGACCGAAACATGTTCGCGTTTTAATCCTTTAGTGGAATACGAGTTCGGTTTTCAGATTCTTGGTTTTTAACAGGGTCAAACTTTTTACTACTCACTATCACTTGCTAAAGATTTTTTCTAGAGTGCAGCTCGCCTAAACAAAGCTTCTATGGCGGATGGTATGAAACTTGGGTTCAGTTACCAGGGTATAGAATCTCCATTGATTGGACTCGCCTACTTAACTTCTTTGCTCAGCGAGCTGTATCCGCTGACTCACCCAGTGTATCTGCTGACTGACTCAGAGTACCTGCTGACTCACCCAGTGTATCTGCTGATTCACCCTGTGTATCTGCTGACTCACCCTGTGTATTGCTGATTCACCCTGTGTATCTGCTGACTCACCAAGTGTATCTGCTGATTCACCCTGTGTATCTGCTGACTCACCCTGTGTATCTGCTGACTCACCCTGTGTATCTGCTGACTCACCTTGTGTATCTGCTGACTCACCCTGTGTATCTGCTGACTCACCCAGTGTATCTAGTGAACCGCTCGGGCCCCACGATCTCAATCGTCTCGTTGTTCTCCATGGCGGGCAGGAAAAGCATTCCCACGATGAGCTCCGGGCAGATGACGAAACGAATCTCCTCCTGCGCGCACCCCGAGCCGAGCGTGCCGCCGCCCACAAAGGCATTGGCGAAGTCCACCTGCACACAGCCCGTGCCGTCGTCCTCTATTGTGCCGCGCTCGTGCACCTGAAGAGGGGGAGGCAGATGGGAGGAATGGGAGGAGCGTGTGAAGTGAAGATATGTGCTGCGGCGTTTCGTCGTCCACCTACAGACAGCCCGTGCCGTCGTCCTCTATTGTGCCGCGCTCATGCACCTGGTGGTGCATGGGCACCTGGTGGTGCATGGGGGGAGAGAGGGGGAAGGGGGGTGTGTTGGGAGGGAGGAACGGGTGGAAGAGGGGTAAGGGGGAGGCCATGTGACAAAAAAAGAGCAGTGCATCAAGCAACAGGTGTGATATGATTGGAAGCACTGCACAAATGCCTTCTGTTTTTCCTCCCAAATATGCATCCTATCTCACTCACCCAAACCTGTCCCCCCACTCAACACACCTCTTATCTCCAACATCCCCCTTCACCCAGCACGCCTCTCCCCCCAACAACCCTCTCCCCTCCCCCCCCACAACGCCCTTCGCACTCACCACCAGGGCGCAGAGCGGAATCCGCCTTGTCCCCCAGAAGTCCGCGCCAGGGGGAGGGGGAAGCGTCCCCCAGCTCCCCCCGAAGCTCCTGGTGCTCCCTCCACTCCGCAACCCCCCTCCTTCCCCGCCCTTCCCCCACGACCCTCCCAGGCTCGGATCCGAGCCAGTTGTCGGACCTGAGCTTCGGTTGGAGCTGCTTTTCTGCATGGGCGAGCTTCGGGAACCACTGTGGTAACCACTACCGTAACCGTTCCCGTTACCATTACCGTTACCGTTACCGTTACCGTTACCGCCGCCGTTACCACTGCCCTTACTGCCGCCATTACCGCTACCGTGCCGCCCACCCTGCCCACCACTCCCACCGCTTCCGGGCGGCGAACTACCTCCGCCTTGTCTCATGGTCCCACTTCCCCGCCCTCCACCCTCCCCTGCCTCCCCACCCCAACCCAATACATCCTGCTGCTGCTGCTGCTGCTGTTGCTTTAGGTGGCCTGGTGTGTCAGTACCGGGGGTGTTGAACGGGTGGAGGGTCGGCGGGGCGGCAGCAGCGGGTGTGACAGTGGCGGGTGTGACAGCAGTGAGCGGCAGCACCTTGCGCTCGTAGGAGACGGCGCCCTGAGGCATGGAGGAGACGACTCGGCGGAAGTAGTGCAGCAGGCAGCGCAGCTTCTCTTGTTGTTGCGGCGAGCCCTCGTATATGCCGCTGAGAGGTTCGGAAAGGACGGGAATGGGGAGGGGAACGATGGGATTCTGAGGCAATCAATGCTCTGAGGCACGGGGAGAGGACGCGGCAGGATTGATGCAGCAGGCAGCGCAGCTTCTCCTGCTGCTGCGGCGACTCCTCGTATATGCCCTTGGCTAGCGCAACAGATGAGGGGTTGGGCAAACGGAGAGAGCGGATAGAAAGAGGGGTGAGAGGGTGGAGACTCACCCATAGAGGCGGTCGAAGTTGATCTCTGGTAGTCTCTCCTGCGCGCGCCCGGCCGTGGGATACACGCAGAAGAACGCGCCCACCAATAGCGCCGCAGCAAGCTCCTGCGTTATAAGCACAAGCCCCGGCTGCTGCGGCCTCAGCAGCTGCAGCGTCATCTGCGTCCCCCTCCGCCACTTCTCACTCCCCCCGCTCCCGCTTCCGCTTCCGCTTCCGCCGCTTCCGCTCCCCCCGCTGCTGCCGGATTGCGCTGCGGCTTGGGCTGCCCGAGCCACGCTCCGAGCCTGCTGGGAGACGAGGCTCGGGAGACGGAGAGCGAGCGAGGCCATTCCGGGCAGCGTGAAGAAGAAAAACTCCTGAGATTCCTCCTCGGAGAGAATCTGCAGGTACGTTTGGGGCGAGAGGGGTTAAGGGGACAGGGAGGAGAGGGATGAGAATAGCGTTCAAGCAGCGAGGGTTGACATGAATAGACTCGAAGGGACGTTGGCAAATGCACATTTCCACATTCCTGATTCGACTTGAAAACACCCGCGTACCAGACGAGGTTGTTGAACTCACCTCGTCGAAGAATTCAGCGAGGCCTTTCGCGAGCCGAGGGTTACCATCGCTGAGACTCAGCTCCCTGCGAATGTCGATTATCGCGTCGGCTAACGTCTCGCCACTCGCCACCTGCGGCGCGGACAGGGAGACACCGGAGATGTAGAACACGAGTATGAGAGCACGCGTGAAATAACGCAGGAAACTGGAGTTTGGACAAACTTCGTGAAACAACCAGCGCAAGCTGATGCTGATTCCAGCAAGCGCACCTGGCTAGCAGCGGGGCCACGCGCAATGGCGGCGAACGCATGAGCGACGGTCCCGGGCCACGCATACTCTCTCCGCGTGCTGCTCACGCTCGCACTGTTGTTGTTATTGTTGTTCGTCTGATTGTTGTTATCTTTCGCTGGCTGGTTACTGCTGTCAATCACTCCCGTCGCGTACAGCCGCGACGCCGCTGTGTTCGCCGCATCCGTGTTAAACCCCGCCGGGCCGGCACCGCTGAAGCCGTAGCTCGTGCCTGCGCCGGCAACACCACCGGCGGCAACGCCGGTTGTAACGCCGGCTTCGCGGCTCCCGCCGAATCCCGCGTCCGACGGTAGCGTGCTCAGGCTCGGTGCGGGGCCGAAGGGGAGGAAATACGAGAGATCTCTCTTTTCAGGAAACATGGCGGAATGCGTAGCTATGGAAGGGAAAGCTTTATACTGGAAAGATTTGAAAAGCTTGTTATGGCGAGCTTCATCGAGAAAACCAATGGAGGTTACGACGGAAAGACGTATTATGGGGTGTGATGAGGGAGTTGAAATTTGGTAACCCAGCGAAAGCTTCGTTTTGAAACGTCCTTGAAAAAATGGAGAGCGATCAGTGTCGGAAGAAAGACTAAGTGCAGAGATTATTAACTACACTATGATCAGCCCTAATCAAGAATAATTCAAGGCAAGCAATCCACACTTTGACGCCTTTTGCATCGATCAATCGACAATAAGCGTTCAAGCAAAGACTGCTAACAAGAGAGCCAAGTTAATGCGAGTCAAATGAAAGACAGCTTCATCTGGGTTTGTCTGCAGACCATGTAGGAAACCCTCATTGGAACCTCGGAAACGCTGATGTGCTGCTGCAGGGAGCAGACTGTTTGATGTGGGCTCTTTGGAATGTCTTGAAGATCAGAAGGAAACGAGATCCCTGAATGGAAGGTGAGAGTGACAGGAGGAGGAAAGAAAGCGATGAGGAGGGAAGAAAAAGGTAAAGAAAGTGGATGTGCGGATTGGTGGTTATCGTTGATGAAGAAATCTCAACAGCTGTGCACCAATCGCGGACAGTGCGGGCCGATCGAAAAAGGTCATCCAGGTCACATGAAAGTATCGGATGAGAGATCTACGCCGGCTTTTGTGTGTCAAGAAAGTGAAAAAGTGCAATGAAAAGCGCATCTGCTTGGTCCCAACCATGAGATATTTCCGACGTGTGCCACGTCACCTGTCAGCTATTTTCCACGTCCCGTAGCAAACAGCAGGGCGCAGTTGGGCATCTAAACTATTTATCTTTATGTACTCGGAATGAAGTTCCTCGTTTTTATACACGTCGAAAGTGCCGTTGAATCCATGTCCATATTCTATATCTGTATGTGCAGGGTCTCACTATTTATTGTACAACTATTCCTCCTAGTGTAACACTTACATTATGTCAGTTACGTGTACATGATCGCGGATGTCAGGTTCGCTTGTGTCACCTCGCTGGTGGTCGGTCGGTGTGGAACATATGTGTTGGAATTCAGTGACTGGTCGAAGCGATGCGCACAAGGTGTCACAGAAAGCGTTCGCAAGGCTGAGGGGGGACTAGACCAGCTCGGTCGCGGAAGCGGGGACTGCCGTGACTGCGCACGGCACCGCTCTGCGCCTCCCTTTTTCCACCAAGGGGAACAAAACACAGCCCTTGGCGGAAGAATGGACAGCTTTTGCGCGGAATCTCCGGAAGTTGCAGCTGACATTGGTGAAGCAAGGCGGAGGATTACAGACAAAAACATTTCAAGCCCAGCCCGCGCGGAAACATCTGCAGAATCGCCTCTTTTCCGCCGTCTTTCAGCTAACGCACTTTGTGAAATGAGCGGAAAGTATGGGTTTGTGGGAGCATGGCGGAAACTTGTACAGTTCACAAATACAATGGAGGTGAATCTTCTCGGCATTCTCTAGGACAAGCTACAGCACCCATTCCCATTTGTCGGTCCTTTTGTCAGGGAGATGACACCCTGTAACAGCTCAAGGTGACCTATAATGTTGGTTCTGATCTGATGTGAGCTATTGGGTAGCTTGAGCTTTTGGTCTAACGATGATTGGTTCTGTCCCTAACTTCAGTTCCTTTCATCTCTCTTGACCGCTTGTTGGCGGAATCACTTGCTATACGCGCCGCTCCTCCTACTTCTAGGACAATCTTAAAGAATCGATTACCGCGTAGTTAAGCATCCGCTTATCGTCCGCTTCATTCTCTTAGAACCCATTGTCTGGATTATTTCGCAATGGGTCGCATAGTAGGTCGCGGAGGCTCAGATCCTTATTCGAGCGACGTCGAGATGCCGTCGTCTACGAGCCTCCGCTCCTCCTCCTCTCTCTCCTCCACTCCCTCCGCTCCGCTCGCTCACTCGCGCTCCGGCGAATACCCGTACGCTCCTTCCCATCCCGCCATCGTGTCATCTCATAACGAGTACGCTGACGACAGCCACTCCGCGTATCATCAAGGGGGTCAGTTCCACTCGTACGCATCTGGCAGTACGATCGTACCGTACGCGTACCCTCCTCCTCCTCCGCCTGAATACCCCTCCGGAATCAACCCAGCAGCGTACCCCCCTGTTGTTCCACCTTCAAACCCTCGGGATCCTTCTCGGAAACCGCGGTGGTATAGGAAGGTGCCATGGCTGGCGCTGACCGTATTAATCGCCTGCATAGTAGTCTTTATTGTGACCATGGCGGTGAATGATTGCCCGTCGAAGCCGCACCCGCAAGGCCAGAGCTGCGTGCTGCCTTGGCTGGGTCGCTTCTCCTTCGAGCCGCTTAATATCAACCCTCTCTTCGGTCCAACCGCCTTAACGTAAGCGACCTGTGACTTACCACCCTACCCCTTCCTCCTCCCTCCCCCACAAACCCCCCACCCCGCCCCTTCCCCCTCCCCCGCCACCCTCTTCCCCTCTAGCCCGGTCTTTGCTCTTTCGAGTATATCACTCAGACGTCTCTAATGGGTGTTTCGAAGCTGATCATTGCGCGTCTGTCGCGTATCCGTCTGGATGTCGTCCTCACCTGCCGTCGTCGCAGCCCTCTAAGCTTCACAACATGGGCGCGCTCAACACTAACCTGGTTACCAACTACGTTTGAGTCATCTAAAGAATGATTTCGCGTAAAACATGTCTTCGTCACATCCATACCCCACCATATGTGTGACCTCCCGTCGTCGTCGCAACCCTCCAGGCTTCAGGACATGGGCGCGCTGAACAGTAACCTGGTTACCAACTACCACCAAGGCTGGCGGCTGGTAACGGCCATGTGGTTACACGGCGGCGTGGTGCATCTCGTGTGTAACCTCCTCGGCATCGCCTTCCTGCTCAACCGCCTCGAGAAGGAGTTCGGGCTGTGTTCGTGCGTGGTGTGGTGTGGTGTGGTGTGGTGCGGTGTAGTGGTGGTGTGGTGGTATGGCGTAAGGCGAGATGGTTGGGGGAAAGGGGATGGACTGATGTTGTGTGGTGGAGGTAGGTAATTGGGTGGGGAAGGGAGGGGGAGGGGGAAGCGGGGGGAAGGGGGGGGGAGAGGGGGGCCTGGACGGGTGCGAATCAACGGGCGAGGAGGGGATTGAGGGGAAATTTATGGGGGGAGGGCTTGGTGCGCACGTAGGTGCGGGGAGGGGAGGAGGGATAGATTCAGGTTCTCGAAGCACATATGATCCTTCAATTCGTGTAACAGCAAACATTCACCATGCTGCATACTCTGTGCCCCTTTGCGCCATGCTCCCTCTGCTGTCCGCTCCGTGTACTCTCCTGTGCTTCTCCGTGGTAGGGCGACCGACGGCCATCTACCTTCTCAGTGGGTTCTTTGCTGCCGTCTTCTCATGCCTCTTTCTCGACACACAGGTACGACCACCCGCTATGGCTTGAAAAACTTTAAACAGATGAGAAATCCACCTAAACACCGCAGTGCAGTGACTCTGTAATATGCGCCCCTCTCCTCCCTGCGTCAATAGTCATTTTGCTCCTACAAGTGACGCCAGCGAATGCTTCATATCAAATTCAGAGAAGGTGCTTGTGTGGATCATTCACCCTTGTTTTCCTTGTTCATCCCCCTCACCCCTTCTCTCCCCCTTCTACCCACCCACCCACCCAACCTCACCCCTTCTCAATTCTCTGATTTTACCTGGAATCAACATTGATTCCCTGCCCTCAGATCAGCGTGGGTGCATCTGGAGCGTTGTTTGGGCTGGTGGGTGCGTGCCTGTCGGAACTGCTGATCAAATGGAAGCTCTATGACAACAGGGTATGGCATTGGGTGCTTGCTTTCTTTGATGAGTAGTTCATTTTGTTGACTCGAGATTCAACTCTGTTTGGGCTGGTGGGTGCGTGCCTGTCGGAACTGCTGATCAACTGGAAGCTCTACGACAACAGGGTATGGCATTGGGTGCTTGCTTTCTTTGATGAGTAGTTCATTTTGTTGACTCGAGATTCAACTCTGTTTGGGCTGGTGGGTGCGTGCCTGTCGGAACTGCTGATCAACTGGAAGCTCTACGACAACAGGGTATGGCATTGGGTGCTTGCTTTCTTTGATGAGTAGTTCATTTTGTTGACTCGAGATTCAACTCTGTTTGGGCTGGTGGGTGCGTGCCTGTCGGAACTGCTGATCAACTGGAAGCTCTACGAGAACAGGGTATGGCATTGGGTGCTTGCTTTCTTTGATGAGTAGTTCATTTTGTTGACTCGAGATTCAACTCTGTTTGGGCTGGTGGGTGCATGCCTGTCGGAACTGCTGATCAACTGGAAGCTCTACGACAACAGGGTATGGCATTGGGTGCTTGCTTTCTTTGATGAGTAGTTCATTTTGTTGACTCGAGATTCAACTCTGTTTGGGCTGGTGGGTGCGTGCCTGTCGGAACTTCTGATCAACTGGAAGCTCTACGACAACAGGGTATGGCATTGGGTGCTTGCTTTCTTTGATGAGTAGTTCATTTTGTTGACTCGAGATTCAACTCTGTTTGGGCTGGTGGGTGCGTGCCTGTCGGAACTGCTGATCAACTGGAAGCTCTACGACAACAGGGTATGGCATTGGGTGCTTGCTTTCTTTGATGAGTAGTTCATTTTGTTGACTCGAGATTCAACTCTGTTTGGGCTGGTGGGTGCGTGCCTGTCGGAACTGCTGATCAACTGGAAGCTCTACGACAACAGGGTATGGCATTGGGTGCTTGCTTTCTTTGATGAGTAGTTCATTTTGTTGACTCGAGATTCAACTCTGTTTGGGCTGGTGGGTGCGTGCCTGTCGGAACTGCTGATCAACTGGAAGCTCTACGAGAACAGGGTATGGCATTGGGTGCTTGCTTTCTTTGATGAGTAGTTCATTTTGTTGACTCGAGATTCAACTCTGTTTGGGCTGGTGGGTGCATGCCTGTCGGAACTGCTGATCAACTGGAAGCTCTACGACAACAGGGTATGGCATTGGGTGCTTGCTTTCTTTGATGAGTAGTTCATTTTGTTGACTCGAGATTCAACTCTGTTTGGGCTGGTGGGTGCGTGCCTGTCGGAACTGCTGATCAACTGGAAGCTCTACGACAACAGGGTATGGCATTGGGTGCTTGCTTTCTTTGATGAGTAGTTCATTTTGTTGACTCGAGATTCAACTCTGTTTGGGCTGGTGGGTGCGTGCCTGTCGGAACTGCTGATCAACTGGAAGCTCTACGACAACAGGGTATGGCATTGGGTGCTTGCTTTCTTTGATGAGTAGTTCATTTTGTTGACTCGAGATTCAACTCTGTTTGGGCTGGTGGGTGCGTGCCTGTCGGAACTGCTGATCAACTGGAAGCTCTACGAGAACAGGGTATGGCATTGGGTGCTTGCTTTCTTTGATGAGTAGTTCATTTTGTTGACTCGAGATTCAACTCTGTTTGGGCTGGTGGGTGCGTGCCTGTCGGAACTGCTGATCAACTGGAAGCTCTACGACAACAGGGTATGGCATTGGGTGCTTGCTTTCTTTGATGAGTAGTTCATTTTGTTGACTCGAGATTCAACTCTGTTTGGGCTGGTGGGTGCGTGCCTGTCGGAACTGCTGATCAACTGGAAGCTCTACGACAACAGGGTATGGCATTGGGTGCTTGCTTTCTTTGATGAGTAGTTCATTTTGTTGACTCGAGATTCAACTCTGTTTGGGCTGGTGGGTGCGTGCCTGTCGGAACTGCTGATCAACTGGAAGCTCTACGAGAACAGGGTATGGCATTGGGTGCTTGCTTTCTTTGATGAGTAGTTCATTTTGTTGACTCGAGATTCAACTCTGTTTGGGCTGGTGGGTGCATGCCTGTCGGAACTGCTGATCAACTGGAAGCTCTACGACAACAGGGTATGGCATTGGGTGCTTGCTTTCTTTGATGAGTAGTTCATTTTGTTGACTCGAGATTCAACTCTGTTTGGGCTGGTGGGTGCGTGCCTGTCGGAACTGCTGATCAACTGGAAGCTCTACGACAACAGGGTATGGCATTGGGTGCTTGCTTTCTTTGATGAGTAGTTCATTTTGTTGACTCGAGATTCAACTCTGTTTGGGCTGGTGGGTGCGTGCCTGTCGGAACTGCTGATCAACTGGAAGCTCTACGACAACAGGGTATGGCATTGGGTGCTTGCTTTCTTTGATGAGTAGTTCATTTTGTTGACTCGAGATTCAACTCTGTTTGGGCTGGTGGGTGCGTGCCTGTCGGAACTGCTGATCAACTGGAAGCTCTACGAGAACAGGGTATGGCATTGGGTGCTTGCTTTCTTTGATGAGTAGTTCATTTTGTTGACTCGAGATTCAACTCTGTTTGGGCTGGTGGGTGCGTGCCTGTCGGAACTGCTGATCAACTGGAAGCTCTACGACAACAGGGTATGGCATTGGGTGCTTGCTTTCTTTGATGAGTAGTTCATTTTGTTGACTCGAGATTCAACTCTGTTTGGGCTGGTGGGTGCGTGCCTGTCGGAACTGCTGATCAACTGGAAGCTCTACGACAACAGCGTATGGCATTGGGTGCTTGCTTTCTTTGATGAGTAGTTCATTTTGTTGACTCGAGATTCAACTCTGTTTGGGCTGGTGGGTGCGTGCCTGTCGGAACTGCTGATCAACTGGAAGCTCTACGACAACAGCGTATGGCATTGGGTGCTTGCTTTCTTTGATGAGTAGTTCATTTTGTTGACTCGAGATTCAACTCTGTTTGGGCTGGTGGGTGCGTGCCTGTCGGAACTGCTGATCAACTGGAAGCTCTACGACAACAGCGTATGGCATTGGGTGCTTGCTTTCTTTGATGAGTAGTTCATTTTGTTGACTCGAGATTCAACTCTGTTTGGGCTGGTGGGTGCGTGCCTGTTGGAACTTCTGATCAACTGGAAGCTCTACGAGAACAGGGTATGGCATTGGGTGCTTGCTTTCTTTGATGAGTAGTTCATTTTGTTGACTCGAGATTCAACTCTGTTTGGGCTGGTGGGTGCGTGCCTGTCGGAACTGCTGATCAACTGGACGCTCTACGACAACAGGGTATGGCATTGGGTGCTTGCTTTCTTTGATGAGTAGTTCATTTTGTTGACTCGAGATTCAACTCTGTTTGGGCTGGTGGGTGCGTGCCTGTCGGAACTGCTGATCA
The DNA here is from genome assembly GCA_947471745.1 of Closterium sp. Naga37s-1. Taxonomy (NCBI): domain Eukaryota; kingdom Viridiplantae; phylum Streptophyta; class Zygnematophyceae; order Desmidiales; family Closteriaceae; genus Closterium; species Closterium sp. Naga37s-1. The sequence goes on from CANJKZ010001037.1 coordinate 105,702, forward strand.
ACTGGAAGCTCTACGAGAACAGGGTATGGCATTGGGTGCTTGCTTTCTTTGATGAGTAGTTCATTTTGTTGACTCGAGATTCAACTCTGTTTGGGCTGGTGGGTGCGTGCCTGTCGGAACTGCTGATCAACTGGAAGCTCTACGACAACAGGGTATGGCATTGGGTGCTTGCTTTCTTTGATGAGTAGTTCATTTTGTTGACTCGAGATTCAACTCTGTTTGGGCTGGTGGGTGCGTGCCTGTCGGAACTGCTGATCAACTGGAAGCTCTACGAGAACAGGGTATGGCATTGGGTGCTTGCTTTCTTTGATGAGTAGTTCATTTTGTTGACTCGAGATTCAACTCTGTTTGGGCTGGTGGGTGCGTGCCTGTCGGAACTGCTGATCAACTGGAAGCTCTACGACAACAGGGTATGGCATTGGGTGCTTGCTTTCTTTGATGAGTAGTTCATTTTGTTGACTCGAGATTCAACTCTGTTTGGGCTGGTGGGTGCGTGCCTGTCGGAACTGCTGATCAACTGGAAGCTCTACGACAACAGCGTATGGCATTGGGTGCTTGCTTTCTTTGATGAGTAGTTCATTTTGTTGACTCGAGATTCAACTCTGTTTGGGCTGGTGGGTGCGTGCCTGTCGGAACTGCTGATCAACTGGAAGCTCTACGACAACAGCGTATGGCATTGGGTGCTTGCTTTCTTTGATGAGTAGTTCATTTTGTTGACTCGAGATTCAACTCTGTTTGGGCTGGTGGGTGCGTGCCTGTCGGAACTGCTGATCAACTGGAAGCTCTACGACAACAGCGTATGGCATTGGGTGCTTGCTTTCTTTGATGAGTAGTTCATTTTGTTGACTCGAGATTCAACTCTGTTTGGGCTGGTGGGTGCGTGCCTGTTGGAACTTCTGATCAACTGGAAGCTCTACGAGAACAGGGTATGGCATTGGGTGCTTGCTTTCTTTGATGAGTAGTTCATTTTGTTGACTCGAGATTCAACTCTGTTTGGGCTGGTGGGTGCGTGCCTGTCGGAACTGCTGATCAACTGGAAGCTCTACGACAACAGGGTATGGCATTGGGTGCTTGCTTTCTTTGATGAGTAGTTCATTTTGTTGACTCGAGATTCAACTCTGTTTGGGCTGGTGGGTGCGTGCCTGTCGGAACTGCTGATCAACTGGACGCTCTACGACAACAGGGTATGGCATTGGGTGCTTGCTTTCTTTGATGAGTAGTTCATTTTGTTGACTCGAGATTCAACTCTGTTTGGGCTGGTGGGTGCGTGCCTGTCGGAACTGCTGATCAACTGGAAGCTCTACGAGAACAGGGTATGGCATTGGGTGCTTGCTTTCTTTGATGAGTAGTTCATTTTGTTGACTCGAGATTCAACTCTGTTTGGGCTGGTGGGTGCGTGCCTGTCGGAACTGCTGATCAACTGGAAGCTCTACGAGAACAGGGTATGGCATTGGGTGCTTGCTTTCTTTGATGAGTAGTTCATTTTGTTGACTCGAGATTCAACTCTGTTTGGGCTGGTGGGTGCGTGCCTGTCGGAACTGCTGATCAACTGGAAGCTCTACGACAACAGGGTATGGCATTGGGTGCTTGCTTTCTTTGATGAGTAGTTCATTTTGTTGACTCGAGATTCAACTCTGTTTGGGCTGGTGGGTGCGTGCCTGTCGGAACTGCTGATCAACTGGAAGCTCTACGACAACAGGGTATGGCATTGGGTGCTTGCTTTCTTTGATGAGTAGTTCATTTTGTTGACTCGAGATTCAACTCTGTTTGGGCTGGTGGGTGCGTGCCTGTCGGAACTGCTGATCAACTGGAAGCTCTACGACAACAGGGTATGGCATTGGGTGCTTGCTTTCTTTGATGAGTAGTTCATTTTGTTGACTCGAGATTCAACTCTGTTTGGGCTGGTGGGTGCGTGCCTGTCGGAACTGCTGATCAACTGGAAGCTCTACGAGAACAGGGTATGGCATTGGGTGCTTGCTTTCTTTGATGAGTAGTTCATTTTGTTGACTCGAGATTCAACTCTGTTTGGGCTGGTGGGTGCATGCCTGTCGGAACTGCTGATCAACTGGAAGCTCTACGACAACAGGGTATGGCATTGGGTGCTTGCTTTCTTTGATGAGTAGTTCATTTTGTTGACTCGAGATTCAACTCTGTTTGGGCTGGTGGGTGCGTGCCTGTCGGAACTGCTGATCAACTGGAAGCTCTACGACAACAGGGTATGGCATTGGGTGCTTGCTTTCTTTGATGAGTAGTTCATTTTGTTGACTCGAGATTCAACTCTGTTTGGGCTGGTGGGTGCGTGCCTGTCGGAACTGCTGATCAAATGGAAGCTCTATGACAACAGGGTATGGCATTGGGTGCTTGCTTTCTTTGATGAGTAGTTCATTTTGTTGACTCGAGATTCAACTCTGTTTGGGCTGGTGGGTGCGTGCCTGTCGGAACTGCTGATCAACTGGAAGCTCTACGACAACAGGGTATGGCATTGGGTGCTTGCTTTCTTTGATGAGTAGTTCATATTGTTGACTCGAGATTCAACTCTGTTTGGGCTGGTGGGTGCGTGCCTGTCGGAACTGCTGATCAACTGGAAGCTCTACGACAACAGGGTATGGCATTGGGTGCTTGCTTTCTTTGATGAGTAGTTCATTTTGTTGACTCGAGATTCAACTCTGTTTGGGCTGGTGGGTGCGTGCCTGTCGGAACTGCTGATCAACTGGAAGCTCTACGACAACAGGGTATGGCATTGGGTGCTTGCTTTCTTTGATGAGTAGTTCATTTTGTTGACTCGAGATTCAACTCTGTTTGGGCTGGTGGGTGCATGCCTGTCGGAACTGCTGATCAACTGGAAGCTCTACGACAACAGGGTATGGCATTGGGTGCTTGCTTTCTTTGATGAGTAGTTCATTTTGTTGACTCGAGATTCAACTCTGTTTGGGCTGGTGGGTGCGTGCCTGTCGGAACTGCTGATCAACTGGAAGCTCTACGACAACAGGGTATGGCATTGGGTGCTTGCTTTCTTTGATGAGTAGTTCATTTTGTTGACTCGAGATTCAACTCTGTTTGGGCTGGTGGGTGCGTGCCTGTCGGAACTGCTGATCAACTGGAAGCTCTACGAGAACAGGGTATGGCATTGGGTGCTTGCTTTCTTTGATGAGTAGTTCATTTTGTTGACTCGAGATTCAACTCTGTTTGGGCTGGTGGGTGCATGCCTGTCGGAACTGCTGATCAACTGGAAGCTCTACGACAACAGGGTATGGCATTGGGTGCTTGCTTTCTTTGATGAGTAGTTCATTTTGTTGACTCGAGATTCAACTCTGTTTGGGCTGGTGGGTGCGTGCCTGTCGGAACTTCTGATCAACTGGAAGCTCTACGAGAACAGGGTATGGCATTGGGTGCTTGCTTTCTTTGATGAGTAGTTCATTTTGTTGACTCGAGATTCAACTCTGTTTGGGCTGGTGGGTGCGTGCCTGTCGGAACTGCTGATCAACTGGAAGCTCTACGACAACAGGGTATGGCATTGGGTGCTTGCTTTCTTTGATGAGTAGTTCATTTTGTTGACTCGAGATTCAACTCTGTTTGGGCTGGTGGGTGCGTGCCTGTCGGAACTGCTGATCAACTGGAAGCTCTACGACAACAGGGTATGGCATTGGGTGCTTGCTTTCTTTGATGAGTAGTTCATTTTGTTGACTCGAGATTCAACTCTGTTTGGGCTGGTGGGTGCGTGCCTGTCGGAACTGCTGATCAACTGGAAGCTCTACGAGAACAGGGTATGGCATTGGGTGCTTGCTTTCTTTGATGAGTAGTTCATTTTGTTGACTCGAGATTCAACTCTGTTTGGGCTGGTGGGTGCATGCCTGTCGGAACTGCTGATCAACTGGAAGCTCTACGACAACAGGTATGGCATTGGGTGCTTGCTTTCTTTGATGAGTAGTTCATTTTGTTGACTCGAGATTCAACTCTGTTTGGGCTGGTGGGTGCGTGCCTGTCGGAACTGCTGATCAACTGGAAGCTCTACGACAACAGGGTATGGCATTGGGTGCTTGCTTTCTTTGATGAGTAGTTCATTTTGTTGACTCGAGATTCAACTCTGTTTGGGCTGGTGGGTGCGTGCCTGTCGGAAACTGCTGATCAACTGGAAGCTCTACGAGAACAGGGTATGGCATTGGGTGCTTGCTTTCTTTGATGAGTAGTTCATTTTGTTGACTCGAGATTCAACTCTGTTTGGGCTGGTGGGTGCGTGCCTGTCGGAACTGCTGATCAACTGGAAGCTCTACGACAACAGGGTATGGCATTGGGTGCTTGCTTTCTTTGATGAGTAGTTCATTTTGTTGACTCGAGATTCAACTCTGTTTGGGCTGGTGGGGTGCGTGCCTGTCGGAACTGCTGATCAACTGGACGCTCTACGACAACAGGGTATGGCATTGGGTGCTTGCTTTCTTGATGAGTAGTTCATTTTGTTGACTCGAGATTCAACTCTGTTTGGGCTGGTGGGTGCGTGCCTGTCGGAACTGCTGATCAACTGGAAGCTCTACGAGAACAGGGTATGGCATTGGGTGCTTGCTTTCTTTGATGAGTAGTTCATTTTGTTGACTCGAGATTCAACTCTGTTTGGGCTGGTGGGTGCGTGCCTGTCGGAACTGCTGATCAACTGGAAGCTCTACGAGAAACAGGGTATGGCATTGGGTGCTTGCTTTCTTTGATGAGTAGTTCATTTTGTTGACTCGAGATTCAACTCTGTTTGGGCTGGTGGGTGCGTGCCTGTCGGAACTGCTGATCAACTGGAAGCTCTACGACAACAGGGTATGGCATTGGGTGCTTGCTTTCTTTGATGAGTAGTTCATTTTGTTGACTCGAGATTCAACTCTGTTTGGGCTGGTGGGTGCGTGCCTGTCGGAACTGCTGATCAACTGGAAGCTCTACGACAACAGGGTATGGCATTGGGTGCTTGCTTTCTTTGATGAGTAGTTCATTTTGTTGACTCGAGATTCAACTCTGTTTGGGCTGGTGGGTGCGTGCCTGTCGGAACTGCTGATCAACTGGACGCTCTACGACAACAGGGTATGGCATTGGGTGCTTGCTTTCTTTGATGAGTAGTTCATTTTGTTGACTCGAGATTCAACTCTGTTTGGGCTGGTGGGTGCGTGCCTGTCGGAACTGCTGATCAACTGGAAGCTCTACGACAACAGGGTATGGCATTGGGTGCTTGCTTTCTTTGATGAGTAGTTCATTTTGTTGACTCGAGATTCAACTCTGTTTGGGCTGGTGGGTGCGTGCCTGTCGGAACTGCTGATCAACTGGAAGCTCTACGAGAACAGGGTATGGCATTGGGTGCTTGCTTTCTTTGATGAGTAGTTCATTTTGTTGACTCGAGATTCAACTCTGTTTGGGCTGGTGGGTGCGTGCCTGTCGGAACTGCTGATCAACTGGAAGCTCTACGAGAACAGGGTATGGCATTGGGTGCTTGCTTTTCTTTGATGAGTAGTTCATTTTGTTGACTCGAGATTCAACTCTGTTTGGGCTGGTGGGTGCGTGCCTGTCGGAACTGCTGATCAACTGGAAGCTCTACGACAACAGGGTATGGCATTGGGTGCTTGCTTTCTTTGATGAGTAGTTCATTTTGTTGACTCGAGATTCAACTCTGTTTGGGCTGGTGGGTGCGTGCCTGTCGGAACTGCTGATCAACTGGAAGCTCTACGACAACAGGGTATGGCATTGGGTGCTTGCTTTCTTTGATGAGTAGTTCATTTTGTTGACTCGAGATTCAACTCTGTTTGGGCTGGTGGGTGCGTGCCTGTCGGAACTGCTGATCAACTGGAAGCTCTACGACAACAGGGTATGGCATTGGGTGCTTGCTTTCTTTGATGAGTAGTTCATTTTGTTGACTCGAGATTCAACTCTGTTTTGGGCTGGTGGGTGCGTGCCTGTCGGAACTGCTGATCAACTGGAAGCTCTACGAGAACAGGGTATGGCATTGGGTGCTTGCTTTCTTTGATGAGTAGTTCATTTTGTTGACTCGAGATTCAACTCTGTTTGGGCTGGTGGGTGCGTGCCTGTCGGAACTGCTGATCAACTGGAAGCTCTACGAGAACAGGGATGGCATTGGGTGCTTGCTTTCTTTGATGAGTAGTTCATTTTGTTGACTCGAGATTCAACTCTGTTTGGGCTGGTGGGTGCATGCCTGTCGGGAACTGCTGATCAACTGGAAGCTTACGACAACAGGGTATGGCATTGGGTGCTTGCTTTCTTTGATGAGTAGTTCATTTTGTTGACTCGAGATTCAACTCTGTTTGGGCTGGTGGGTGCGTGCCTGTCGGAACTGCTGATCAACTGGAAGCTCTACGACAACAGGGTATGGCATTGGTGCTTGCTTTCTTTGATGAGTAGTTCATTTTGTTGACTCGAGATTCAACTCTGTTTGGGCTGGTGGTGCGTGCCTGTCGGAACTGCTGATCAACTGGAAGCTCTACGACAACAGGGTATGGCATTGGGTGCTTGTTTTCTTTTGATGAGTAGTTCATTTTGTGACTCGAGATTCAACTCTGTTTGGGCTGGTGGGGTGCGTGCCTGTCGGAACTGCTGATCAACTGGAAGCTCTACGACAACAGGGTATGGCATTGGGTGCTTGCTTTCTTGATGAGTAGTCATTTTGTGACTCGAGATTCAACTCTGTTTGGGCTGGTGGGTGCGTGCCTGTCGGAACTGCTGATCAACTGGAGCTCTACGAGAACAGGGTATGCATTGGGTGCTTGCTTTCTTTGATGAGTAGTTCATTTTGTTGACTCGAGATTCAACTCTGTTTGGGCTGTGGGTGCATGCCTGGTCGGAACTGCTGATCAACTGGAAGCTCTACGACAACAGGGTATGGCATTGGGTGCTTGCTTTCTTTGATGAGTAGTTCATTTTGTTGACTCGAGATTCAACTCTGTTTGGGCTGGTGGGTGCGTGCCTGTCGGAACTGCTGATCAACTGGAAGCTCTACGACACAGGGTATGGCATTGGGTGCTTGCTTTCTTTGATGAGTAGTTCATTTTGTTGACTCGAGATTCAACTCTGTTTGGGCTGGTGGGTGCGTGCCTGTCGGAACTGTGATCAACTGGAAGCTCTACGACAACAGGGTATGGCATTGGGTGCTTGCTTTCTTTGATGAGTAGTTCATTTTGTTGATCGAGATTCAACTCTGTTTGGGCTGGTGGGTGCTGC